>CAKOBJ010000010.1:600000-1087539 GCA_932527185.1 Ecliptopera silaceata
ACACCGCGGGCATCACATACCCTAGTACACCGCGGGCATCACATACCCTAGTACACCGCGGGCACCACATACCCTAGTACACTGCGGGCACCACATACCCTTGTACACCACGCGCATCACATACCCTAGTACACCGCGGGCACCACATACCCAACTACACCGCGGGCATCACATACCCTAGTACACCGCGGGCACCACATACCCAACTACACCGTGGGCATCACATACCCTAGTACACCGCGGGCACCACATACCCTAGTACACCGCGGGCACCACATACCCAACTACACCGCGGGCACCACATACCCTAGTACACCGCGGGCACCACATACCCTAGTACACCGCGGGCATCACATACCCGGTGTACTAGGGTATGTGGTGCCCGGGCATCACATACCCAAGTACACCGCGGGCATCACAAACCCTAGTACACCGCGGGGGTGCCCGCGGTGTACTAGGGTATGTGGTGCCCGCGGTGTACTAGGGTATGTGGTGCCCGCGGTGTACTTGGGTATGTGGGGCCCGCGGTGTTGTTGGGCATCACATACCCTAGTACACCGCGGGCACCACATACCCAACTACACCGCAGGCACCAGCACCACATTCTCAACTACATCGCGGGCATCACATACCCTAGTACACCGCGGGCACCACATACCCTAGTACACCGCGGGCACCACATACCCTAGTACACCGCGGGCACCACATACCCTAGTACACCGCGGGCACCACATACCCAAGTATACCGCGGGCATCACATACCCTAGTACACCGCGGGCATCACATACCCTAGTACACCGCGGGCACCACATACCCAAGTACACCGCGGGCATAACATACCATAGTACACCGCGGGCATCACATACCCAACTACACCGCAGGTACACCGCGGGCACTACATACCCTAGTACACCGCGGGCAACACATACCCTAGTTCACCGCGGGCATCACATACCCAATTCCCGCGGTATACTAGGGTATGTGGTGCCCGCGGTGTACTAGGGTATGTGATGCCCGCGGTGTAGTTGGGTATGTGATGCCCGCGGTGTACTAGGGTATGTGATGCCCGCGGTGTACTTGTGTATGTGGTGCCCGCGGTGTGGTTGGGTATGTGATGCCCGCGGTGTACTCACATACCCTAGTACACCGCGGGCACCACATACCCTAGTACACCGCGGGCACCACATACCCAAGTATACCGCGGGCATCTGATACCCAGGTAACCGCGGGCACCACATACCGGTGCCCGCGGTATAGTTGGGTATGTGATGCCCGCGGTGTACTTGGGTATGTGGTGCCCGCGGTATACTTGGGTATGTGGTGCCCGTGGTGTAGTTGGGTATGTGATGTCCGCGGGCATCACATACCCTAGTACACCGCGGGCACCACATACCCTAGTACACCACGGGCACCACATACCCAACTACACCCCGGGCACCACATACCCTAGTACACCGCGGGCATCACATACCCAACTACACCGCGGGCACCACATACCCAAGTACACCGTGGGCACCCCATACCCAACTACTCCGCGGGCACCACATACCCATGTACACCGCGGGCATCACATACCCTAGCATCACATACCCAAATACACCGCGGGCATCACATACCCACCTACACCGTGGGCATCACATACCCTAGTACACCGCGGGCATCACATACCCAACTACACCGCGGGTTCCACATACCCTAGTACACCGCGGGCACCGCGGGCACCACATACCCTAGTACACCGCGGGGACCTGGGTATGTGGTACACCGCGGGCACCACATACCCAACTACACCGTGGGCACCACATACCCTAGTTCACCGCGGGCATCACATACCCTAGTTCACCGCGGGCATCACATACCCAAGTACACCGCGGGCACCACATACCCTTGTACACCGCGGGCATCACATACCCAACTACACCGTGGGCATCACATACCCACCTACACCGCGGGCACCACATACCCTAGTACACCGCGGGCACCACATACCCAGGTGCCCGCGGTGCACTAGGGTATGTGGTGCCCGCGATGTACTGGGGTATGTGGTGCCCGCGGTGTACTAGGGTATGTGGTGCCCGCGGTATACATGGGTATGTGATGCCCGCGGTGTACTAGGGTATGTGATGCCCGCGGTGTACTAGGGTATGTGGTGCCCGCGGTGTACTAGGGTATGTGATGCCCACGGTGTAGTTGGGGGGGTATGTGATGTGGTGCCCGCGGTGTAGTTGGGTATGTAGTGCCCGCGGTGTACTAGGGTATGTGGTGCCCGCGGTGTACTAGGGTATGTGATGCCCGCGGTGTACTAGGGTATGTGGTGTCCGCGGTGTACTAGGGTATGTGGTGCCCGCAGTGTACTAGAGTATGTGGTGCCCGCGGTGTACTAGGGTATGTGATGCTCGCGGTGTACGCATCATACATACCCAAGTCCCAACTACACCGTGGGCATCACATACCCTAGTACACCGCGGGCACCACATACTCTAGTACACCGCGGGCACCACATACCCAACTACACCGTGGGCATCACATACCCTAGTACACCGCGGGCATCACATACCCTAGTACACCTCGGGCACCACAAACCCTAGTACACCGCGGGCATCATATACTCTAGTACACCGCGGGCACCACATACCCAACTACACCGCGGGCACCACATACCCAACTTCACCGCGGGCACCACATACCCTAGTACACCGCGGGCATCACATACCCAAGTACACCGCGGGCACCACATACCCTAGTACACCGCGGGCACCACATACCCTAGTACACCGCGGGCATCACATACCCCCCTAGTACACCGCGGGCACCACATACCCTAGTACACCGCGGGCATCACATACCCTAGTGCACCGCGGGCACCACATACCCAAGTATACCGCGGGCACCACATACCCTAGTACACCGCGGGCACCACATACACAAGTATACCGCGGGCATCACATACCCTAGTACACCGCGGTATACTAGGGTATGTGGTGCCCGCGGTGTACTAGGGTATGTGGTGCCCGCGGTATACTTGGGTATGTGGTGCCCGCGGTATACTTGGGTATGTGGTGCCCGCGGTGTAGTTGGGTATGTGGTGCCCGCGGTGTACTAGGGTATGTGGTGCCCGCGGTGTACTATTGTATGTGGTGCCCGCGGTATACTTGGGTATGTGGTGCCCACGATGCACTAGGGTATGTGGTGCCCGCGGTGTACTGGGGTATGTGGTGCCCGCGGTGTACTAGGGTATGTGATGCCCACGGTATACTAGGGTATGAGATGACCGCGGTGTACTTGGGTATGTGATGCCCGCGGTGTACTAGGGTAGTGCCCACAGTGTACTAGGGTATGTGGTGCCCGCGGTATACTTGTACTTGGGTATGTGGTGCCCGCGGTGTACTAGGGTATGTGGTGCCCGCGGTGTACTAGGGTATGTGGTGCCCGCGGTGTACTTGGGTATGTGATGCCCGCGGTGTACTAGGGTATGTGGTGTCCGCGGTGTACTTAGGTATGTGCTGCCCGCGGTGTACTAGTGTATGTGATGCCCGCGGTGTACTTAGGTATGTGATGCCCGCGGTGTACTAGGGTATGTGGTGCCCGCGGTGTACTTGGGTATGTGGTGCCCACGGTGCACTAGGGTATGTGGTGCCCGCGGTGCACTAGGATATGCGGTGCCCGCGGTGTACTATTGTATGTACTAGGATATGTGATGCCCGCGGTGTACTAGGGTATGTGATGCCCGCGGTGTACTAGGGTATGTGATGCCCGCGGTGTAGTTGGGTATGTGATGCCCGCGGTGTACTAGGGTATGTGGTGCCCGCGGTGTAGTTGGGTATGTGATGCCCGCGGTGTACTAGGGTATGTGATGCCCGCGGTGTACTAGGGTATGTGGTGCCCGCGGTGTAGGTGGGTATGTGATGCCCACGGTGTACTAGGGTATGTGGTGCCCGCGGTGTACTAGGGTATGTGGTGCCCGCGGTGTACTTTGGTATGTGGTGCCCGCGGTGTACTGGGTATGTGGATGACCGCGGTGTACTAGGGTATGTGGTGCCCGCGGTGTACTAGGGTATGTGATGCCCGCGGTGTAGTTGGGTATGTGGTGCCCGCGGTGTACTAGGGTATGTGGTGCCCGCGGTGTAGTTGGGTATGTGATGCCCTAGTACACCGCGGGCATCACATACCCTAGTACACCGCGGGCACCACATACCCTAGTACACCGCGGGCACTACTAGGGTATGTAGTGCCCGCGGTGCCCCCGGTGTACTTGGGTATGTGGTGCCCGCGGTGTAGGTGGGTATGTGATGCCCACGGTGTAGGTGGGTATGTGATGCCCACGGTGTAGTTGGGTATGTGATGCCCGCGGTGTAGTTGGGTATGTGATGCCCGCGGTGTAGTTGGGTATGTGGTGCCCGCGGTGTACTAGGGTATGTGATGCCCGCGGTGTACTAGGGTATGTTGTGCCCGCGGTGTAGTTGGGTATGTGATGCCCGCGGTGTACTAGGGTATGTGATGCCCGCGGTGTACTAGGGTATGTGGTGCCCGCGGTGTACTAGGGTATGTGATGCCCGCGGTGTACTATGCCCGCGGTGTACTAGGGTTATGTGGTGCCCGAGGTGTACTAGGGTATGTGGGGCCCGCGGTGTACTAGGGTATGTGATGCCCGCGGTGTACTAGGGTATAAGATGACCGCGACCACATTCTCAACTACACCGCGGGCATCACATACCCACCTACACCGCGGGCACCACATACCCAAGTACACCGCGGGCACCACATACCCTAGTACACCGCGGGCACCACATACCCTAGTACACCGCGGGCACCACATACCCTAGTACACCGCGGGCACCTCATACCCAAGTATACCACGGGCACCACATACCCTAGTACACCGCGGGCACCACATACCCTAGTACACCGCGGGCACCACATACCCAAGTATACCGCGGGCACCACATACCCTAGTACACCGCGGGCACCACATACCCTAGTACACCGCGGGCATCACATACCCAACTACACCGCGGTGTACTAGGGTATGTGATGCCCGCGGTGTACTTGGGTATGTGGTGCCCGCGGTGTACTTGGGTATGTGGTGCCCGCGGTGTACTAGGGTATGTGGTGACACCGCGGGCATCACATACCCTAGTACACCGCGGGCATCACATACCCAACTACACCGCGGGCATCACATACCCTAGTACACCGCGGGCAACACATACCCAACTACACCGCGGGCATCACATACCCAACTACACCGCGGGCATCACATACCCTAGTACACCGCGGGCATCACATACCCAACTACACCGCGGGCATCACATACCCTAGTTCACCGCGGGCATCACGCCCGCGATGTAGTTGGGTATGTGGTGCCCGCGGTGTACTAGGGTATGTGGTGCCCGCGGTGTAGTTGGGTATGTGGTGCCCGCGGTGTACTAGAGTATGTGGTGCCCGCGGTGTACTTGGGTATGTGATGCCCGCGGTGTACTAGGGTATGTGATGCCCACGGTGTAGTTGGGTATGTGGTGCCCGCGGTGTACTAGGGTATGTGGTGCCTCGGTATGTGGTGCCCGCGGTGTAGGTGGGTATGTGGTGCCCGCAGCTTACTTGGGTATGTGATGCCCGCGGTGAACTAGGGTATGTGATGCCCGCGGTGTACTTGGGTATGTGGTGCCCGCGGTGTACTAGGGTATGTGATGCCCGCGGTGTACTAGGGTATGTGGTGCCCGCGGTGTAGTTGGGTATGTGATGCCCGCGGTGTACTAGGGTATGTGATGCCCGCGGTGTACTAGTGTATGTGATGCCCACGGTGTACTAGGGTATGTGATGCCTTCGGTGTACTTGGGTATGTGGTGCCCGCGGTGTACTTGGGTATGTGGTGCCCGCGGTGTACTAGGGTATGTGATGCCCGCGGTGTAGTTGGGTATGTGATGCCCGCGGTGTACTAGGGTATTGTACTAGGGTATGTAGTACCCGCGGTGTACTAGGGTATGTGGTACCCGAGGTGTACTAGGGTATGTGGTGCCCGCGGTGTACTAGGGTATGTGATGCCCGCGGTGTAGTTGGGTATGTGGTGCCCGCGGTGTACTAGGGTATGTGGTGCCCGCGGTGTACTAGGGTTTGTGGTGCCCGCGGTGTACTAGGGTATGTTGTGCCCGCGGTGTAGTTGGGTATGTGATGCCCGCGGTATACTAGGGTATGTGGTGCCCAAAGTGTACTAGGGTATGTGATGCCCGGGCACCACATACCCTAGTATACCGCGGGCATCACATACCCAAATACACTGCGGGCATCACAGCATCACATACCCAACTACACCGTGGGCATCACATACCCAATTGGGTATGTGATGCCGCGGTGTACTAGGGTATGTGATGCCCGCGGTGTACTAGGGTATGTGGTGCCCACGTTGTATTTGGGTATGTGGTGCCCGCGGTGTACTAGGGTATGTGGTGCCCGCGGTGTACTAGGGTATGTGGTGCCCGCGGTGTAGTTGGGTATGTGGTGCCCGCGGTGTACTAGGGTATGTGATGCCCGCGGTGTAGTTCGGTATGTGATGCCCGCGGTATACTAGGGTATGTGGTGCCCGCGGTGTACTAGGGTATGTGATGCCCGAGGTGAAGTTGGGTATGTGATGCCCGCGCTGTACTAGGGTATGTGGTGCCCGCGGTATACCTGGGTATGTGATGCCCGCGGTGTACTTGGGTATGTGGTGCCTGCGGTGTACTAGGGTATGTGATGCCCACGGTGTAGTTGGGTATGTGGTGCCCGTGGTGAAGTTGGGTATGTGATGCCCGAGGTGTACTTGGGTATGTGGTGCGTGCCCGCGGTGTGCTAGGGTATGTGGTGGCGGTGTACTAGGGTATGTGGTGCCCGCGGTGTAGTTGGGTATGTGATGCCCGCGGTGTACTAGGGTATGTGGTGCCCGCGGTGTATTTGGGTATGCAGTGCCCGCGGTGTACTAGGGTATGTGGTGCCCGCGGTGTATTTGGGTATGTGTTGGGTATGTGGTGCCCGCGGTGTACTAGGGTATGTGATGCCCGCGGTGTACTTGGGTATGTGATGCCCGCGGTGTACTAGGGTATGTGGTGCCCGCGGTGTACTAGGGTATGTGATGCCCGCAGTGTAGTTGGGTATGTGGTGCCACCCAACTACACCGTGGGCATCACAGGGCATCACATACCCTAGTACACCGCGGGCACCGTACTAGGGTATGTGATGCCCGCGGTGTACTAGGGTATGTGGTGCCCGCGGTGTATTTGGGTATGTGATGCCCGCGGTGTACTAGGGTATGTGATGCCCGCGGTGTACTAGGTTATATGGTGCCCGCGGTGTAGTTGGGTATGTGATGCCCGGGTATGTGGTGCCCGCGGTGTTGTTGGGTATGTGATGCCCGCGGTGTACTAGGGTATGTGGTGCCCGCGGTATAGGGTATGTGGTGCCCGCGGTGTACTAGGGTATGTGGTGCCCGCGTTGTACTAGGGTATGTGATGCCCACGGTGTACTAGGGTATGTGGTGCCCGCGGTGTACTAGGGTATGTGGTGCCCGCGGTGTACTAGGGTATGTGGTGCCCGCGGTGTACTTGGGTATGTGGTGCCCGCGGTGTACTAGGGTATGTGATGCCCACGGTGTAGTTGGGTATGTGGTGCCCGCGGTGTACTAGGGTATGTGGTGCCCGCGGTGTTTTTGGGTATGTAATGCCCGCGGTGTACTAGGGTATGTGATGCCCGCGGTGTACTATGCCCGCGGTGTACTAGGGTATGTGATGCCCGCGGTGTAGTTGGGTATGTGATGCCCGCGGTGGCACCACATACCCTAGTACACCGCGGGCACCACATACCCTAGTACACCGCGGGCATCACATACCCTAGTACACCGCGGGCACCACATACCCAAGTACACCGCGGGCACCACATACCCTAGTACACCGTGGGCATCATATACCCTAGTACACCGCGGGCACCACATACCCTAGTACACTGCGGGCATCACATTCTCAACTACACCGGTGAACTAGGGTATGTGATGCCCGCGCGCGGTGTACTAGGGTATGTGTTGCACGCGGTGTACTTGGGTATGTGATGCCCGCGGTGTACTTGGGTATGTGGTGCCCACGGTGTACTAGGGTATGTGGTGCCCGCGGTGTACTAGGGTATGTGATGCCGCGGGCACCACATACCCTAGTACACCAAGTACACCGCGGGCACCCGCGGTGTACTAGGGTATGTGATGCCCGCTGTGTACTAGGGTATGTGGTGCCCGCGGTGTTGTTGGGTATGTGATGCCCGCGGTGTACTAGGGTATGTGGTGCCCGCGGTATACTAGAGTATGTGGTGCTCGCGGTGTACTAGGGTGTGTGGTGCCCGCGGTGAACTAGGGTATGTAGTGCCCGCAGTGTACTAGGGTATGTGATGCCCGCGGTGTAGTTGGGTATATGATGCCCGCGGTGTAGTTGGGTATGTAATGCCCGCGGTGAACTAGGGTATGTGGTGCCCGCGGTGTACTAGGGTATGTGGTGCCCGCGGTATATTTGGGTATGTGATGCCCGCGATGTACTAGGGTATGTGGTGCCCGCGGTGTACTAGGGTATGTGGTGCCCGCGATGTACTTGGGTATGTGAGGCCCACGGTATACTAGGGTATGAGATGACCGCGGTGTACTTGGGTATGTGGTGCCCGCGGTGTTTTTGGGTATGTACTGCCCGCGGTGTACTAGGGTATGTGATGCCCGCGGTGTACTAGGGTATGTCATGCCCGCGGTGTACTAGGGTATGTGATGCCCGCGGTGGAGTTGGGTATGTGGTGCCCGCGGTGTACTAGGGTATGTGGTGCCCACGGTGTACTAGGGTATGTGGTGCCCGCGGTGTACTAGGGTATGTGATGCCGCGGGCACCACATACCCTAGTACACCAAGTACACCGCGGGCACCCGCGGTGTACTAGGGTATGTGATGCCCGCTGTGTACTAGGGTATGTGGTGCCCGCGGTGTTGTTGGGTATGTGATGCCCGCGGTGTACTAGGGTATGTGGTGCCCGCGGTATACTAGAGTATGTGGTGCTCGCGGTGTACTAGGGTGTGTGGTGCCCGCGGTGAACTAGGGTATGTAGTGCCCGCAGTGTACTAGGGTATGTGGTGCCCGCGGTGTAGTTGGGTATATGATGCCCGCGGTGTAGTTGGGTATGTAATGCCCGCGGTGAACTAGGGTATGTGGTGCCCGCGGTGTACTAGGGTATGTGGTGCCCGCGGTATATTTGGGTATGTGATGCCCGCGGTGTACTAGGGTATGTGGTGCCCGCGGTGTACTAGGGTATGTGGTGCCCGCGATGTACTTGGGTATGTGAGGCCCACGGTATACTAGGGTATGAGATGACCGCGGTGTACTTGGGTATGTGGTGCCCGCGGTGTTGTTGGGTATGTGCTGCCCGCGGTGTACTAGGGTATGTGATGCCCGCGGTGTACTAGGGTATGTGATGCCCGCGGTGTACTAGGGTATGTGATGCCCGCGGTGGAGTTGGGTATGTGGTGCCCGCGGTGTACTAGGGTATGTGGTGCCCACGGTGTACTAGGGTATGTGGTGCCCGCGGTGTACTAGGGTATGTGATGCCGCGGGCACCACATACCCTAGTACACCAAGTACACCGCGGGCACCCGCGGTGTACTAGGGTATGTGATGCCCGCTGTGTACTAGGGTATGTGGTGCCCGCGGTGTTGTTGGGTATGTGATGCCCGCGGTGTACTAGGGTATGTGGTGCCCGCGGTTTACTAGGGTATGTGATGCCCGCGGTGTACTAGGGTATGTGGTGCCCGCGGTGAACTAGGGTATGTAGTGCCCGCAGTGTACTAGGGTATGTGGTGCCCGCGGTGTAGTTGGGTATGTGATGCCCGCGGTGTAGTTGGGTATGTAATGCCCGCGGTGAACTAGGGTATGTGGTGCCCGCGGTGTACTAGGGTATGTGGTGCCCGCGGTATAGTTGGGTATGTGATGCCCGCGATGTACTAGGGTATGTGGTGCCCGCGGTGTACTAGGGTATGTGGTGCCCGCGATGTACTTGGGTATGTGAGGCCCACGGTATACTAGGGTATGAGATGACCGCGGTGTACTTGGGTATGTGGTGCCCGCGGTGTTTTTGGGTATGTACTGCCCGCGGTGTACTAGGGTATGTGGTGTCCGCGGTGTACTTAGGTATGTGCTGCCCGCGGTGTACTAGTGTATGTGATGCCCGCGGTGTACTTAGGTATGTGATGCCCGCGGTGTACTAGGGTATGTGGTGCCCGCGGTGTACTTGGGTATGTGGTGCCCACGGTGCACTAGGGTATGTGGTGCCCGCGGTGCACTAGGATATGCGGTGCCCGCGGTGTACTATTGTATGTACTAGGATATGTGATGCCCGCGGTGTACTAGGGTATGTGATGCCCGCGGTGTACTAGGGTATGTGATGCCCGCAGTGTAGTTGGGTATGTGATGCCCGCGGTGTACTAGGGTATGTGGTGCCCGCGGTGTAGTTGGGTATGTGATGCCCGCGGTGTACTAGGGTATGTGATGCCCGCGGTGTACTAGGGTATGTGGTGCCCGCGGTGTAGGTGGGTATGTGATGCCCACGGTGTACTAGGGTATGTGGTGCCCGCGGTGTACTAGGGTATGTGGTGCCCGCGGTGTACTTTGGTATGTGGTGCCCGCGGTGTACTGGGTATGTGGATGACCGCGGTGAACTAGGGTATGTGGTGCCCGCGGTGTACTAGGGTATGTGATGCCCGCGGTGTAGTTGGGTATGTGGTGCCCGCGGTGTACTAGGGTATGTGGTGCCCGCGGTGTAGTTGGGTATGTGATGCCCTAGTACACCGCGGGCATCACATACCCTAGTACACCGCGGGCACCACATACCCTAGTACACCGCGGGCACTACTAGGGTATGTAGTGCCCGCGGTGCCCACGGTGTACTAGGGTATGTGGTGCCCGCGGTGTAGGTGGGTATGTGATGCCCACGGTGTAGGTGGGTATGTGATGCCCACGGTGTAGTTGGGTATGTGATGCCCACGGTGTAGTTGGGTATGTGATGCCCGCGGTGTATTTGGGTATGTGGTGCCCACGGTGTACTAGGGTATGTGATGCCCGCGGTGTACTAGGGTATGTTGTGCCCGCGGTGTAGTTGGGTATGTGATGCCCGCGGTGTACTAGGGTATGTGATGCCCGCGGTGTACTAGGGTATGTGGTGCCCGCGGTGTACTAGGGTATGTGATGCCCGCGGTGTACTATGCCCGCGGTGTACTAGGGTTATGTGGTGCCCGAGGTGTACTAGGGTATGTGGGGCCCGCGGTGTACTAGGGTATGTGATGCCCGCGGTGTACTAGGGTATAAGATGACCGCGACCACATTCTCAACTACACCGCGGGCATCACATACCCACCTACACCGCGGGCACCACATACCCAAGTACACCGCGGGCACCACATACCCTAGTACACCGCGGGCACCACATACCCTAGTACACCGCGGGCACCACATACCCTAGTACACCGCGGGCACCTCATACCCAAGTATACCACGGGCACCACATACCCTAGTACACCGCGGGCACCACATACCCTAGTACACCGCGGGCACCACATACCCAAGTATACCGCGGGCACCACATACCCTAGTACACCGCGGGCACCACATACCCTAGTACACCGCGGGCATCACATACCCAACTACACCGCGGGCACCACGCGGTGTACTAGGGTATGTGATGCCCGCGGTGTACTAGGGTATGTGGTGCCCGCGGTGTACTAGGGTATGTGGTGCCCGCGGTGTACTAGGGTATGTGGTGACACCGCGGGCATCACATACCCTAGTACACCGCGGGCATCACATACCCAACTACACCGCGGGCATCACATACCCTAGTACACCGGGGGCAACTAGGGCATCACATACCCAACTACACCGCGGGCATCACATACCCAACTACACCGCGGGCATCACATACCCTAGTACACCGCGGGCATCACATACCCAACTACACCGCGGGCATCACATACCCTAGTTCACCGCGGGCATCACGCCCGCGATGTAGTTGGGTATGTGGTGCCCGCGGTGTACTAGGGTATGTGGTGCCCGCGGTGTAGTTGGGTATGTGGTGCCCGCGGTGTACTAGAGTATGTGGTGCCCGCGGTGTACTTGGGTATGTGATGCCCGCGGTGTACTAGGGTATGTGATGCCCACGGTGTAGTTGGGTATGTGGTGCCCGCGGTGTACTAGGGTATGTGGTGCCTCGGTATGTGGTGCCCGCGGTGTAGGTGGGTATGTGGTGCCCGCAGCTTACTTGGGTATGTGATGCCCGCGGTGTACTAGGGTATGTGATGCCCGCGGTGTACTTGGGTATGTGGTGCCCGCGGTGTACTAGGGTATGTGATGCCCGCGGTGTACTAGGGTATGTGGTGCCCGCGGTGTAGTTGGGTATGTGATGCCCGCGGTGTACTAGGGTATGTGATGCCCGCGGTGTACTAGTGTATGTGATGCCCACGGTGTACTAGGGTATGTGATGCCTTCGGTGTACTTGGGTATGTGGTGCCCGCGGTGTACTTGGGTATGTGGTGCCCGCGGTGTACTAGGGTATGTGATGCCCGCGGTGTAGTTGGGTATGTGATGCCCGCGGTGTACTAGGGTATTGTACTAGGGTATGTAGTACCCGCGGTGTACTAGGGTATGTGGTACCCGAGGTGTACTAGGGTATGTGGTGCCCGCGGTGTACTAGGGTATGTGATGCCCGCGGTGTAGTTGGGTATGTGGTGCCCGCGGTGTACTAGGGTATGTGGTGCCCGCGGTGTACTAGGGTTTGTGGTGCCCGCGGTGTACTAGGGTATGTTGTACCCGCGGTGTAGTTGGGTATGTGATGCCCGCGGTATACTAGGGTATGTGGTGCCCAAAGTGTACTAGGGTATGTGATGCCCGGGCACCACATACCCTAGTATACCGCGGGCATCACATACCCAAATACACTGCGGGCATCACAGCATCACATACCCAACTACACCGTGGGCATCACATACCCAATTGGGTATGTGATGCCGCGGTGTACTAGGGTATGTGATGCCCGCGGTGTACTAGGGTATGTGGTGCCCACGTTGTATTTGGGTATGTGGTGCCCGCGGTGTACTAGGGTATGTGGTGCCCGCGGTGTACTAGGGTATGTGGTGCCCGCGGTGTAGTTGGGTATGTGGTGCCCGCGGTGTACTAGGGTATGTGATGCCCGCGGTGTAGTTCGGTATGTGATGCCCGCGGTGTACTAGGGTATGTGGTGCCCGCGGTGTACTAGGGTATGTGATGCCCGAGGTGTAGTTGGGTATGTGATGCCCGCGCTGTACTAGGGTATGTGGTGCCCGCGGTATACCTGGGTATGTGATGCCCGCGGTGTACTTGGGTATGTGGTGCCTGCGGTGTACTAGGGTATGTGATGCCCACGGTGTAGTTGGGTATGTGGTGCCCGTGGTGAAGTTGGGTATGTGATGCCCGAGGTGTACTTGGGTATGTGGTGCGTGCCCGCGGTGTGCTAGGGTATGTGGTGGCGGTGTACTAGGGTATGTGGTGCCCACGGTGTACTTGGGTATGTGATGCCCGCGGTGTACTAGGGTATGTGGTGCCCGCGGTGTATTTGGGTATGCAGTGCCCGCGGTGTACTAGGGTATGTGGTGCCCGCGGTGTATTTGGGTATGTGTTGGGTATGTGGTGCCCGCGGTGTACTAGGGTATGTGATGCCCGCGGTGTACTTGGGTATGTGATGCCCGCGGTGTACTAGGGTATGTGGTGCCCGCGGTGTACTAGGGTATGTGATGCCCGCAGTGTAGTTGGGTATGTGGTGCCACCCAACTACACCGTGGGCATCACAGGGCATCACATACCCTAGTACACCGCGGGCACCGTACTAGGGTATGTGGTGCCCGCGGTGTACTAGGGTATGTGGTGCCCGCGGTGTATTTGGGTATGTGATGCCCGCGGTGTACTAGGGTATGTGATGCCCGCGGTGTACTAGGGTATGTGGAGCCCGCGGTGTAGTTGGGTATGTGATGCCCGGGTATGTGGTGCCCGCGGTGTTGTTGGGTATGTGATGCCCGCGGTGTACTAGGGTATGTGGTGCCCGCGGTATAGGGTATGTGGTGCCCGCGGTGTACTAGGGTATGTGGTGCCCGCGTTGTACTAGGGTATGTGATGCCCACGGTGTACTAGGGTATGTGGTGCCCGCGGTGTACTAGGGTATGTGGTGCCCGCGGTGTACTAGGGTATGTGGTGCCCGCGGTGTACTTGGGTATGTGGTGCCCGCGGTGTACTAGGGTATGTGATGCCCACGGTGTAGTTGGGTATGTGGTGCCCGCGGTGTACTAGGGTATGTGGTGCCCGCGGTGTTTTTGGGTATGTACTGCCCGCGGTGTACTAGGGTATGTGATGCCCGCGGTGTACTATGCCCGCGGTGTACTAGGGTATGTGATGCCCGCGGTGTAGTTGGGTATGTGATGCCCGCGGTGGCACCACATACCCTAGTACACCGCGGGCACCACATACCCTAGTACACCGCGGGCATCACATACCCTAGTACACCGCGGGCACCACATACCCATGTACACCGCGGGCACCACATACCCTAGTACACCGCGGGCATCATATACCCTAGTACACCGCGGGCACCACATACCCTAGTACACTGCGGGCATCACATTCTCAACTACACCGGTGAACTAGGGTATGTGATGCCCGCGCGCGGTGTACTAGGGTATGTGGTGCACGCGGTGTACTTGGGTATGTGATGCCCGCGGTGTACTAGGGTATGTGGTGCCCGCGGTGTACTAGGGTATGTGGTGCCCGCGGTGTACTAGGGTATGTGATGCCGCGGGCACCACATACCCTAGTACACCAAGTACACCGCGGGCACCCGCGGTGTACTAGGGTATGTGATGCCCGCTGTGTACTAGGGTATGTGGTGCCCGCGGTGTTGTTGGGTATGTGATGCCCGCGGTGTACTAGGGTATGTGGTGCCCGCGGTATACTAGAGTATGTGGTGCTCGCGGTGTACTAGGGTGTGTGGTGCCCGCGGTGTACTAGGGTATGTAGTGCCCGCAGTGTACTAGGGTATGTGGTGCCCGCGGTGTAGTTGGGTATATGATGCCCGCGGTGTAGTTGGGTATGTAATGCCCGCGGTGAACTAGGGTATGTGGTGCCCGCGGTGTACTAGGGTATGTGGTGCCCGCGGTATATTTGGGTATGTGATGCCCGCGATGTACTAGGGTATGTGGTGCCCGCGGTGTACTAGGGTATGTGGTGCCCGCGATGTACTTGGGTATGTGAGGCCCACGGTATACTAGGGTATGAGATGAACGCGGTGTACTTGGGTATGTGGTGCCCGCGGTGTTTTTGGGTATGTACTGCCCGCGGTGTACTAGGGTATGTGATGCCCGCGGTGTACTAGGGTATGTCATGCCCGCGGTGTACTAGGGTATGTGATGCCCGCGGTGGAGTTGGGTATGTGGTGCCCGCGGTGTACTAGGGTATGTGGTGCCCACGGTGTACTAGGGTATGTGGTGCCCGCGGTGTACTAGGGTATGTGATGCCGCGGGCACCACATACCCTAGTACACCAAGTACACCGCGGGCACCCGCGGTGTACTAGGGTATGTGATGCCCGCTGTGTACTAGGGTATGTGGTGCCCGCGGTGTTGTTGGGTATGTGATGCCCGCGGTGTACTAGGGTATGTGGTGCCCGCGGTATACTAGAGTATGTGGTGCTCGCGGTGTACTAGGGTGTGTGGTGCCCGCGGTGAACTAGGGTATGTAGTGCCCGCAGTGTACTAGGGTATGTGGTGCCCGCGGTGTAGTTGGGTATATGATGCCCGCGGTGTAGTTGGGTATGTAATGCCCGCGGTGAACTAGGGTATGTGGTGCCCGCGGTGTACTAGGGTATGTGGTGCCCGCGGTATATTTGGGTATGTGATGCCCGCGATGTACTAGGGTATGTGGTGCCCGCGGTGTACTAGGGTATGTGGTGCCCGCGATGTACTTGGGTATGTGAGGCCCACGGTATACTAGGGTATGAGATGACCGCGGTGTACTTGGGTATGTGGTGCCCGCGGTGTTTTTGGGTATGTACTGCCCGCGGTGTACTAGGGTATGTGATGCCCGCGGTGTACTAGGGTATGTCATGCCCGCGGTGTACTAGGGTATGTGATGCCCGCGGTGGAGTTGGGTATGTGGTGCCCGCGGTGTACTAGGGTATGTGGTGCCCACGGTGTACTAGGGTATGTGGTGCCCGCGGTGTACTAGGGTATGTGATGCCGCGGGCACCACATACCCTAGTACACCAAGTACACCGCGGGCACCCGCGGTGTACTAGGGTATGTGATGCATGCTGTGTACTAGGGTATGTGGTGCCCGCGGTGTTGTTGGGTATGTGATGCCCGCGGTGTACTAGGGTATGTGGTGCCCGCGGTATACTAGAGTATGTGGTGCTCGCGGTGTACTAGGGTGTGTGGTGCCCGCGGTGAACTAGGGTATGTAGTGCCCGCAGTGTACTAGGGTATGTGGTGCCCGCGGTGTAGTTGGGTATATGATGCCCGCGGTGTAGTTGGGTATGTAATGCCCGCGGTGAACTAGGGTATGTGGTGCCCGCGGTGTACTAGGGTATGTGGTGCCCGCGGTATATTTGGGTATGTGATGCCCGCGATGTACTAGGGTATGTGGTGCCCGCGGTGTACTAGGGTATGTGGTGCCCGCGATGTACTTGGGTATGTGAGGCCCACGGTATACTAGGGTATGAGATGACCGCGGTGTACTTGGGTATGTGGTGCCCGCGGTGTTTTTGGGTATGTACTGCCCGCGGTGTACTAGGGTATGTGATGCCCGCGGTGTACTAGGGTATGTCATGCCCGCGGTGTACTAGGGTATGTGATGCCCGCGGTGGAGTTGGGTATGTGGTGCCCGCGGTGTACTAGGGTATGTGGTGCCCACGGTGTACTAGGGTATGTGGTGCCCGCGGTGTACTAGGGTATGTGATGCCGCGGGCACCACATACCCTAGTACACCAAGTACACCGCGGGCACCCGCGGTGTACTAGGGTATGTGGTGCCCGCGGTGTAGTTGGGTATGTGGTGCCCGCGGTGAACTAGGGTATGTGATGCCCGCGGTGTAGTTGGGTATGTGGTGCCCTGATGCCCGCGGTGATGCCCACGGTGTACTAGGGTATGTGGTGCCCGCGGTGTACTAGGGTATGTGATGCCCGCGGTGTACTAGGGTATGTGGTGCCCGCGGTGTACTAGGGTATGTGATGCCCACGGTGTACTTGGGTGATGCCCTTACACCGCGGGCACCACCCGCGGTGTACTTGGGTATGTGGTGCCCGCGGTGTACTAGGGTATGTGATGCCCGCGGTGTAGGTGGGTATGTGATGCCCGCGGTGTACTAGGGTATGTGGTGCCCGCGGTGTACTTGGGTATGTGACGCCCGTGCCCAAGGTGTAGTTGGGTATGAGGTGCCCGCGGTATACTAGGGTATGTGGTGCCCGCGGTGTACAAGGGTATGTGGTGCCCGCGGTGTACTAGGGTATGTGGTGCCCGCGGTGAGGGCACCACATACCCTAGTACACCGCGGGCACAACATACCCAATAGGGTATGTAGTGCCCGCGGTGTACTTGGGTATGTGGTGCCCGCGGTGTAGTTGGGTATGTGGTACACCGCGGGCCATACCCTAGTATACCGCGGGCTTCACATACCCTAGTACACCGCGGGCATCACATACCCTAGTACACCGCGGGCACCACATACTCTAGTACACCGCGGGCATCACATACCCAACTACACCGCGGGCATCACATACCCTAGTACACCGCGGGCACCACATACCCTTGTACACCGCGGGCACCACATACCCTAGTACACCGTGGGCATCACATACCCACCTACACCGCGGGCATCACATACCATAGTACACCGCGGGCATCACATACCCTAGTACATCGCGGGCACCACATACCCTAGTACACCGCGGGCACCACATACAGGGTATGTGGTGCCCGCGGTATACTTGGGTATGTGATGCCCGCGGTGTAGTTGGGTATGTGATGCCCGCGGTGTACTAGGGTATGTGGTGCCCGCGGTGTACTAGGGTATGTGATGCCCGCGATGTACTAGGGTATGTGATGCCCACGGTTTACTAGGGTGTGTGGTATGTGGTGCCCGCGGTGTACTTGGGTATGTGACGCCCGCGGTGTACTAGGGTATGTGGTGCCTGCGGTGTACTAGGGTATGAGATGACCGCGGTGTACTTGGGTATGTGATGCCCGCGGTGTACTAGGGTATGTGGTGCGGGTATGTGATGCCCGCGGTGTACTAGGGTATGTGGTGCCCGCGGTATACTAGGATATGTGGTGCCCGCGGTGTAATTGGGTATGTGGTGCCCGCGGTGTACTAGGGTATGTGGTGCCTGCGGTGTACTTGGGTATGTGCTGCCCGCGGTGTACTAGGGTATGTGGTGCCCGCGGTGTAGTTGGGTATGTGATGCCCATGGTGTAGTTGGGTATGTGGTGCTCACGATGTACTAGGGTATGTGGTGCCCGCGGTATACTAGGGTATGAGGTGCATACCCAAGTACACCGCGGGCACTACATACCCTAGTACACCGCGGGCATCACATACCCAAGGCACCACATACCCTAGTATACCGCGGGCACCACATACCCACCTACACCGTGGGCATCACATACCCACCTACACCGCGGGCACCACATACCCTAGTACCACATACCCTAGTGCACCATGCCCGCGGTGTACTAGGGTATGTGGTGCCCGCGGTGTACTAGGGTATGTAGTGCCCGCGGTGTACTAGGGTATGTGATGCCCACGGTGTAGTTGGGTATGTGATGCCCGCGGTGAACTAGGGTATGTGGTGCCCGCGGTGTACCAGGGTATGTGGTGCCCGCGGTGTAGGTGCCCACGGTGTACTAGGGTATGTGGTGCCCGCGGTGTAGTTGGGTATGTGGTGCTTGGGTATGTGGTGCCCGCGGTGTACTAGGGTATGTGGTGCCCGCGGTGTACTAGGGTATGTGGTGCCCGCGGTGTACTAGGGTATGTGGTGCCCGCGGTGTAGTTGGGTATGTGGTGCCCGCGGTGTACTAGGGTATGTGGTGCCCGCGGTGTACTTGGGTATGTGGTGCCCGCGGTGTAGTTCGGTATGTGATGCCCGCGGTGAACTAGGGTATAGCACCACATACGCACCACATACCCTAGTACACCGCGGGCATCACATACCCAACAACAGCGGTGTACTAGGCGGGCACCACATACCCAACTACACCGTGGGCATTGATGCCCGCGGTGTACTAGGGTATGTGATGCCCGCGGTGTACTAGGGTATGTGATGCCCGCGGTGTACTAGGGTATGTGATGCCCGCGGTATACTTGGGTATGTGGTGCCCACGGTGTACTAGGGTATGTGGTACCCGCGGTGTACTAGGGTATGTGGTGCCCGCGGTGTACTAGGGTATGTGATGCCCGCAGTGTACTAGAGTATATGATGCCCGCGGTGTACTAGGGTATGTGATGCCCGCGGTGTAGTTGGGTATGTGATACCCGCGGTGTACTATGGTATGTGACTACATACCCTAGTACAGCCCGCGGTGTACTAGGGTATGTGGTGCCCGCAGTGTACTAGGGTGTGAGGTGCCATCACATACCCAAGTACACCGCGGGCACTACATACCCTAGTACACCGCGGGCATCACATACCCAAGTACACCGCGGGCATCACATACCCTAGTACGGCATCACATACCCAAATTTGGGTATGGGGTGCCCACGGTGTACTTGGGTATATGATGCCCGCGGTGTACTAGGGTATGTGATGCCCACGGTGTAGTTGGGTATGTGGTGCCCGCGGTGTACTAGGGTATGTGATGCCCGCGGTGTACTAGGGTATGTGGTGCCCGCGGTGTACTAGGGTATGTGATGCCCGCGGTGTAGTTGGGTATGTGAACTACACTGCGGGCATCACATACCCTAGTACACCGCGGGCACCACATACCCTAGTACACCGCGGGCACCACATACCCAACTACACCGTGGGCATCACATACCCTAGTACACCGCGGGCATCACATACCCTCGTTCACCGCGGGCATCACATACCCAACTACACCGCGGGCATCACATACCCTATTACACCGCGGGCACCACATACCCTAGTACATATGTGATGCCCGCGGTGTACTAGGGTATGTGGTGCCCGCGGTGTAGTTGGGTATGTGATGCCCGCGGTGTACTTGGGTATGTGATGCCCGCGGTGTACTAGGGTATGTGGTGCCCGCGGTGTACTATGGTATGTGCTGCCCGCGGTGTATTAGTGTATGTGATGCCCGCGGTGTACTAGGGTATGTGATGCCCGCGGTGTACTAGGGTATGTGGTGCCCGCGGTGGAGTTGGGTATGTGGTGCCCGCGGTGTGCTAGGGTATGTGGTGCCCGCGGTGTACTAGGGTATGTGGTGTACTAGGGTGGCAATCACATATGGGTATGTGGTGCCCGCGGTGTACTAGGGTATGTGGTGCCCGCGGTGTACTAGGGTATGTGGTGCCCGCGGTGTACTAGGGTATGTGGTGCCCGCGTTGTAGTTGGGTATGTGGTGCCCGCGGTGTACTAGGGTATGTGATGCCCGCGGTGTACTAGGGTATGTGATGCCCGAGGGCATCACATACCCAACTACACCGCGGGCATCACATACCCTAGTACACCGCGGGCACAACATACCCTAGTACACCGCGGGCACCACATACCCAAGTACACTGCGGGCACCACATACCCTAGTACACCGCGGGCATCATATACCCTAGTACACTGTGATCCTCGCGGTGTACTAGGGTATGTGATGCCCGCGGTGTAGTTGGGTATGTGGTGCCCACCGTGGGCATGGTGTACTAGGGTATGTGGTGCCCGCGGTATACTAGGGTATGTGGTGCCCGCGGACATCACATACCCAAGTACACCGCGGGCACCACATACCCTAGTACACTGCGGCGTTATACACTACATACCCAAGTACAGCGCGGGCACCACATACCCTAGTACACCGCGGACACCACATACCCTAGTTCACCGGTAACAGCTAGGCACGGTGAACTAGGGTATGTGATGCCCGCGGTGAACTAGGGTATGTGGTGCCCGCGGTGTACTTAGGTATGTGATGTCCGCGGGCACCACATACCCTAGTATACCGCGGGCACCACATACCCTAGTACACCATGCCCACGGTGGGCACCACATACCCAACTACACCGCGGGCATCACATACCCTAGTACACCGCGAGGATCACAGTGTACTAGGGTATATGATGCCCGCGGTGTACTAGGGTATGTGGTGCCCGCAGTGTACTTGGGTATGTGGTGCCCGCGGTGTACTAGGGTATGTTGTGCCCGCGGTGTACTAGGGTATGTGATGCCCGCGGTGTAGTTGGGTATGTGATGCCCTCGGGCATCACATACCCACCCTAGTACACCACGGGCATCACATACCCTAGTACACCGCGGGCACCACATACCCAACTACAACGCGGGCACCACATACCCTAGTACACCGCGGGCACCACATACCCTAGTACACCGCGGGCACCACATACCCTAGTACACCGCGGGCACCACATACCCATATGTGATTGCCACCCTAGTACACCACATACCCTAGTACACCGCGGGCACCACATACCCAAGTACACCGCGGGCACCACATACCCAACTCCACCGCGGGCACCACATACCCTAGTACACCGCGGGCATCACATACCCTAGTACACCGCGGGCATCACATACACTAATACACCGCGGGCAGCACATACCATAGTACACCGCGGGCACCACATACCCTAGTACACCGCGGGCATCACATACCCAAGTACACCGCGGGCATCACATACCCAACTACACCGCGGGCACCACAGGGCACCACATACCCTAGTACACCGCGGGCATCACATACCCAACGCGGTGTACTAGGGTATGTGGTGCCCGCGGTGTAATAGGGTATGTGATGCCCGCGGTGTAGTTGGGTATGTGATGCCCGCGGTGAACGAGGGTATGTGATGCCCGCGGTGTACTAGGGTATGTGATGCCCACGGTGTAGTTGGGTATGTGGTGCCCGCGGTGTACTAGGGTATGTGGTGCCCGCGGTGTACTAGGGTATGTGATGCCCGCGGTGTAGTTCACATACCCAACTACACCGCGGGCATCACATACCCTAGTACACCGCGGGCACCACATACCCTAGTACACCGCGGGCATCACATACCCTAGTACACCGCGGGCACCACATACCCAAATACACCGTGGGCATCACATACCCTAGTACACCGCGGGCATCATATACCCAAGTACACCGTGGGCACCCCATACCCAAATTTGGGTATGTGATGCCGTACTAGGGTATGTGATGCCCGCGGTGTACTTGGGTATGTGATGCCCGCGGTGTACTAGGGTATGTAGTGCCCGCGGTGTACTTGGGTATGTGATGGCACCTCACACCCTAGTACACTGCGGGCACCACATACCCTAGTACACCGCGGGCTGTACTAGGGTATGTAGTCACATACCATAGTACACCGCGGGTATCACATACCCAACTACACCGCGGGCATCACATACCCTAGTACACCGCGGGCATCATATACTCTAGTACACTGCGGGCATCACATACCCTAGTACACCGCGGGCACCACATACCCTAGTACACCGCGGGCATCACGGTGTACTAGGGTATGTGATGCCCGCGGTGTACTAGGGTATGTGATGCCCGCAGTGTACTAGAGTATATGATGCCCGCGGTGTACTAGGGTATGTGATGCCCGCGGTGTAGTTGGGTATGTGATACCCGCGGTGTACTAGGGTATGTGTGCCCGCAGTGTACTAGGGTATGTGGTGCCCGCGGTGTACTTTGGTATGTGCTGCCCGCGGTGTATTAGTGTATGTGATGCCCGCGGTGTACAAGGGTATGAGGTGCATCACATACCCTAGTACACCGCGAGCACCACATACCCTAGTACACCGTGGGCATCACATACCCAAGTATACCGCGGGCACCACATACCCTAGTACACCGCGGGCGTAACATACCCTAGTACACCGCGGGCATCACATACCCTAGCATCACATACCCACCTACACCGCGGGCACCACATACCCTAGTACACCGCGGGCATCACATACCCTAGTACACCGCGGGCATCACATACCCAAGTACACCGCGGGCACCACATACCCTAGTTCACCGCGGGCATCACATACCCAAGTACACCGCGGGCACCACATACCCAACTACACTGCGGGCACCACATACCCTAGTACACCGCGGGCATCACATACCCTAGTACACCGCGGGCATCACGGTGTACTAGGGTATGTTATGCCCGCGGTGTACTAGGGTATGTGGTGCCCGCGGTGTACTAGGGTATGTGATGCCCGCGGTGTACTAGGGTATGTGGTGCCCGCGGTGTTGTTGAGTATGTGATGCCCGCGGTGTACTTGGGTATGTGGTGCCCGCGGTATACTTGGGTATGTGGTGCCCGCGGTGTAGTTGGGTATGTGATGGGCATCACATTTGGGTATTTGTTGCCCGCGGTGTACTTGGGTATATGATGCCCGCGGTGTAGTTGGGTATGTGGTGCATGCCCACGGTGTACTAGGGTATGTGATGCCCGCGGTGTAGTTGGGTATGTGGTGCCCGCGGTGTAGGTGGGTATGTGATGCCCGCGGTATACTAGGGTATGTGGTGCCCGCAGTGTACTAGGGTATGTGGTGCCCGCGGTGTACTAGGGTATGTGATGCCCGCGGTGTACTAGGGTATGTGATGCCCGCGGTGAACTAGGGTATGTGATGCGGGCATCATATACCCAACTACACCGCGGGCACCACATACCCAGTACACCGCGGGCATCATATACCCAACTACACCGCGGGCATCACATACCCGGGGTATGTGGTGCCCGCGGTGTACTAGGGTATGTGGTGCCCGCGGTGTACTAGGGTATGTGGTGCCCGCGGTGTACTAGGGTATGTGATGCCCACGGTGTACTAGGGTATGTGGTGCCCGCGGTGTAGTGCCCGCAGTGTACTAGGGTAGGTGATGCCCGCGGTGTACTAGGGTATGTGGTGCCCGAACTCTAGTACACCGCGGGCATCACATACCCAACTATACACCGCGGGCATCACATACCCTAGTACACCGCGGGCATCACATACCTTAGTACACCATGGGCATCACATACCCTAGTACACCGCACATACCACATACCCTAGTACACCGCGGGCATCACATACCCTAGTACACCGCGGGCATCACATACCCATGTATACCGCTGGCATCACATACCCAAGTACATTCTTGGTATGTGGTGCCCGCGGTGTACTAGGGTATGTGGTGCCCGCGGTGTACTAGGGTATGTGGTGCCCGCGGTGTACTAGGGTATGTGATGCCCGCGGTGTACTAGGGTATGTGGTGCCCGCGGTGTGGTTGGGTATGTGATCTAGGGTATGTGGTGTGCTAGGGTATGTGATGCCCGCGGTGTACTAGGGTATGTGATGCAGGGTATGTGATGCCCGCGGTGTACTAGGGTATGTGGTGGATGCCGTATGTGGTGCCCGCGGTGTATTTATGTGATGCCCACGGTGTTGTTGGGTATGTGGTGCCCGCGGTGCACTAGGGTATGTGGTGCCGCGGGCATCACAGTGCCCGCGGTGTACTAGGTTATGTGGTGCCCGCTGTGTACTAGGGTATGTGGTGCCCGCGGTGTACTAGGGTATGTGGTGCCCGCGGTGTAGTTGGGCATGAGGTGCCTGTACTAGGGTATGTGATGCCGCGGTGTACTAGGGTATGTAGTGCCCGCGGTGTACTAGGGTATGTGGTGCCCGCAGTGTACTAGGGTATGTGATGTACCGAACTACACCGCGGGCACCACATACCCTAGTACACCGCGGGCACCATATACCCAAGTACAACGCGGGCATCACATACCCTAGTACACCGCGGGCATCACATACCCTACTACACCGCGGGCACCACATACCCAACTACACCGCGGGCACATACTAGGGTATGTGATGCCCCTACTAGGGTATGTGATGCCCGCGGTGTAGTTGGGTATATGATGCCCGCGGTGTACTAGGGTATGTGGTGCCCGCGGTGTGCACCACATACCCTAGTACACCGCGCCCGCGGTGTAGTTGGGTATGTGATGCGGGCACCACATACCCAAGTACACCGCGGGCACCACATACCCTAGTATACCGTGGGCACCACATACCCTAGTACACCGCGGGCACCACATACCCTAGTACACCGCGGGCATCATATACCCTAGTACACCGCGGGCACCACTACACCGTGGGCATCACGTGCCCACAGTGTACTAGGGTATGTGGTGCCCGCGGTGTACAAGGGTATGTGGTGCCCGGCGGTGTACTAGGGTATGTGATGCCCGCGGTGAACTAGGGTATGTGGTCCCCGCGGTGTATACTAGGGTATCACATACCCATGTATACCGCGGGCATCACATACCCAACTAGCCCGCGGTGTACGGATTAGGTATGTGATGCCCGCGGTGTACTAGGGTATGTGGTGCCCGCGGTGTACTAGGGTATGTGATGCCCGCGGTGTACTTGTGCCCACGGTGCATCACAGGCACCACATACTGTACTAGGGTATGTGGTGCCCGCGGTGTACTTGGGTATGTGATGCCCGCGGTGTACTAGGGTATGTGATGCCTTCACCGCGGGCATCACATACCCAACTACACCGTGGGCATCATATACCCTAGTACACTGCGGGCACCACATACCCAACTACACCGCGGGCATCACATACCCAACTACACCGCGGGCATCACATACCTAAGTACACCGCGGGCACCACATACCCTAGTACACCGCGGGCACCACATACCCAACTACACCGCGGGCATCATATACCCTAGTACACCGCGGGCATCACATACCCCGCGGGCATCATATACCCAACTACACCGCGGGCACCACATACCTTAGTACACCGCGGGCATCACATACCCTAGTACACTGCGGGCACCACATACCCTAGTACACCGCGGGCACCACATACCCTAGTATACCGCGGCACACCACATATTCTAGTACACCGCGGGCATCATATACCCAACTACACCACATACACAAGTATACCGCGGGCACCACATACCCTAGTACACCGCGGCCATCACATACCCTAGTACGCCGCGGGCACCACATACCCTAGTACACCGTGGGCATCACATACCCAACTACATCGCGGCACCACATACCCAACTACACCGCGGGCACCACATACCCAAGTACACCGCGGGCACCACATACCCTAGTACACCGCGGGCATCACATACCCAACTACACCGCGGGCATCACATACCCTAGTACACCGCGAGCACCACATACGCACCACATACCCTAGTACACCGCGGGCATCATATACCCAACTACACCGCGGGCACCACATACCCTAGTACACCGCGGGCATCACATACCCTAGTACACCGCGGGCACACCACATACCATAGTACACCGCGGGCATCACATACCCAACTACACCGCGGGCATCACATACCCTAGTACACCGCGGGCACCACATACCCTAGTACACCGCGGGCATCACATACCCTAGTACACCGCGGGCATCACATACCCAAGTACACCGCGGGCACCACATACCCTAGTTCACCGCGGGCATCACATACCCAAGTACACCGCGGGCACCACATACCCAACTACACTGCGGGCACCACATACCCTAGTACACCGCGGGCATCACATACCCTAGTACACCGCGGGCATCACGGTGTACTAGGGTATGTTATGCCCGCGGTGTACTAGGGTATGTGGTGCCCGCGGTGTACTAGGGTATGTGATGCCCGCGGTGTACTAGGGTATGTGGTGCCCGCGGTGTTGTTGAGTATGTGATGCCCGCGGTGTACTAGGGTATGTGGTGCCCGCGGTATACTTGGGTATGTGGTGCCCGCGGTGTAGTTGGGTATGTGATGGGCATCACATTTGGGTATTTGTTGCCCGCGGTGTACTTGGGTATATGATGCCCGCGGTGTAGTTGGGTATGTGGTGCATGCCCACGGTGTACTAGGGTATGTGATGCCCGCGGTGTAGTTGGGTATGTGGTGCCCGCGGTGTAGGTGGGTATGTGATGCCCGCGGTATACTAGGGTATGTGGTGCCCGCAGTGTACTAGGGTATGTGGTGCCCGCGGTGTACTAGGGTATGTGATGCCCGCGGTGTACTAGGGTATGTGATGCCCGCGGTGAACTAGGGTATGTGATGCGGGCATCATATACCCAACTACACCGCGGGCACCACATACCCAGTACACCGCGGGCATCATATACCCAACTACACCGTGGGCATCACATACCCGGGGTATGTGGTGCCCGCGGTGTACTAGGGTATGTGGTGCCCGCGGTGTACTAGGGTATGTGGTGCCCGCGGTGTACTAGGGTATGTGATGCCCACGGTGTACTAGGGTATGTGGTGCCCGCGGTGTAGTGCCCGCAGTGTACTAGGGTATGTGATGCCCGCGGTGTACTAGGGTATGTGGTGCCCGAACTCTAGTACACCGCGGGCATCACATACCCAACTATACACCGCGGGCATCACATACCCTAGTACACCGCGGGCATCACATACCTTAGTACACCTTGGGCATCACATACCCTAGTACACCGCGGGCATCGGGCACCACATACCCTAGTACACCGCGGGCATCACATACCCTAGTACACCGCGGGCATCACATACCCATGTATACCGCTGGCATCACATACCCAAGTACATTCTTGGTATGTGGTGCCCGCGGTGTACTAGGGTATGTGGTGCCCGCGGTGTACTAGGGTATGTGGTGCCCGCGGTGTACTAGGGTATGTGATGCCCGCGGTGTACTAGGGTATGTGGTGCCCGCGGTGTGGTTGGGTATGTGATCTAGGGTATGTGGTGTGCTAGGGTATGTGATGCCCGCGGTGTACTAGGGTATGTGATGCAGGGTATGTGATGCCCGCGGTGTACTAGGGTATGTGGTGGATGCCGTATGTGGTGCCCGCGGTGTATTTATGTGATGCCCACGGTGTTGTTGGGTATGTGGTGCCCGCGGTGCACTAGGGTATGTGGTGCCGCGGGCATCACAGTGCCCGCGGTGTACTAGGTTATGTGGTGCCCGCTGTGTACTAGGGTATGAGGTGCCCGCGGTGTACTAGGGTATGTGGTGCCCGCGGTGTAGTTGGGCATGAGGTGCCTGTACTAGGGTATGTGATGCCGCGGTGTACTAGGGTATGTAGTGCCCGCGGTGTACTAGGGTATGTGGTGCCCGCAGTGTACTAGGGTATGTGATGTACCGAACTACACCGCGGGCACCACATACCCTAGTACACCGCGGGCACCACATACCCAAGTACAACGCGGGCATCACATACCCTAGTACACCGCGGGCATCACATACCCTAGTACACCGCGGGCACCACATACCCAACTACACCGCGGGCACATACTAGGGTATGTGATGCCCCTACTAGGGTATGTGATGCCCGCGGTGTAGTTGGGTATATGATGCCCGCGGTGTACTAGGGTATGTGATGCCCGCGGTGTGCACCACATACCCTAGTACACCGCGCCCGCGGTGTAGTTGGGTATGTGATGCGGGCACCACATACCCAAGTACACCGCGGGCACCACATACCCTAGTATACCGTGGGCACCACATACCCTAGTACACCGCGGGCACCACATACCCTAGTACACCGCGGGCATCATATACCCTAGTACACCGCGGGCACCACTACACCGTGGGCATCACGTGCCCACAGTGTACTAGGGTATGTGGTGCCCGCGGTGTACAAGGGTATGTGGTGCCCGGCGGTGTACTAGGGTATGTGATGCCCGCGGTGAACTAGGGTATGTGGTCCCCGCGGTGTATACTAGGGTATCACATACCCATGTATACCGCGGGCATCACATACCCAACTAGCCCGCGGTGTACGGATTGGGTATGTGATGCCCGCGGTGTACTAGGGTATGTGGTGCCCGCGGTGTACTAGGGTATGTGATGCCCGCGGTGTACTTGTGCCCACGGTGCATCACAGGCACCACATACTGTACTAGGGTATGTGGTGCCCGCGGTGTACTTGGGTATGTGATGCCCGCGGTGTACTAGGGTATGTGATGCCTTCACCGCGGGCATCACATACCCAACTACACCGTGGGCATCATATACCCTAGTACACTGCGGGCACCACATACCCAACTACACCGCGGGCATCACATACCCAACTACACCGCGGGCATCACATACCCAACTACACCGCGGGCACCACATACCCTAGTACACCGCGGGCACCACATACCCAACTACACCGCGGGCATCATATACCCTAGTACACCGCGGGCATCACATACCCCGCGGGCATCATATACCCAACTACACCGCGGGCACCACATACCTTAGTACACCGCGGGCATCACATACCCTAGTACACTGCGGGCACCACATACCCTAGTACACCGCGGGCACCACATACCCTAGTATACCGCGGCACACCACATATTCTAGTACACCGCGGGCATCATATACCCAACTACACCACATACACAAGTATACCGCGGGCATCACATACCCTAGTACACCGCGGCCATCACATACCCTAGTACGCCGCGGGCACCACATACCCTAGTACACCGTGGGCATCACATACCCAACTACATCGCGGCACCACATACCCAACTACACCGCGGGCACCACATACCCAAGTACACCGCGGGCACCACATACCCTAGTACACCGCGGGCATCACATACCCAACTACACCGCGGGCATCACATACCCTAGTACACCGCGAGCACCACATACGCACCACATACCCTAGTACACCGCGGGCATCATATACCCAACTACACCGCGGGCACCACATACCCTAGTACACCGCGGGCATCACATACCCTAGTACACCGCGGGCACACCACATACCATAGTACACCGCGGGCATCACATACCCAACTACACCGCGGGCATCACATACCCTAGTACACCGCGGGCACAACATACCCTAGTACACCGCGGGCACCACATACCCAAGTACACTGCGGGCACCACATACCCAACTACACCGTGGGCACCACATACCCAACTACACCGCGGGCATCACATACCCTAGTACACTGCGAGCATCACATACCAAAGTACACCGCGGGCATCACATACCCTAGTACATCGCGGGCATCACATACACTAGTATACCGCGGGCACCACATACCCTAGTACACCAGGGCATCACATACCATAGTACACCGCGGGCATCACATACCCTAGTACACTGCGGGCACCACATACCCTAGTACACCGCGGGCACCACATACCCTAGTACACCGCGGGCATCACATACCCTAGTACACCGTGGGCAAGTACACCGTGGGCATCACATACCCTAGTACACCGCGGGCACCACATACCCTAGTACACAGCGGGCACCACATACCCTAGTACACCGCGGGCACCACGGTGTACTAATGTATGTGGTGCCCGCGGTGTACTAGGGTATGTGGTGCCCGCGGTGTACTAGGGTATGTGGTGCCCGCGGTGTACTAGGGTATGTGATGCCCGCGGTGTACTAGGGTATGTGGTGCCCGCGGTGTACTAGGGTATGTGGTGCCCGCAGTGTACTAGGGTATGTGATGCCCGCGGTGTACTATGGTATGTGATGCCCTGGTGTACTAGGGTATGTGGTGCCCGCGGTATACTTGTGTATGTGGTGACACCGCGGGCACCACATACCCTAGTACACCGCGGGCACCACATACCTTAGTACACCGCGGGCACCACATACCTAAGTATACCGCGGGCATTACACCGCGGGCACCACATACCCTAGTACACCGCGGGCACCACATACCTACGGCACCACATACCCAATACCCTAGTACACCGCGGGCACCACATACCCTAGTACACCGCGGGCATCACATACCCTAGTGGTGCCCGCGATGACACCACATACCCAACTACACCGCGGGCATCACATACCCTAGTACACCGCGGGTACCACATACCCTAGTACACCGCGGGCACCACATACCCTAGTACACCGCGGGCATCACATACCCAAGTCCCATGTACACCGCGGGCATCACATACCCTAGTACACCGTGGGCATCACATACCCTAGTACACCGCGGGCACCACATACTCTAGTACACCGCGGGCACCACATACCCGCGGGCATCACATACCCTAGTACCCGCGGTGTACTAGGGTATGTGGTGCCTGCGGTGTACTAGGGTATGTGGTGCCCGCGGTGTACTACGGTATGTGGTGCCCGCGGTGTAGGCCCGCGGTATACATGGGTATGTGGTGTAGTTGGGTATGTGATGCCCGCGGTGTACTAGGGTATGTGGTGCTGTGATGATGCCCGCGGTGTACTAGGGTATGTGGTGCCCGCGGTATTCTTGGGTATGTAGTGCCCGCGGTGTACTAGGGTATGTGGTGCCCGCGGTGTACATGGGTATGTGGTGCCCGCGGTGTAGTTGGGTATGTGATGCCCACGGTGTACTAGGGTATGTGGTGCCCGCGGCGTACTAGGGTATGTGATGGCCGCGGTGTACTAGGGTATGTGATGCCCGCGGTATACTTGTGTATGTGGTGTAGTTGGGTATATGATGCCCGCGGTGTACTAGAATATGTGGTGTGCCGCGGTATACTAGGGTATGTGGTGCCCGCGGTGTACTAGGGTATGTGGTGCCCGCGGTGTACTAGGGTATGTGATGCCCACGGTGTACTAGGGTATGTGATGCCCGCGGTGTACTAGGGTATGTGGTGCCCGCGGTGTGCTAGGGTATGTGGTGGCACCACATACCCTAGTACGGTGTACTGAGGTATGTGGTGCCCGCGGTGTACATGGGACTTGGGTATGTGGTGCCCGCGGTGTACTAGGGTATGTGGTGGCGGTGTACTAGGGTATGAGGTGCTATGTGGTGCCCGCGGTGTACTAGGGTATGTGGTGCCCGCGGTGTAGTTGGGTATGTGATGCCCGCAATGTATTTGGGTATGTGATGCCCGGGGTGTGCATCACATACCCTAGTACACCGCGGGCACCACATACCCTAGTACACTGCGGGCATCACATACCCAACTACACCGCGGGCACAACATACCCTAGTACACCGCGGGCACCACATACCCAAGCGGTGTACTAGGGTATGTGATGCCCGCGGTGTACTAGGGTGTGCCCGCGGTATACTTGGGTATGTGGTGCCCGCGGTGTACAAGGGTATGTGGTGCCCACATGCCCGCGGTGTACTAAGGTATGTGATGTACACCGCGGGCATCACATACCCACCTACACCGTGGGACACCGCGGGCATCACATACCCAAGTACACCGCGGGCACCACATACCCAACTACACCGTGGGCATCACATACCCTAGTACACCGCGGGCACCACATACCCAAGTATACCGCGGGCACCACATACCCTAGTATACCGCGGGCATCACATACCCAAGTACACCGCGGGCATCACATACCCAAGTACACCGCGGGCATCACATGCCCACGGTGTAGTTGGGTATGTGGTGCCCGCGGTGTACTAGGGTATGTGGTGCCCGCGGTGTACTAGGGTATGTGATGCCCGCGGTGTACTTGGGTATGTGGTGCCCACGGTGTACTAGGGTATGTGATGCCCGCGGTGTACGTGGTCCACATACCCTAGTACACCGCGGGCATCACATACACTAGTACACTGCGCGCGGTGTACTAGGGTATGTGGTGCCCACGGTGTGGTTGGGTATGTGGTGCCCGCGGTGTACTGATGCCCGCGGTGTACTTGGGTATGTGATGCCCGCGGTGTACTAGTGTATGTGATGCCCGCGGTGTACTTGGGTATGTGGTGCCCGCGGTGTACATGGGTATGTGGTGCCCGCGGTATACTTGTGTATGTGGTGCCCGCGGTGTACTAGGGTATGTGGTGCCCGCGGTGTACTAGGGTATGTGATGCCCGAGGTGTACTAGCATCACATACCCTAGTACACCGCGGGCACCACATACAATAGTACACCGCGGGCACCTCATACCCTAGTACACCGCGGGCACCACATACCCTAGTACACCGCGGGCACCACATACCCTAGCATCACATACCCTAGTACACCGCGGGCATCACATACCCAACTACACCGCGGGCATCACAGGCGCCCGCGGTGTAGTTGGGTATGTGGTGCCCGCGGTGTAGTTGGGTATGTGGTGCCCGGCACCACATACCCAAGTATACCGCGGACACCACATACCCAAGTACACCGCGGGCATCACATACCCAACTACACCGTGGGCATCACGCATCACATACCCAACAAAACCGTGGGCATCCCCTAGTACACCGCGGGCATCACATACCCTAGTACACCGCGGGCACCACATACCCTAGTACACCGCGGTCATCTCATACCCTAGTATACCGTGGGCACCACATACCCTAGTACACCGCGGGCACCACATACCCTAGTACACCGCGGGCACCACATACCCTAGTACACCGCGGGCACCACATACCCTAGTACACCGCGGGCACCACATACCCAAATACACCGCGGGCAACAAATACCCAACTACACCGTGGGCATCACATACCCTAGTACACCGCGGGCACCACATACCCTAGTACATACTTGGGTATGTGGTGCCCGTGGTGTAGTTGGGTATGTGATGCCCGCGGTGTAGTTGGGTATGTGGTGCGCGCGGTATACTAGGGTTTGTGGTGCCCGCGGTGTACTAGGGTTTGTGGTGCCCGCGGTGTAGTTGGGTATGTGGTGCCCGCGGTGTACTATGGTATGTGGTGCCCGCAGTGTAGTTGGGTATCACCGCGGGCACCACATACCCTAGTACACCGCGGGCACCACATACCCTGGGCACCACATACCCTAATACACCGCGGGCATCACATATGTACTTGGGTATGTGATGCCCGCGGTGTACTAGGGTATGTGGTGCCCGCGGTGTACTAGGGTATGTGGTGCCCGCGGTGTAGTTGGGTATGTGATGCCCGCGGTGTATTTAGGTATGTGATGCCCGGGGTGTACTAGGGAATGTGATGCCCGCGATGTACTAGGGTATGTGGTGCCCGCGGTGTAGTTGGGTATGTGATGCACCGCGGGCACCACACACCCTAGTACACCGCGGGCATCACATACCCAAGTACACCGCGGGCACCACATACCCTAGTACACCGCGGGCAACACCGCGGGCATCACATACCCTAGTACACCGCGGGCATCACATACCCTAGTACACCGCGGGCATCACATACCCTAGTACACCGCGGGCACCACATACCCAAGTACACCGCGGGCACCACATACCCTAGTATACCGCGGGCATCACATACCCTAGTACACCGCGGGCATCACATACCCTAGTACACCGCGGGCACCACATACCCTTGTACACCGCGGGCACCACATACCCTAGTACACCGCGGGCACCACATACCCTAGTACACCGCGGGCATCACATACCCATGTATACCGCGGGCACCTCATACCCTAGTACACCGCGGGCACCACATACCCTAGTACACCGCGGGCACCACATACCCTAGTACACCGCGGGCACCACATACCCTAGTACGCCGCAGGCACCACATACCCTAGTATACCGCGGGCACCACGTACCCTAGTACACCGCGGGCACCGCGGGCACCACATACCCAAGTATACCGCGGGCACCACATACCCTAGTACACCGCGGGCACCACATACCCAGTACACCGCGGGCACCACATACCCAAGTACATCGCGGGCATCACATACCCAACTACATCGCGGACCACATACCCTAGTACACCGCGGGCACCACATACCCAACTACACCGTGGGCATCACATACCCTAGTACACCGCGGGCACCACATACCCTAGTACACCGCGGGCACCACATACCCTAGTAAACCGCGGGCATCACATACCCTACACCGCGGCACCCCATACCCTAGTACACCGCGGGCATCACATACCCTAGTACACCGCGGGCACCACATACCCTAGTACACCGCGGGCATCACATACCCAACGACACCGCGGGCACCACATACCCGATGCCCGCGGTGTACCAGGGTATGTGGTGCCCGCGGTGTACTAGGGTATGTGGTACACCGTGTGTACTAGGGTATGTGATGCCCGCGGTGTAGTTGGGTATGTGGTGCCCGCGGTGTGTACTAGGGTATGTGGTGCCCGCGGTGTACTTGGGTATGTGGTGCCCGCGGTGTACTAGGGTATGTGATGCCCACCGCGGGCATCACATACCCTAGTACACCGCGGGCATCACATACCCTAGTACACCGCGGGCATCACATACCCTAGTACACCGCGGGCACCAGTCTAGCCGCGGGCACCACATACCCATGTGATGCCCGCGGTGTACTTGGGTATGTGGTGCCCGCGGGGTACTAGGGTATGTGGTGCGCCCGCGGTGTACTAGGGTATGTGGTGCCCGCGGTGTAGCGGTTTACTAGGGTATGTGGATATGATGCCCGCGGTGGGGCACCACATACCCAAGTACATCGCGGGCACCACATACCCTAGTACACCGCGGGCACCACATACCCTAGTACACCGCGGGCATCACATACCCTAGTTGTACTTGGGTATGTGATGCCCGCGGTGTACTAGGGTATGTGGTGCCCGCGGTGTACTAGGGTATGTGATGCCCGCGGTGTACTTGGGTATGTGGTGCGTATGTGGTGCCCGCGGTGTACTAGGGTATGTGGTGCCCGCGGTGTACTAGGGTATGTGGTGCCCACGGTGTACTAGGGTATGTGGTGCCCGCGGTGTACTAGGGTATGTGGTGCCCGCGGTGTACTAGGGTATGTGATCATCACATACTAACGCGGGCACTACACCGCGGGCACCACATACCCTAGTACGCGGTGTACTAGGGTATGAGGTGCCCGCGGTGTACTAGGGTATGTGGTGCCCGCGGTATACTAGGGTATGTGGTGCCCCGCGGCGTACTAGGGTATGTGGTGCCCGCGGTGTACTAGGGTATGTGATGCCCACGGTGTACTAGGGTATGTGGTGCCCGCGGTGTACTTGGGTATGTGGTGCCCGCGGTGTACTAGGGTGGGCATCACATACCCTAGTACACCGCGGGCATCACATACCCTAGTACACTGCGAGCATACCACACACCCTAGTACACCGTGGGCATCACATACCCTACATACCCTAGTACCGCGGGCACCGCATACCCTAGTACACCGCGGGCATCGGGCACCACATACCCTAGTACACCGCGGGCACCACAAACCCAACTACACCGCGGGCATCACATACCCTAGTACACCGCGGGCATCACATACCCTAGTACACCGCGGGCACCACATACCCTAGTACACCGCGGGCACCACATACCCTAGTACACCGCGGGCACCACATACCCTAGTACACAGCGGGCACCACACACCGCGGGCATATGTGATGCCCGCGGTGTACTAGGGTATGTGGTGCCCGCGGTATACTAGGGTATGTAGTGCCCGCGGTGTACTAGGGTTTTTTTTTTTTTTTTTTTTTTTTTTTTTTTTTTTTTTCCTACCTAAGTTATTTACTGTTGCTATAATATTGCAACAACATTGAATTCCTATTTGAATTTTACTTTCCTAATAACAAAATAATCCTTTTCTATAACTAACTTAGTTTTCAACTAATTCCTAATTTTTAAATATTACAATTGTTCCATTTGTAAATTTCATTCATTTTACTAACTTAGTTTTCAATTAATTCCTAATTTTTAATTATTACAATTATTCCATTTCTAATTTTCATTCATTTTACTAACTTAGTTTTCAATTAATTCCTAATTTTTAATATCACAATTATTCCATTTCTAAATTTCATTCATATTAAATTATAGGGTTTTATGTCTAACATGCAAAACACTTTTGGCCATCTTGTAAAAGGTTTGATCAGACGCTATGTTTTGTTTCAAACACAGTGCCCACCCCAACCCCATCACAAGACAGAATTTCAATTTTATTTATTAAATCACATAAAATCTTAACATCTACGTACATAGAAATAAGTGTTTATACTATTTTATAAGCAACTAAAATAATAAAACACCAAATTAACTAAAATAAAATAATAACATCAAAACCTTAATTAATAATTAAATCTAAAATTAAATAAATAATATAAAATTCATTAATTTAACAATCAAATCAAACATAAAATAAAATTAAATTCAAAATTTACTTAAAATCTAAATCACATTAAAATTAGAACAAAATCAGAATTAAAATGAATCAGCATAAATATAATTACAATAAATCAAAATCCAAAATTTTATTAAAATTAATTACAGTATTAAAAATGTATGTATAAATAAAATAAGATAATAACATGCTGCCGATCGAATCTACACTGATATAAATCATAAGATTTAGTCTATCAATTCGACCGACAGCACATCCTGTTTATCTCACAAATTAAATATAATATAAGTATGTAAATGAAAATAAAAATAAATGATAGGAATTTTAACATTATTACAAGTATACCTACGTACCCATCCACACAATAAACAATAACAAATTACAAGTACATAAACAATATTTAGAAGACTTAAAATTAAACAAAAAAAATAAAAAAATAAAAAAATAAATGTACCAAAACAAAGACCAACTAAGCCATCTGCAAACAGATTAGGAAAAGAACTTGCAAAACAATAAAATGATTAATCCCCTTTTATTTACTAAATAAACTTCTTCCCAGATAGCTTAGCCGAACTCTGTTTGTGTTATCTGTGTCAATCTGTACGTGTCACGATTAAATGGAAGCAAATAAAAAGCTGACTTGACAGATGACTGACTTGACTGATGATTTTGTCCCAATACTTGACATTGACATGCTTGCCTATTTCATTGAAGATGAAGTAGAAGCAAACCAAAACAAACAAACAATAATAATAACACTACATAATAAATAAAGTAAACATGGGCAAAATTGAGTGATTGCTTGTTTATTGCTTTGATTGTAAAGTGTGCTTGAAAATAATAGTTATTGAGATATGTATCAAATCAAAGCAATAAACAACAGTCACCCAACGTGAGATTAATTAGAACAAATCATAAATAATAAATTGTCATATTAGGCTATTGCTTGCTACTGCCTTGTTGTGAAATGTGCTTTGTGACTGAGTGATTATGTGATCAATCAAGGCAGTAACCAACAACATCCCAATAGTCAGCAGTGTTAAAAACAGTAAATCTCATCCTCATCAACAATATGAACAGGTACGCAGGCACAACAAAAACAAAACTAAACTAATTTATAATATTTCCACTATGGAACCGTTCTCTTTACCAGTTTTGCAGAGAACGGTTCTCGCGAAAGTGAGAAACATTGATCTGCAATTGTTATCACACATTATCCCTTCTAAGTTATCTAAATTAATGCTAGTCTCTATTGCACACTCGCAATCGTATCTTAATCTTTCAAATTTACAACAATCAATCAGCAAATGCTGAATTGTCTGAGGGACATCTTCACCACAAGTACATAGAGCTGACTCCTTCAGCTTAAACCTATACAAGTAATCATTAAAGCCTCCATGTCCAGTAAAAATTTGACTTAAATAATTATTCATGCAGAACTTGGACAGAATGTTATATGCTACAGTGACATTTTTATAAAACAGCTTGGTTGTGGCTCCTGTAGTGGATGAAGTGTATACTTGCTGCCATTGTGCTATTGAGTTCGACCTGGTGGAGTACTTTGCATAGGACAAGGGAAACTGGTCATACTTCGGCAGTTGCCTGTTATTAAGTGCAGCAAATTTGGCGAGTTCGTCAGCCCTTTCATTCCCTGTAATTCCACAATGGGCCTTCACCCAATGAAGAGAAACTTCTTTGCCGCTTTCTTGCAGATGAAAAATTTTGCTTCTAATGTCTACTGCTAATGGATTAACTGTATTAGGGTCACTTATGATCTCCAAACCCGACCTTGAATCACTAGCAATATGAGCCTTTTCATGTTTCAGCCTACCGATGATGTGCAATGCATGTAGTATCGCTGAGAGCTCAGCCTGGAATACACTGCAAAAATCTTCGAGGCGAAAGCTGGCATGCTGAGTCTCCACTCCTTCATACCAGCAGGAAACCGCCGCGCCGACCCTGCCCTCCAGCTTACTGCCATCTGTGTAGAGTATCGGACCATCAGAACCAACACTCTCAACTTCTTCCTGCGATCTGATCAAGCCAAACTCCACACGTTTTCTCACAGCTGGATGAGGCAGGGAAAACGGACCCCTTCGCATCTCCATACTGCGTCCCGGCAGACTGGTTAGTGATGTCCCTCTTTTAACATTATATATAAGTGCATGTTCTCGAACCCTAAATGACAATGGCAAGATTCTTGCCAACAAAAGGCTAGATGTAAAAGATACCGTTCTATGAGCCTTGCTTATTTTAATGGCAAATGAGCGAGTTAGGCTGTTGAGCGCCTTCTCCACATACACTCTCGTCGAAATGTCTGCCCAGCAACTTGCGGCGTAAAGAACTGTAGGCTCCACCACCGATACGTAAATCAGTCTCAAGACATCTGAATTTAACCCCCATTGTGCTCGAGCTGCTCTAGCCACTATCTTGTAAAAGGCTATAGCTTTCCTATTAGTTAGTTCCAGATGTAAACGGAAATTTAACGAAGGATCTAAGGTCAAACCCAGTATCTTAAGACTGGTCCCATAACCAATTTCTGCTCCTGACATTATTAATCTGGGAGTATGGTATCGCAGTTTCTTTGTAATCAATAATGCCTGTGTCTTTCCAGGTGCAAACTTTAGTTTCAGTCTGTTTCCCCACTGAACCATTACAGACAAGGCATGATTAATCAGCTCCTCCAACTCTCTTCCATCAGATGCAGCTGCAATCATCAGAAGGTCATCCGCAAAAGCCTGCACCCGTACTCCCCCATATTGATCCTGCTCTAACACTGGGTTAAACTGTATGTTCCATAAAAGTGGGCCACATGTGGAGCCTTGTATACAGCCCTTATTGGTGTTTCTCTCCACGGTCTCTCCTGCATAACGCAATTTAATCTTTCTTTCTGAAAGATAGTTTATAATGAGTCGCATTAAACTAGAGTCCGCCCCACTCGCCTGCAGTTCCTCAATAATCGCCGGCCACCACGCATTGTCAAAGGCACCCTCTATGTCAAGTGATACCATGACCACTATTTTCTTGTCTTCCAGACTGCTTCTGACCATGGTCAAGGCATCAAAGAGGGCGTCTTCAGTGCCGCGCTGCGGAGTGAAACCGTACTGATACGGGCTCAGAAGGCCGCTACTGCCCAGCTGCCACTGCAGCCTGTTGACAAACAGCTTCTCCAGCATCTTCCCCAAGACCGGCAGCAGTCCGATAGGTCGGTACGATTTTGGATGGTTGTAGTTTTCTTTGGCTGGCTTAGGGATAACCTTTATGATGGCCGTCTTCCAGATGCGCGGAAAACATCCCCACCGAAGACATTGTGAGAACAGCCGAAGCAACAGCAACCTATTGCATGAATATGCAGTAAGGCAGATGTCCAAGGTAAACCCGTCTCCTCCTGGTGCCTTTTTGGAATCCATAGATCGCAAAACAGCCTCCAATTCTGACTCCGTGAAAGGGATAACATCTCCTGGCCGCTCGTTCCCCTCGAAGGCCGCCACAACTTGAGCCGCTCTCTCTCTCTTACGAGTCTGTTCCGTAGTATCCTGCGCAGCATTATCCTGGGGATAGAAGGTTTCCGCAAGGAGTGATGCGGATTCCCGCTCATCCAAAACCGCGCCGTCGGGCGAACACAGCAATCTATCTTGCATTTGATTGGAACAAGCTTTCATAATCCGATAGGATCTCTGCCATACAGTTTCAGTCTTTTCTCCGGTGCAAAATTTCTGCCAACTTTTTGTTATAGCCAATTCAATAGCATCCCTGTACTCAGATCTGGCCTCCAAGTAGTCATCTACCACTAGCTGTCTTCTTCTAGGGTTGGCCTTGGCGATCCTTCTCCTGCGACGCACCATCTCCGCCTTTAGCTGAAGCAGCTCTTCTGACCACCACTTGCAGGCCTTAGCCATCCTCTTACGCGGAATCCGAGGGATAGCCTTCTCACACGCCCTAGTGATGCAATCTGTATACTGGTTTGCAGCGTCATTCACCCCCTCACTGTCTTCCATGTTGGCTAGTCTATGTTCTAAGCCCTGCTCGTCGAGCGCTTGCTCGAACTCAGATCTAAACAAGAGCCAGTCCGCCTTCCTCGTGTTGTACAACCGCGTTGCATTACCATCCTCAACTAACAATCCGTTCTGTGTTTCTATTTTCAGGGTGAAGGCGATTGGACGGTGGTCCGACAGCGAGCCGAAGGAATCGTCGACGCGCCAGCCGCTCACGCCGGCCAGCAGCGAGGCGGAGCACGCCGTGACGTCGATGATGGCGGTGCACGCACGTCCCGAGCGATACGCGCGGTAAGTTGGCTCCGCGCCCTCGTTGAGAACCTCTAATCCAAACTCGGCAAAAGCCTCCGTAACGGCCAGGCCCCGCTCGTCCCCTGCATCGCATCCCCACCAGGGACTCCGGGCGTTCATGTCTCCGCCCAACAGGATCCGGTCCGCACCCATCATCCGTATCATCCTCTTCACACAATCCAAGCCATTGCCTAATTCTAATTCCTTATCTAAATATAAACTAATTATACCTACCTTAATATTATTGAGCTTAATTATTACGCCTACTATGTCTTCAGTAACAAGTTTAGTATTTTCTACATAAATTAAATTTGGATCCGTGATAACAATTGCAGACCTAACTGGTCGATTGACATTCCCGATAGCGCTCTGAATGACTCTAAAACCTGTGGGAACAGACATGCGCGCTTTAGTTCCCACATATGGCTCCTGTAACATTAAAATTTGAATGCCTCGTTGAGTAGCTTCGCGCAAGCACTCCTGCGTTGCAGCCCGACCTCTACCTAAGTTAAACTGTACAAACTTTAATGATCTTATTTCCACAGGTTGGGTGCCCTCAGCAGTACCTTACGGCCAGCCTCGCTATTGCGTCCCAGCGCCTCCACTCGGGGCAGTCGGCGCTGTACGCGGGGTGGTCGTGGCGCGCGCGCGGCCGCCTCTCGCGGCAGTTGACGCAGCACGGCGCGCCCTCTCGCTGCGCGCACTCGCGCGTGTCGTGCGCGCCGGCGCAGCGCCCGCACGTCGGCTCGGGCGCGCGGCACACGCCCGCGCGGTGCCCGAACCCGAGGCAGCGGTAGCACTGCACCAGCGGCGACTGGTCGACCACCGTTATCATCTGGTAGCCGACACGGACGCGCCGGTCTCTAAGTGCACCCCACACCGCCGGGCTCACCTGCACCACAACACCGTTTAACATTATGTTCCTACCCTTAATCCGCCTGATTACCTTAACCGTTTTTTCCTCCTCAGGTACGTGACGCAGCAGCGACTCGTTTTGCCGCAGGAGCGCCTCCTCGACCTTCGCGTCCGCGAGGTCGGCGATGACCCCGGCGAGGCGCAGGCACGGGTCCCGGGCGCGCGGCTCGCTCACCGTGAGGCCATCGCCGAGCCCCTCGATCGCGGTGCCCATCGCTTCGCGCTCGCGCTTGGACTCTAGCGAGATGGCGACACGGCCGTCCCGGCACTTGCGGAGTCCATTGACCCCGACGCCCATACCGATCACATCGACGCCATTTTTGATCGCGCCGATGATCCTGTCGGCGGTGCTAGCGGGGTCACTAGACTCCACCAGTATCGGGAATCTACTTACCGCCGCGGCATAGGAGGCGGGCGATGCTCTGCTGCGTATCGGCTCTCTTGACTCCGCCGGATGAGGCACAGGCACCGGATCCCCGGCGCCACAAGGAGTTCTAGCTCCGTCGGTTGGTCGGCAGCCCTTCTCCCGCAACGCACGCACCTCACTGATCAGGCAGTCGATCTTGTCCTGCGCGACGGCAGCGGCAGCGGCAGGTGCAGCCTCACAGGGCGGCGGGCGAGCGGCGAGGTCGTCCTTCATCTCCATTAGGAGCCGACGAGTGCCCTCCGCCTCCTCGAGCGTCCTAGAGCCCGCGCGCCGCAGCTCCTCCAGATTGGTTTGTACATAAGTGTTTATTGCCTCTAACTTACCGGCGTGTATTTTTTGTTGTAGGGCGTTGTACCGGTCGGCGTCGGCGCGGGCCCTCTCCTTATCGGCGATGTGCCGCGAGCGGGAGTCGGCGAGCCGCAGCACCATCTCATAGAGGCCGCGCAGGCCCACATGGATCGCCTCCTTAATGTCCCGGTGGAGGTTGCGGGATTTCTCGACCTCCGCCATCGTGGTCTGCAGCAGGTGGTTGGCGATGCGCGGCGCCTCATGGAGGGGCCCGCCCTCACCCAGCGACATCATCGACACCTCCTGGAACTGGCCGCGGCCCTCCGGAGAGCCGCCCGAGTCGGCGCTCACCTCTCCGGAGGGGCTCGCTTCCAACCCCCGGGGCGACTCTTCGATTGTAGTGGCCGGCATGTCCTGGCCGAGCCTAATCGAGCTGTATGAGGCCTCATCAATCACTCTCGATGTGGACTCGAGGCGAGCCCTCATACTACTCACAAGGCTCCTAGTGGGACATTCGTCCGTGGGGGTTGAGGCGGCGGCGGCGGCCAGTTCCCGGATCGCGGGTGCTGCGCTAGCGGGTGTCGAAAGCTCAGGCCGGGTGAGCGCCTGCGAGAAGAACCCCGGAGGCGCCACCGTACCCGCTGAGGCAGGCGCTCTCCCCTCAGGTCGGGCTTGCCTGGGAGCTTTTGTTTTAGGCATTGTCAAGGCCCTGGGTCTACTCGACATTATCTAAAATTGATAAACCTAATTAATTCAATAAAATATATAATATAATAGATCCAACCTTCCCACCTTATTCCTAATCCTGTCCTATTGTATTTTAATTTTAATGTAATTGCCTTAGAAAAAGTTTAAGGCAATTATATAGGCCTTGATGTAGGTGTAGGCAGCTATTTTAAACTCAATTCTTAGCATAAAGCTACTCTATTTTAACAAATACACTAATAAAGCCCTCAAAATATATCTAAGAGAGCTCAACACTATCCAAAAGCTTTGATAGTGTAGCTACGCTAATAGTACTTAAATATCTCTAATAGGGCTGGTAAAGCTTAATAGTAAGTACAATCTAGGTACTATAACTACTGAAATAACATTCCTTCCATTATTAACATTGTATTTATTATAAAATAGAAAATAACAACGTATAACCGTTAAATTTTTCAAGTATACAAAATTCAATTTTTGTGCAATATAAAGTAAGGAAACTTTATACAAAGCAAGTAATACTTTCCTAACTATGACTACACAAACCTGGAAGCTTCCATACTTATCAAATCCGGGATAATAGGGATTATTATGTAGTGACAGCTCCTGTCAAAACCGTTACGAAAACAGTTTACAAACAAATGCTATTTTCACAGCCCTGGGGGCTTCCAGGAGGCCACAAACGCTCACAATGATCACACATACACTATAAATTAATAATTAATATAAATTAACACTTAAAACGAAGTTAAACTAATTTTAAACAATTAATATCACGGTTGACGATGTTGACAGCTGACAGGTTCGGTTCTCAAAAACTTTTCGGTGTACTAGGGTATGCACCACATACCCTAGTACACCGCGGGCACCACATACCCTAGTACACCGCGGGCATCACATACCCTAGTACACCGCGGGCACCACATACCCAACTACACCGTGGGCATCACATACCCAACTACAACGCGGGCACCACATACCCTAGTACACCGCCCGCGGTATTGTGATGCCCGCGGTGTACTAGGGTATGTAATGCTACACCGCGGGCACCACGCTCGCGGTGTACTAGGGTATGTGATGCCCGCGGTGAACTAGGGTATGTGGTGCCCGCGGTGTACTAGGGTATGTGATGCCCGCGGTGTACTAGGGTATGTGATGCCCGCGGTGTACTAGGGTATACATGGGTATGTGGTGCCCACGGTGTACTAGGGTATGTGGTGCCCGCGGTGTACTAGGGTATGTGGTGCCCGCGGTGTACCGCGGGCACCACATACCCAACTACATGCTTGGGTATGAGGTGCCCGCGGTGTAGTTGGGTATGTGATGCCCGCGGTGTACTAGGGTATGTGATGCCCGCGGTGTAGTTGGGTATGTGATGCCCGCGGTGTACTAGGGTATGTGATGTATACCACGGGCACCTCATACCCTAGTACACCGCGGGCATCACATACCCAGGTGTGTGGTGCGCGGTGTACTAGGGTATATGATGCCCGCGGTGTAGGTGGGTATGTGGTGCCCGCGGTGTACTAGGGTATGTGATGCCCGCGGTGTACTAGGGTATGTGATGACTGCGTGGTACTTGGGTATGCGGGCATCACATACCCTAGTACACCGCGGGCACCACATACCCTAGTACACCGCGGGCACCACATACCCTAGTACACCGCGGGCACCACATACCCAATGATGCCCGCGGTGTACTATGGTATGTGATGCCCGCGGGCACCTGGGCATCACATACCCTAGTACAGTATGTGGTGCCCGCGGTGTACTACATGGGTATGTGGTGCCCGCGGTGTTCTAGGGTATGTGGTGCCCGCGGTGTACTAGGGTATGTGGTGCCCGCGGCGTACTAGGGTATGTGGTGCCCAAGGTGGAGTTGGGTATGGTGTACTATTGTATGTGGTGCCCGCGGTGTACTAGGGTATGTGATACCCAACTTACCACATACCCTAGTACACCGCGGGCATCACATACCCTAGTGGGTATGTGGTGCCCACGGTGTACTAGGGTATGTGGTGCCCGCGGTGTACTAGGGTATGTGGTGCCCACGGTGTACTAGGGTATGTGGTGCCCGCGGTGCACTAGGGTATGTGGTTCCCGCGGTGTACTAGGGTATGTGATGCTAGTTGGGTATGTGATGCCCGCGGTGTACTAGGGTGTGACGGTGTACTAGGGTTGTACTAGGGTATGTGGTGCCCGTGTACTAGGGTATGTAATGCCCGCGGTGTACCAGGGTATGTGGTGCCACGTAGTTGGGTATGTGATGCCCACGGTGTACTAGGGTATGTATTGCCCGCGGTGTACTAGGGTATGTGGTGCCCGCGGTGTACTAGGGTATGTGGTGCCCGCGGTGTACTAGGGTACTAGGGTATGTGGTGCCCGCGGTGTACTATGCCCGCGGTGTACTAGGGTTATGTGGTGCCCGGGTATGTGGTGCCCGCGGTGTACTAGGGTATGTGATCCGCGGGCACCACATACCCTAGTACACCGCGGGCATCACATACCCTAGCACATACCCAAGTATGCCCTGGTGCCCGCGCTGTACTAGGGTATGTGGTGCCTGCCACACCGCGGGCACCACATACCCTAGTACACCGCGGGCACCACATACCCTAGTACACCGCGGGCATCACATACCCTAGTACACCGCGGGCATCACATAGTGATGCCGACGGTGTACTAGGGTATGTGGTGTGATTCCCGCGGTGTACAAGGGTATGTGATGCCCGCGGTACACCGCGGGCACCACATACCCTAGTACCGCAGTGTACGTGTACTAGGGTATGTGGTGCCCGCGGTGTACTAGGGTATGTGATGCCAGGGTGTAGTTGGGTATGTGATGCCCGCGGTGTACTAGGGTATGTGATGCCCGCGGTGTACTAGGGTATGTGATGCCCGCGGTGTACTAGGGTATGTGGTGCCCGCGGTGTACTAGGGTATGTGGTGCCCGCGGTGTAGTTGGGTATGTGGTGCCCGCGTTGTAGCATCACATACCCACCTACACCGCGGGCACCACATACCCAACTACACCGCGGGCACCACATACCCTAGTACACCGCGGGCACCACATACCCTAGTACACCGCGGGCACCACATACCCAACTACACCACGGGCACCACATACCTAAGTACACCGTGCGTGTACACTGTGGGCACTGTATGTGGTGCCCGCGGTGTACTAGGGTATGTGATGCCCGCTGTGTACTAGGGTATATGATGCCCGCGGTGTACTAGGGTATGTGGTGCCCGAGGTGGAGTTGGGTATGTGGTGCCCGCGGTGTATCACATACCCAAGTACACCGCGGGCATCACATACCCTAGTACACCGCGGTGTACTAGGGTATGTGGTGCCTGCGGTGTAGTATGTGGTGCCCGCGGTGTAGTTGGGTATGTGATGCCCGCGGTGTACTAGGGTATGTGGTGCCCGCGATGTAGTTGGGTATGTGATGCCCGCGGTGTAGTTCTAGGGTATGTGGTGCCCACGGTGTACTAGGGTATGTGGTGCCCGCGGTGTCATACCCTAGTACACCGCGGGCACCACATACCCTAGTACACCGCAGGCACCACATACCCTAGTACACCGCGAGCACCACACGGTATACTGCCCGCGGTGTACTAGGGTATGTGGTGCCCGCGGTGTACTAGGGTATGTGGTGCCCGCGGTGTAGGTGGGTATGTGATGCCCACGGTGTAGGTGGGTATGTGATGCCCGCGGTGTACTAGGGTATGTGGTGCCCGCGGTGTACTGGGTATGTGGTGCCCGCGGTGTACTAGTGTATGTGGTGCCCACGGTGCACTAGGGTATGAGGTGCCCGCGGTGTAGTTGGGTATGTGGTGCCCGCGGTATACATCACCACATACCCTAGTATACCGCGGGCACGCGGTGTACTAGGGTATGTGGTGCCCGCGGTGTACTTGGGTATGAGGTGCCCGCGCTGTACTAGGGTATGTGGTGCCCGCGGTGTCCACATACCCTAGTACACCGCGGGCACCACATACCCAACTACACCGCGGGCACCACATACCAAAGGGTGCCCGCGGTGTACCCACCTACACCGCGGGCACCACATGTGGTGCCCGCGGTGTACTAGGGTATGTGATGCCCGAGGTGTACCCAACTACACCGCGGGCTACACCGCGGGCACCACATACCCTAGTATACCGCGGGCACCACATACCCAACTACACTGCGGGCATCACATACCCTAGTACACCGCGGGCATCACATACCCTAGTATACCGCGGGGGCACCACATACCCTAGTACACCGCGGTCCCACATACCCTAGTACACCGCGGGCATTACAGTACACCGCGGGCACCACATACCCTAGTACACCGCGGGCACCACATACCCAACTACACCGCGGGCACCACATACCCAAGTGCACCGCGGGCATCACATACCCTAGTACACCTCGGGCATCACATACCCTAGTTCACCGCGGGCATCACATACCCTACGCCGCGGTGTACTAGGGTATGTGATGCCCGCGGTGTACTAGGGTATGTGATGCCCGCAGTGTAGTTGGGTATGGGGTGCCCACGGTGTACTTGGGTATGTGGTGCCCGCGGTGTAGTTGGGTATGTGATGCCCGCGGTGAACTAGAGTATGTGGTGCCCGCGGTAGAGTGGTGCCCGCGGTGTAGTTGGGTATGTGATGCCCGCGGTGTAGTTGGGTATGTGGTGCCCGCGGTGTACTAGGGTATGTGATGCCGCGGTGTACTAGGGTATCACATACCCTAGTACACCGCGGCATCACATACCCTAGTACACCGCGGGCATCACATACCCTATGTGATGTACACCGCGGGCATCACATACCCTAGTACACCGCACATACCCTAGTACACCGCCACATACCCAACTACACCGTGGGCATCACATACCCTAGTACACCGCGGGCACCACATACCCTAGTACACCGCGGGCACCACATACCCTAGTACACCGCGGGCACCACATACCGTAGTTGGGTATGTGATGCCCGCGGTGTACGGGCATCACATACGTATGTGGTGCCTAAGTACACCGCGGACACCACATACCCTAGTACACCGCGGGCACCACATACCCTAGTATGCCCACGGTGTACTAGGGTATATGATGCCCGCGGTGTACTAGGGTATGTGGTGCCCGCAGTGTACTAGGGTATGTGATGCCCGCGGTGTAGTTGGGTATGTGGTGCCCGCGGTGTACTGTCCGCGGTATATTTGGCTATGTGATGCCCGCAGTGTAGTTGGGTATGTGGTGCCCGCGGTTTAGTTAGGTATGTGATGCTCGCGGTGTACTAGGGTATGTGATGCCCGCACCCAACTACACCGCGGGCACCACATACCCTAGTACACCGCGGGCATCACATACCCTAGTACATCACATACCCAACTACACCGCGGGCACCACATACCCAACTACGCCGTGGGCATGACATACCCAACTACACCGCGGGCACCACATACCCTAGTACACCGCGGGCACCAGCGGGCATCACATACCCAACTACACCACGGGCACCACATACCCTAGTACACCGCGGGCACCACATACCCTAGTTCACCGCGGGCATCACATACCCTAGTACACTGCGGGCACCACATACCCTAGTACACCGCGGGCACCACATACCCTAGTACACCGCGGGCACCACATACCCTAGTACACCGCACACCGCGGGCACCACATACCCTAGTACACCGCGGGCATCACATACCCTAGTACACCGCGGGCACCACATACCCTAGTACACCGCGGGGTATGTGGTGCCCGCGGTGTACTAGGGTATGTGATGCCCGCAGTGTATATGTGGTGCCCGCGCTGTACTAGGGTACGCGCTGTACTAGGCTACACCGCGGGCACCACATACCCTAGTACACCGCGGGCATACACCGCGGGCACCACATACCCTAGTACACCGCGGGCACCACATACCCTAGTACACCGCGGGCACCACATACCCAACTACACCGCGGGCACCACATACCCTAGTACACCGCGGGCACCACATACCCTAGTACAGCGCGGGCACCACATATACACTGCGGGCATCACATACCCTAGTACACCGCGGGCACCACATACCCCGCGGTGTACTAGGGTATGTGGTGCCCGCGGTGTACTAGGGTATGTGATGCCCGCGGTGTACTAGGGTATGTGGTGCCCGCGGTGTGCGGTGTACTAGGGTATGTGGTGCCCGCGGTGTACTAGGGTATGTGGTGCCCGCGGTGTACTAGGGCACCCCGGGCACCACATACCCTAGTACACCGCGGGCATCACATACCCAAGTACACCGCGGGCCACCACAGCACCACATACTACACCGTGGGCATCACATACCCTAGTACACCGTGGGCATCACATACCCAACTACATTGGTATGTGGTGCCCGCGGTGTTGTTGGGTATGTGATGCCCGCGGTGTACTAGGGTATGTGGTGCCCACGGTGTACTAGGGTATGTGGTGCCCGCGGTGTACTAGGGTATGTGCACATACCCAAGTACACCGCGGGCACTACATACCCGACTACACCGCGGGCACACCGCGGGCATCACATACCCTAGTACACCGCGGGCATATACCCTGATGCCCGCGATGTACTTGGGTATGTGGTGCCCGCGGTGTACTAGGGTATGTGGTGCCCGCGGTGTACTAGGGTATGTGGTGCCCGCGGTGTACTAGGGTATGTGGTGCCCGCGCTGTACTAGGGTATGGCATCACATACCCAAGTACACCGTGGGCACGTACTAGGGTATGTGGTGCCCGCGGTGTACGGTGTAGGTGGGTATGTGATGCCGTATACCGCGGGCATCACATACCCTAGCACACCACATACCCTAGCACACCGCGGGCACCACATACCCTAGTACACCGCGGGCATCACATACCCAAGTACACCGCGGGCACCACATACACTAGTACACCGCGGGGACCACATACCCAATAACACAGCGGGCATCACATACCATAGTACACCGCGGGCACCACATGCATCACATACCCTTGTACACCGCGGGCACCACATACCCTAGTACACCGCGGGCATCACATACCTACCTACACCGTGGGCATCACATACCCAAGTACACCGCGGGCACCACATACCCTAGTACACCGCGGGCATCACATACCCTAGTTCACCGCGGGCATCACATACCCAACTACACCACGGGCACCACATACCCTAGTTCACCGCGGGCATCACATACCCTAGTACACCGCGGGCACCACATACCCAAGTACACCGCGGGCACCACATAACCCTAGTACACCGCGGGCACCACATACCCAACTACACCGCGGGCACCACATACCCTAGTACACCGCGGGCATCACATACCCAAGTACACCGCGGGCACCACATACCCTAGTACACCGTGGGCACCGCATACCCTAGTACACCCATACCCAACAGTAGCCCGCGGTGTACTAGGGTATGTGGTGTGCTAGGGTATGTGGTGCCCGCGGTGTACTAGGGTATAAGATGACCGCGCTGTACTAGGGTATGTGTATGTGATGCCCGCGGTGTACTAGGGTATGTGGTGCCCGCGGTGTAGTTGGGTATGTGGTGCCCGCGGTGTACTAGGGTATGTGGTGCCCGCGGTGTACTAGGGTATGTGGTGCCCGCGGTGTAGTTGGGTATGTGATGCCCGCGGGTACCACATACCCTAGTACACCGCGGGCACCACATACCCTAGTACACCGCGGGCACCACATACCCTAGTACACCGCGGGCACCACATACCCAACTACACCGCGGGCACCACATACCCTAGTACACCGCGGGCATCACATACACATACCCTAGTACAGCGCGGTCATCTTATACCCTAGTACACCGCGGGCACCACATACCCTAGCACACCACATACCCTAGTACACCGCGGGCTACTGTTGGGTATGGGTGTACTAGGGTATGCGGTGCCCACGGTGTACTAGGGTATGTGGTGCCCGCGGTGTACTTGGGTATGTGATGCCCGCGGTGTACTAGGGTATGTGGTGCCCGCGGTGTAGTTGGGTATGTGGTGCCCGCGGTGTACTAGGGTTATGTGGTGCCCGCGGTGTACTTGGGTATGTGGTGCCCGCGGTGTACTAGGGTATGTGATGCCCGCGGTGAACTAGGGTATGTGGTGCCCGCGGTGTACTAGGGTATGTGGTGCCCGTAGTATGTGGTGCCATGCCCGCGGTGTACAAGGGTATGTGGTGCCCGCGGTGTAGGTGGGTATGTGGTGCCCGCGGTGTACTAGGGTATGTGGTGCCCGCGGTATACTAGGGTAGGTGTAGTGATGCGGTGCCCGCGGTGTACTGTAGTTGGGTATGTGATGTGTGATGCCCGCGGTGTACTAGGGTATGTGGTCCCCGCGGTGTACTAGGGTATGTGGTGCCCGCGATGTACTTGGGTATGTGATGCCCGCGGTGTACAAGGGCACATACCCTAGTACACCGCGGGCACCCCCACGGTGTACTAGGGTATGTGGTGCCCGCGGTGTACTAGGGTATGTGGTGCCCGCGGTGTACTAGGGTATGTGGTGCCCGCGGCGTACCCACCTACACCGCGGGCATCACATACCCTAGTACACCGCGGGCATCACCCCGGGCACCACATACCCTAGTACACCGCGGGCATCACATACCCTAGTACACCGCGGGCACCACATACCCTAGTATACCGCGGGTATCACATACCCAACTACAACGCGGGCACCACATACCCAGTACACCGCGGGCATCACATACCCAACTACACCGCGGGCATCACATACACTAGTACACCGCGGGCATCACATACCCGTGGTATGTGGTGCCCGCGGTGTACACATACCCTAGTACACCGCGGGCATCACATACCCTAGTACACCGCGGGCACCACATACCCTAGTACACCGCGTAGGGTATGGGTCACATACCCTAGTACACCGCGGGCACCACATACCCTAGTACACCGTGGGCATCACATACCCTAGTACACCGCGGGCATCACATACCCAAGTACACCACGGGCATCACATACCCTAGTACACCGCGGGCATCACATACCCAACTAGCATACCCAACTACACCGCGGGCACACCGCGGGCACCACATACCCAACTAATCACATACCCTAGTACACCGCGGGCATCACATACCCACCTACACCGCGGGCACCACATACCCTAGTAATACCCTAGTATACCGCGGGCATCACATACCCTAGTACACCGCGGGCACCACATACCCTAGTACACCGCGGGCACCACATACCCTTGTACACCGTACACCGCGGGCACCACATACCCTAGTACACCGCGGGCATCAGCCCGCGGTGTACTAGGGTATGTGATGCCCGCGGTGTAGGTGGGTATGTGATGCCGCCCGGGCACCACATACCCAACTACACTGCGGGTATCACATACCCTAGTACACCGCGGGCACCACATACCCAACTACACTGCGGGCATCACATACCCTAGTACACCGCGGGCATCACATACCCATGTATACCGCGGGCACCACATACCCTAGTACACCATGGGCATCACATACCCAACTACACCGCCGGCACCACATACCCTAGTTCACCGCGGGCACCACATACCCAAGTACACCGTGGGCACCACATACCCTAGTAAAATGCCCGCGGTGTACTAGGGTGTGTGGTGCCCGTGGTGTGCACCACATACCCAACTACACCGCGGGCACCACATACCCTAGTACCACATACCCAAGTACACCGCGGGTACCACATACCCAACTACACCGCGGGCACCACATACCCAAGTACACCGCGGGCATCACATACCCAACAACACCGCGGGCACCACATACCAAGAATACCGCGGGCACCTCATACCCTAGTACACAGCGGGCATCACATACTTAACTACACTGCGGGCACCACATACCCTAGTACACCGCGGGCATCTCATACCCAAGTACATCGCGGGCATTACATACCCTAGTACACCTCGGGCATCACATACCGAACTACACCGCGGGCACCACATACCCTAGTACACCGCGGGCACCACATACCCTAGTACACCGCGGGCACCACATACCCAACTACACCGCGGGCATCACATACCCTAGTACACCGCGGGCACCACATACCCTAGTACACCGCGGGCATCAAATACCCTAGTACACCGCGGGCACCACATACCCTAGTACACCGCGGTGTAGTTGGGTATGTGATGCCCGCGGTGTACTGCCCGCGGTGTACTAGGGTATGTGGTGCCCGCGGTGTAGTTGGGTATGTGGTGCCCACGGTGTACTAGGGTATATGATGCCCGCGGTGTACTAGGGTATGTGGTGCCCGCGGTGTACTAGGGTATGTAATGCCCGCGGTGTACTAGGGTATGAGGTGCCCGCGGTGTACTAGGATATGTGATGCCCGCGGTGTACTAGGGCATGTGATGCCCACGGTGTACTAGGGTATGTGATGCCCGCGGTGTACTAGGGTATGTGGTGCCCGCGGTGTAGTTGGGTATGTGAACATACCCACGGTGTAGTTGGGTATGTGGTGCCCGCGGTGTACTAGGGTATGTGATGCCCACGGTGTAGTTGGGTATGTTATGCCCGCGGTGTACTAGGGTATGTGGTGCCCGCGGTGTACTAGGGTATGTGGTGCCCGCGGTGTAGTTGCGTATGTGATGCCCGCGGTGTACTAGGGTATGTGGTGCCCGCGGTGTACTAGGGTATGTGATGCCCACGGTGTAGTTGGGTATGTGGTGCCCGCGGTTTACTAGGGTGTGTGGTGCCCGCGGTGTACTAGGGTATGTGATGTATGTGATGCCCGCGGTGAGTTGGGTATATGATGCCCGCGGTGTAGGTGGGTATGTGATGCCCGCGGTGTACTAGGGTATGTGATGCCCGCGGTGTAGTAGGGTATGTGGTGCCCGCGGTGTACTAGGGTATGTCATGCCCACGGTGTAGTTGGGTATGTGGTGCCCGCGGTGTACTAGGGTATGTGGTGCCCGCGGTGTACTAGGGTATGTGATGCCCGCGGTGTAGTTGGGTATGTGATGCCCGCGGTGTACTAGGGTATGTGATGGTGTTGTTGGGTATGTGATGTCCGCGGTGTACTAGGGTATGTGGTGCCCGCGGTGTACTAGGGTATGTGGTGCATGTGATACCCGCGGTGTACTAGGGTATGTGGTGCCCGCGGTGTAGCCCGCGGTGTACTTTGGTATGTGATGCCCGCGGTGTACTAGGGTATGTGATGCCCACGGTGTAGTTGGGTATGTGGTGCCCGCGGTATGTGGTGCCCGCGGTGTAGTTGGGTATGTGGTGCCCGCGGTGTACTAGGGTATGTGGTGCCCGCGGTGTACTAGGGTATGTGATGCCCGCGGTGTAGTTGGGTATGTGATGCCCACGGTGTAGTTGGGTATGTGGTGCCCGCGGTGTACTAGGGTATGTGATGCCCGCGGTGTACTAGGGTATGTGGTGCCCGCGGTGTCTCGCGGTGTAGTTGGGGGGCACCACATGTGATGCCCGCGGTGAACTAGGGTATGTGATGCCCGCGGTGTACTAGGGTATGTGATGCCCGTGGTGTAATAGGGTATGTGATGCACGCGGTGTACTAGGGTATGTGATGCCCACGGTGTAGTTGGGGGGTATGTGGTGCCCGCGGTATACATGGGTATGTGATGCCCGCGGTGTACATACCCAAGTACACCGTGGGCACCACATACCCTAGTACACCGCGGGCACCACATACACAAGTATACCGCGGGCACCACATACCCATGTACACCGCGGGCACCACATACCCTAGTACACCGCGGGCAGTATGTGGTGCCCGCGGTGTACTAGGGTATGTGATGCCCGCGAAGAGGTGCACCGCGGGCACTACATACCCTAGTACACCGCGGGCATCACATACCCTAGTACACCGCGTGCATCACATACCCTATTACACCACGGGCATCACATACCCTAGTACACCGCGGGCATCACATACCCTAGTTCACCGCGGGCATCACATGTGGTGCCCCCCAACTACACCGCGAGACACCGCGGGCACCACATACCCTAGTACACCGCGGGCATCACATACCCTAGTACACCGCGGGCATCACATACCCTAGTACACCGCTGGCACCACATACCCTATGTGGTGCCCGGGCATCACATACCCAAGTACACCGCGGGCACCACATACCCTAGTACACTGCGGGGCCCGCGGTGTACTAGGGTATGTGGCATACCCAAGTACACCGCGGGCATCACATACCCCAGTACACCGCGGGCATCACATACCCTAGTACACCGCGGGCACCACATGCCCAAGGGCATCACATACCCTAGTACACTGCGGGCACCACATGCATCACATACCCTAGTACACCGCGGGCACCACATACCCAACTACGCCGTGGGCATGACATACCCTAGTACACCGCGGGCACCACACACCCTAGTACACCGCGGGCACCACATACTCAAGTACACCGCGGGCACCTCATACCCTAGTACACCGCGGGCACCACATACCCTAGTACACCGCGGGCACCACATACCCTAGTACACCGCGGGCACCACATACCCTAGTACACCGCGGGTACACCGCGGGCACCACATACCCTAGTACATCGCGGGCATCACATACCCTAGTATACCGCGGGCACCACATACCCAAGTACTAGGGTATGTGATGCCCACGGTGTAGTTGGGTATGTGGTGCCCGCGGTGTACTAGGGTATGTGGTGCCCGCGGTGTACTAGGGTATGTGATGCCCACGGTGTACTAGGGTATGTGATGCCCGCGGTGTAGTTGGGTATGTGGTGCCTGCGGTAAACTAGGCCCGTGGTGTACTAGGGTATGTGGTGCCCGCGGTGTACTAGGGTATGTGGTGCCCGCGGTATACTTGGGTATGTGGTGCCCGCGGTGTACTAGGGTATGTGCTATACACCGCGGGCATCACATACCCTAGTACACCACGGGCCTAGTTTACCGCAGGCACCACATACCCAACTACACCGCGGGCATCACATACCCTAGTACATCGTGGGCATCACATACCCTAGTACACCGCGGGCACCACATACCCTAGTACACCGCGGGCATCACATACCCTAGTACACCGCGGGCACCACACGCGGTGTAGTTGGGTATGTGGTGCCCGCGGTGTACTAGGGTATGTGGTGCTTGCGGTGTACTAGGGTATGTGGTGCCCGCGGTGTACTTGGGTATGTGGTGCCCGCGGTGTACTAGGGTATGTGATGCCCGCGATGTACTAGGGTATGTGGTGCCCGCGGTGTACCCGCGGTGTACTAGGGTATGTGGTGCCCGCGGTGTACTAGGGTATGTGGTGCCCGCGGTGTACTAGGGTATGTGGTGCCCGCGGTGTACTAGGGTATGTGATGCCCACGGTGTACTAGGGTATGTGATGCCCACGGTGTAGTTGGGTATGTGGTGCCCGCGGTGTACTAGGGTATGTGGTGCCCGCGGGGTATGTGGTGCCCGCGGTGTACTAAACTAGGGTATGTGGTGGCATCACATACCCTAGTACACCGCGGGCACCACATACCCTAGTACACCGCGGGCACCACATACCCTACTACACCGCGGTGCCCGCGGTGTACTAGGGTATGTGGTGCCCGCAGTGTACTAGGGTATGTGGTGCCCGCGGTGGAGGTGCCCGTGGTGTACTAGGGTATGTGCTACACCGTGTGTACTAGGGTATGTGATGCCCGCGGTGAACTAGGGTATGTGGTGCCCGCGGTGTACTAGGGTATGTGATGTAAATACCCAAGTACACCGCGGGCACCACATACCCTAGTACACCGCGGGCACCACATACCCAACTACACCGCGGGCACCACAGTACACCGCGGGCACCACATATACTAGGGTATGTGGTGCCCGCGGTGTAGGTGGGTATGTGGTGCCCGCGGTGTACTAGGGTATGTGATGCCCGCGGTGTACTAGGGTATGTGATGCCCGCGGTGTACTAGGGTATGTGGTGCCCGCGTTATACTTGGGTATGTGGTCCCCACCACATACCCTAGTACACCGCGGGCACCACATACCCAACTACACCGCGGGCATCATATACCCAAGTACACCGCGGGGCGGTGTAGTTGGGTATGAGATACCCGCGGTGTACTAGGGTATGTGGTGCATGTGATGCCCGCGGTGTACTAGGGTATGTGGTGCCCGCGGTGTACTAGGGTATGTGATACCCAACTTCACCGCGGGCACCACATACCCAACTACACCGCGGGCACCACATACCCAACTACACCGCGGGCATCACATACTTGGGTATGTGGCCACGGTGTACTAGGGTATGTGGTGCACGCGGTGTACTAGGGTATGTGATGCCCGCGGTGTACTAGGGTATGTGATGCCCGCGGTGTACTGGGGTATGTCATGCCCACGGTGTAGTTGGGTATGTGGTGCCCGCGTTGTACTAGGGTATGTGATGCCTGCGGTGAAGTTGGGTATGTGATGCCCGCGGTGTACTGGGGTATGTGATGCCCGCAGTGTTGTTGGGTATGTGATGCCCGCGGTGTACTAGGGTATGTGGTGCCGGGGTGTACTAGGGTATGTGGTGCCCGCGGTGTACTAGGGTATGTTGTGCCCGCGGTATACTTGGGTTTGTGGGCATCACATACCCTAGTACACCGTGGGCATCACGCACCACATATCCTAGTACACCTCGGGGGGCACCACATACCCTAGTACACCGCGGGCATCATATACCCAACTAAACCGCGGGCATCACATACCCACTACACCGCGGGCACCCCATACCCTAGTACACCGCGGGCATCACATACCATAGTACACCGCGGGCACCACATATTGGGTATGTGATGCCCGCGGTGTAGTGTGTGGTACCCGCGGTGTACTAGGGTATGTGGTGCCCGCGGGGTAGTGATGCATGCGGTGTACTAGGGTATGTGATGGTGGTGTAGTTGGGTATGTGGTGCCCGCGGTGTACTAGGGTATGTGGTGCCCGCGGTGTAGTTGGGTATGTGGTGCCCGCGCTGTACTAGGGTACGTGGTGCCCGCGGTATACATGGGTATGTGGTGCCCGCGGTGTAGTTGGGTATGTGATGCCCGCGGTGTACTATGGTATGTGATGCCCGCGGTGTACTAGGGTATGTGATGCCCGCGGTGTAGTTGGGTATGTGATGCCCGCGGTGTACTAGGGTATGTGATGCCCGCATCGCGGTGTACTAGGGTATGATGTGGTGTCCGCGGTGTACTAGGGTATGTGGTGCCCGCAGTGTACTAGGGTATGTGGTGCCCGCGGTATACTTGGGTATGGGGTGCCCGCGGTGTACTAGGGTATGTGGTGCCCGCGGTGTACTAGGGTATGTGGGTGTACTAGGGTATGTGGTGCCCGCGGTGTACTAGGGTATGTGATGCCCGCGGTGTAGTGTACTAGGGTATGTGGTGCCCGCGGTGTACTAGGGTATGTGATGCCCACGGTGTACTAGGGTATGTGATGCCCGCGGTGTACTAGGGTATGTGATGCCCGTGCCCGCGGTATACTAGGGTATGTGGGGTGTACTAGGGTATGTGGTGCCCGCGGTGTACTAGGGACACCGCGGGCACCACATACCCTAGTACACCGCGGGTACCACATACCCTGTACTAGGGTATGTGGTCCCCGCGGTGTATACTAGGGTATGTGATGCCCGCGGTGTACTAGGGTATGTGGTGCCCGCAGTGTACTTGGGTATGTGGTGCCCGCGGTGTAGTTGGGTATGTGGTGCCCGCGGTGTACTAGGGTATGTGATGCCCGCGGTGGCCCGCGATGTACTGCCCGCGGTGAACTAGGGTATGTGATGCCCGCGGTGTATTTGGGTATGTGATGCCCGCGGTGTACTAGGGTATGTGGTGCCCGCGGTGTAGTTGGGTATGTGGTGCCCGCGGTGTAGTTGGGTATGTGGTGCCCGCAGTGTACTAGGGTATATGATGCCCACGGTGTAGTTGGCGCGGTGTAGTTGGGTATGTGGTGCCCGCGGTGTTGTTGGGTATGTGATGCCCGCGATGAACTAGGGTATGTGGTGCCCGCGGTGTACTAGGGTATGTGATGCCCACGGTAGTACACCGCGGGCACCACATACCCTAGTACACCTCGGGCACCACATACCCAACTACACCGCGGGCACCACATACCCTAGTACACCGCGGGCCCCACATACCCTAGTACACCGCGGGCACCACATACCCTAGTACACCGCGGGCACCACCCAACTACACCGCGGGCATCACATACCCTAGTACACCGCGGGCACCACATACCCTAGTACACCGCGCACCTCATACCCTAGTACACCGCGGGCATCACATACCCAACTAATACCGCGGGCACCACATACCCATGTATATGTGATGCCCACGGTGTACTAGGGTATGTGGTGCCCCATCACATACCCTAGTACACCGCGGGCACCGCATACCCTAGTACACCGCGGGCATCACATACCCAACTACACCGCGGGCACCACATACCCTAGTACACCGCGGGCACCACATACCCTAGTACACCGCGGGCACCACATACCCTAGTACACCGCGGGCATCATATACCCTAGTACACCGCGGGCATCAGTGTACTAGGGTATGTGGTGCCCACGGTGTACTAGGGTATGTGGTGCCCGCGGTGTACTTGCCCGCGGTGTAGTTGGGTATATGATGCCCGCGGTATACTTGTGTATGTGGTGCCCGCGGTGTACTAGGGTATGTGATGCCCGCGGTGTACATGGGTATGTGGTGCCCGCGGTGTACTAGGGTATGTGGTGCCCGCGGTGTACCACATACCCTAGTACACCGCGGGCACCACATACCCTGGTACACCGCGGGCATCGGGTATGTGGTGCCCGCGGTGTCGTTGGGTATGTGATGCCCGCGGTGTACTAGGGTATGTGGTGCCCGCGGTGTACTAGGGTATGTGGTGCCCGCGGTGTACTTGGGTATGTGGTGCCCGCGGTATACTTGGGTATGTGATGCCCGCGGTGAAGTAGGGTATGTGATGCCCGCGGTGTACTAGGGTATGTGGTGCCCGAGGTGTGTGTACTAGGGTATGTGGTGCCCGCGGTGTACTAGGGTATGTGGTGCCCGCGGTGTACTAGGGTATGTGGTGCCCGCGGTGTAGTTGGGTATGTGTAGGCTAGTACACCGCGGGCATCACATACCATAGTTCACCGCGGGCACCACATACCCAAGTACACCGCGGGCATCACATACCCAACTTCATCACATACGGGTATGTGGTGCCCGCGGTGTACTAGGGTATGTGGTGCCCGCGGTGTAGTTGGGTATGTGATGCCCGCGGTGTACTAGGGTATGTGGTGCCCGCGGTGTACTAGGGTATGTGGTGCCCGCGTTGTAGTTGGGTATGTGGTGCCCGCGGTGTAGTTCGGCATCACATACCCAACTACACCGCGGGCACCACATACCCTAGTACGCCGTGGGCATCACATACCCTAGTACACCGCGGGCACCAACACCGCGGGCACCACCACATACCCTAGTACACCGCGGGCACCACATACCCTAGTATACCGCGGGCATCACATACACAAGTACAGCGCGGGCACCACATACCCACACCTCGGGTATGTGGTGCCCGCGGTGTACAAGGGTATGTGATGCCCGCGGTATACGCACCACATACCCTAGTACACCGCGGGCATCACATACCCAACAACACCGCGGGCATCACATACCCACCTACACCGTGGGCATCACATACCCAAGTACATCGCGGGCATCACATACCCAAGTACACCGCCGGCACCACGTGCATCACATACCCAACTACACCGCGGGCACCACATACCCAACTACACCGTGGGCATCACATACCCAAGTATACCGCGGGCACCATATACCCAAGTACACCGCGGGCATCACATACCCTAGTACACCGTGGGCACCACATACCCTAGTACACCGTGGGCATCACATACCCTAGTACACCGCGGGCACCACATACCCTAGTACACCGCGGGCACCACATACCCTAGTACACCGCGGGCATCACATACCCTAGTACACCGTGGGCACCACATACCCAACTACACCGCGGGCATCACATACCCTAGTACACCGCGGGCACCACATACCCAACTACACCGCGGGCATCACGGTATACTAGGGTATGAGATGACCGCGGTGTAGTTGGGTATGTGGTGCCCGCGGTGTGGTTGGGTATGTGGTGCCCGCGGTGTACTAGGGTATGTGGTGCCCGCGGTGTACTAGGGTATGTGGTGCCCGCGGTGTACTAGGGTATGTGATGCCCACGGTGTACTAGGGTATGTGATGCCCACGGTGTAGTTGGGTATGTGATGCCCGCGGTGTACTAGGGTATGTGGTGCCCTGATGCCCGCGGTGTACTTGGGTATGTGGTGCCCGCAGTGTACTAGGGTATGTTGTGCCCGCGGTGTACCCCTAGTACCACATACCCAAGTATTCCGCGGGCACTACATACCCAAGTATACCGCGGGCACCACATACCCTAGTAACCACATACCCTAGTACACCGCGGGCACCACATACCCTAGTACACCGCGGGCACCACATACCCTAGTACACCGCGGGCATCACATACCCAACTACACCGCGGGCACCACATACCCTAGTACACCGCGGTGTACTAGGGTATGTGATGCCCGCGGTGTACTTGGGTATGTGATGCCCGCGGTGTAGTTGGGTATGTGATGCCCACGGTGTAGTTGGGTATGTGGTGCCCGCGGTGTAGTTGGGTATGTGATGCACGTGGTGCCGGCGGTGTACTTGGGTATGTGATGCCCGCGATGTACTTGGGTATGTGGTGCCCGCGGTGTACTGGGTATGTGGTGCCCGCGGTATACTTGGGTATGTGGTGCCCAGCGCGGGCACCACATACCCTAGTACACCGCGGGCATCACATACCCAAGTACACCGTGGGCATCACATACCCTAGTATACCGCGGGCAGCACATACCCTAATACACCGTGGGCATCACATACCCTAGTACACCGCGGGCACCACATACCCTAGTACACCGCAGGCATCACAAACCCTTGTACACCGCGGGCATGTACTAGGGTATATGATGCCCGAGGTGTACTTGGGTATGTGATGCGTGTTGCCCATGGTGTACTAGGGTATGTGGTGCCCGCGGTGTAGTTGGGTATGTGATGCCCGCGGTGTACTAGGGTATGTGATGCCCACGGTGTACTAGGGTATGTGGTGCCCGCGGTGTACTAGGGTATGTGGTGCCCGCGGTGTACTAGGGTATGTGGTGCCCGCGGTGTACTAGGGTATGTGATGCCCGCGGGCATCACATACCCAACTACACTGCGGGCATCACATACCCAACCACACCGCGGGCACCACATACCCAACTACACCGCGGGCATCACATACCCTAGTACACCGCGGGCACCACATACCCTAGTACACCGCGAGGGCGGTATACCTGGGTATGTGGTGCCCGCGGTGTACTAGGGTATGTGGTGCCCGCGGTGTACTTTGGTATGTGATGCCCGCGGTGTACTAGGGTATGTGGTGCCCGCGGTGTACTAGGGTATGTGATGCCCGCGGTGTACGGGCATCATATACCCAACTACACCGCGGGCACCACATACCCTAGTACACCGCGGGCACCACATACCCTAGTACACCGCGGGCACCACATACCCTAGTACAACGCGGGCACCACATACCCTAGTACACCGCGGGCATCACATACCCTAGTACACTGCGGGCACCACATACCCAAGTACACCGCGGGCATCACATACCCAGTACACCGCGGGCATCTAACACCGCGGGCACCACATACCCTAGTACACCGCGGGCACCACATACCCAAGTACACCGCGATGCCCGCGGTATACTAGGGTATGTGGTGCCCGCGGTGTACTAGGGTATGTGGTGCCCGCGGTGTACTAGGGTATGTGATGCCCGCGGTGTACTAGGGTATGTGATGCCCCCGCGTTGTACTAGGGTATGTGATGCCTGCGGTGTACTAGGGTATGTGGTGCCCGCGGTGTACTAGGGTATGTGAGCCCGCGGTGTACTAGGGTATGTGGTGCCCGCGGTGTACTAGGGTATGTGGTGCCCGCGGTGTACTAGGGTAGTGATGCCCGCGGTGTACTAGGGTATGTGGTGCCCGCGGTGTACTAGGGTATGTGGTGCCCACGTTGTATTTGGGTATGTGATGCCCACGGTGTACTAGGGTATGTGGTGCCCACGGTGTACTAGGGTATGTGATGCCCGCGGTGTACTTGGGTATATGGTGCCCGCGGTATACTTGGGTATGTGATGCCCACGGTGTAGTTGGGTATGTGGTGCCCGCGGTGTAGTTGGGTATGTGATGCACGTGGTGCCGGCGGTGTACTTGGGTATGTGATGCCCGCGATGTACTTGGGTATGTGGTGCCCGCGGTGTACTGGGTATGTGGTGCCCGCGGTGTACTAGGGTATGTGGTGCCCGCGGTATACTTGGGTATGTGGTGCCCAGCGCGGGCACCACATACCCTAGTACACCGCGGGCATCACATACCCAAGTACACCGTGGGCATCACATACCCTAGTATACCGCGGGCAGCACATACCCTAATACACCGTGGGCATCACATACCCTAGTACACCGCGGGCACCACATACCCTAGTACACCGCAGGCATCACAAACCCTTGTACACCGCGGGCATGTACTAGGGTATATGATGCCCGAGGTGTACTTGGGTATGTGATGCGTGTTGCCCATGGTGTACTAGGGTATGTGGTGCCCGCGGTGTAGTTGGGTATGTGATGCCCGCGGTGTACTAGGGTATGTGATGCCCGCGGTGTACTAGGGTATGTGGTGCCCGCGGTGTACTAGGGTATGTGGTGCCCGCTGTGTACTAGGGTATGTGGTGCCCGCGGTGTACTAGGGTATGTGATGCCCGCGGGCATCACATACCCAACTACACGGCGGGCATCACATACCCAACCACACCGCGGGCACCACATACCCAACTACACCGCGGGCATCACATACCCTAGTACACCGCGGGCACCACATACCCTAGTACACCGCGAGGGCGGTATACCTGGGTATGTGGTGCCCGCGGTGTACTAGGGTATGTGGTGCCCGCGGTGTACTTTGGTATGTGATGCCCACGGTGTACTTAGGTATGTGGTGCCCGCGGTGTGCCCGCGGTGTACTAGGGTATGTGGTGCCCGCGGTGTAGTTGGGTATGTGATGCCAACGGTGTAGTCGGGTATGTCATGCCCACGGTGTACTAGGGTATGTGGTGCCCACGGTGTACTAGGGTATGTGGTGCTAGGGTATGTGATGCCCGCGGGCACCACATACCCTAGTACACCGCGGGCACCACATACCCTAGTACACCGCGGTGTACTAGGGTATGTGGAGCCCGTACACCGCGGGCACCACATACCCTAGTACACCGCAAGCACCACATACCCTAGTACACCGCGGGCACTACATACCCTAGTACACCGCGGGCAGCACATACCCAAGTACACCGCGGGCACCACATACCCTAGTACACCGCGGGCACCACATACCCTAGTACACCGCGGGCATCACATACCCTAGTACACCGCGGGCATCACATACCCTAGTACACCGCGGGCACCACATACCCTAGTACACCGCGGACACCACATACTCTAGTACACCGCGGGCATCACATACCCTAGTACACCGTGGGCATCACATACCCTAGTACACGGCGGGCATCACATACCCAGGTACACCGCGGGCACCACGGGCACCACATACCCAACTACACCGTGGGCACCACATACCCAACTCACCGCGGGCACCACACACCCTAGTACACCGCGGGCCCGCGGACATCACATACCCAAGTACATATGTGATGCCCGGTAGTTGGGTATGTGATGCCCGCGGTGTACTAGGGTATGTGGTGCCTGCGGTGTACTATGGTATGTGATGCCCGCGGTGTACTAGGGTATGTGGTGCCCACGGTGTAGCGGTGTACTTGGGTATGTGGTGCCCGCGGTGTACTAGGGTATGTGGTGCCCGCGGTGTACTAGGGTATGTGATGCCCGCGGTGTACTAGGGTATGTGATGCCCGCGGTGTACTAGGGTATGTGGTGCCCACGGTGTAGCGGTGTACTTGGGTATGTGGTGCCCGCGGTGTACTAGGGTATGTGGTGCCCGCGGTGTACTAGGGTATGTGGTACTAGGGTATGTGGTGCCCGCGGTATACTTGGGTATGTGGTGCGTACACCGCGGGCACCACATACCCTAGTACATATGTGGTGCCCGCGGTGAACTAGGGTATGTGATGCCCGTGGTGTACTTGGGTATGTGATGCCCGCGGTGTACTAGGGTATGTGGTGCCCACGGTGTAGCGGTGTACTTGGGTATGTGGTGCCCGCGGTGTACTAGGGTATGTGGTGCCCGCGGTGTACTAGGGTATGTGGTACTAGGGTATGTGGTGCCCGCGGTATACTTGGGTATGTGGTGCGTACACCGCGGGCATCACATACCCTAGTACACCGTGGGCACCACATACCCTAGTACACCGCGGGCACCACATACCCTTGTTGGTGCCCGCGGTGTACTAGGGTATGTGGTGCCCGCGGTGTACTAGGGTATGTGGTGCCCGCGGTATACATGGGTATGTGGTGCATCACATACCCTAGTACACCGCGGGCACCACATACCCTAGTACACCGCGGGCATCACATACCCTAGTACACAGCGGGCATCACATACCCTAGTACACCGTCGGCATCACATACCCAACTACACCGCGGGCACCACATACCCAACTACACCGCGGGCTACAGGTGAAGTTGGGTATGTGGTGCCCGCGGTGTACTAGGGTATGTGGTGCCCGCGGTGTACTTGGGTATGTGGTGCCCGCGGTGTACTAGGGGTGCCCACGGTGTGGTTGGGTATGTGATGCCCGCGGTGTACTAGGGTATGTGGTGCCCGCGGTGTACTAGGGTATGTGATGCCCGCGGTGTAGTTGGGTATGTGGTGCCCGCGGTGTACTAGGGTATGTGGTGCCTGCGGTGTACTAGGGTATGTGGTGCCCGCGGTGCATCACATACCCAACTACACCGCGGGCACCACATACCCAACTACACCGCGGGCACCACCGCCGCGGGCATCACATACCCAAGTACACCGCGGGCGTCACATACCCAAGTATACCGCGGGCACCACATACCCTAGTACACCGCTGGTTGGGTATGTGGTGCCCGCGGTGTACTAGGGTATGTGGTGTACTTGGGTATGTGGTGCCCGCGGTGTACTTGGGTATGTGATGCCCGCGATGTACTTGGGTATGTGGTGCCCGCGGTGTACTAGGGTATGTGATGCCCGCGGTGAACTAGGGTATGTGACCACATACCACACCGCGGGCATCACATACCCAACTACACCGCGGGCATCACATACCCTAGTACACCGTGGGCACCACATACCCAACTACACCGCGGGCACCACATACCCTAGTACACCGCGGGCACCACATACCCTAGTACGCGGTGTACTAGGGTATGTGACGCCCGCGGCATACCCTAGTACACCGCGGGCATCACATACCCTAGTACACCGCGGGCACCACATACCCTAGTACACCGCGGGCAGCGGGCACCACATACCTTAGTACACCGCGGGCACCACATACCCTAGTACACTGCGGGCACCACATACCCTAGTACACCGCGGGCACCACATACCCTAGTACACCGCGGGCACCACATACCCAACTACACCGCGGGCACCACATACCCAAGTACACCGCGGGCATCATATACCCTAGTACACCGCGGGCACCACATACCCTAGTACACCGCGGGCACCACATACCCTAGTACACCGCGGGCACCACATACCCTTGTACACCGCGGGCATCACATACCCTAGTACACCGCGGGCAGGCACCACATACCCTAGTACACCGCGGGCTACACCGCGGGCACCACATACCCTAGTACACCGCGGGCACCACATACCCTAGTACACCGCGGGCACCACATACCCTAGTACACTGCGGGCACCACATACCCTAGTACACCGCGGGCACCACATACCCTAGTACACCGCGGGCACCACATACCCAACTACACCGCGGGCACCACATACCCAAGTACACCGCGGGCATCATATACCCTAGTACACCGCGGGCACCACATACCCTAGTACACCGCGGGCACCACATACCCTAGTACACCGCGGGCATCAATACCCTAGTACACCGCGGGCATCACATACCCAAGTACACCGCGGGCACCACATACCCTAGTACACCGCACCACATACCCTAGTACACCGCGGGCACCACATACCCTAGTACACCGCGGGCACCACATACCCTAGTACACCGCGGGCATCTGTACTTGGGTATGTGGTGCCCGCGGTGTAGTTGGGTGTGGTGCCCGCGGTGTTCTAGGGTATGTGGTGCCCGCGGTGTACTTGGGTATGTGGTGCCCGCGGTGTACTAGGGTATGTGGTGCCTGCCCGCGGTGTACTAGGGTATGTGATGCCCACAGTGTACTAGGGTATGTGGTGCCCGCGGTGTACTTGGGTATGTACTAGGGTATGTGATGCCCGCGGTGAACTAGGGTATGTGATGCCCGGGTGTATACCACGGGCACCATATGTGGTGCCCGCGGTGTACTAGGGTATGTGATGCCCGCGGTGTAGTTGGGTATGTGGTGCCCGCGGTATACTAGGGTATGTGGTGCCCGCGGTGTACTAGGGTATGTGGTCCCCGCGGTGTACTAGGGTATGTGATGCCCGCGGTGGTTTACTAGGGTGTGTGGTGCCCGCGGTGTACTAGGGTATGTGGTGCCACATACCCTAGTACACCGCGGGCATCACATACCCTAGTACACCGCGGGCACCACATACCCTAGTACACCGCGGACACCACATACTCTAGTACACCGCGGGCATCACATACCCTAGTACACCGTGGGCATCACATACCCTAGTACACGGCGGGCATCACATACCCAGGTACACCGCGGGCACCACGGGCACCACATACCCAACTACACCGTGGGCACCACATACCCAACTCACCGCGGGCACCACACACCCTAGTACACCGCGGGCCCGCGGACATCACATACCCAAGTACATATGTGATGCCCGGTAGTTGGGTATGTGATGCCCGCGGTGTACTAGGGTATGTGGTGCCTGCGGTGTACTATGGTATGTGATGCCCGCGGTGTACTAGGGTATGTGGTGCCCGCGGTGTACTTGGGTATGTGGTGCCCGCGGTGTACTAGGGTATGTGGTGCCCGCGGTGTACTAGGGTATGTGATGCCCGTGGTGTACTTGGGTATGTGATGCCCGCGGTGTACTAGGGTATGTGGTGCCCACGGTGTAGCGGTGTACTTGGGTATGTGGTGCCCGCGGTGTACTAGGGTATGTGGTGCCCGCGGTGTACTAGGGTATGTGGTACTAGGGTATGTGGTGCCCGCGGTATACTTGGGTATGTGGTGCGTACACCGCGGGCACCACATACCCTAGTACATATGTGGTGCCCGCGGTGAACTAGGGTATGTGATGCCCGTGGTGTACTTGGGTATGTGATGCCCGCGGTGTACTAGGGTATGTGGTGCCCACGGTGTAGCGGTGTACTTGGGTATGTGGTGCCCGCGGTGTACTAGGGTATGTGGTGCCCGCGGTGTACTAGGGTATGTGGTACTAGGGTATGTGGTGCCCGCGGTATACTTGGGTATGTGGTGCGTACACCGCGGGCATCACATACCCTAGTACACCGCGGGCATCACATACCCTAGTACACCGCGGGCACCACATACCCTTGTTGGTGCCCGCGGTGTACTAGGGTATGTGGTGCCCGCGGTGTACTAGGGTATGTGGTGCCCGCGGTATACATGGGTATGTGGTGCATCACATACCCTAGTACACCGCGGGCACCACATACCCTAGTACACCGCGGGCACCACATACCCTAGTACACAGCGGGCATCACATACCCTAGTACACCGTCGGCATCACATACCCAACTACACCGCGGGCACCACATACCCAACTACACCGCGGGCTACAGGTGAAGTTGGGTATGTGGTGCCCGCGGTGTACTAGGGTATGTGGTGCCCGCGGTGTACTTGGGTATGTGATGCCCGCGGTGTACTAGGGGTGCCCGCGGTGTGGTTGGGTATGTGATGCCCGCGGTGTACTAGGGTATGTGGTGCCCGCGGTGTACTAGGGTATGTGATGCCCGCGGTGTAGTTGGGTATGTGGTGCCCGCGGTGTACTAGGGTATGTGGTGCCTGCGGTGTACTAGGGTATGTGGTGCCCGCGGTGCATCACATACCCAACTACACCGCGGGCACCACATACCCAACTACACCGCGGGCACCACCGCCGCGGGCATCACATACCCAAGTACACCGCGGGCGTCACATACCCAAGTATACCGCGGGCACCACATACCCTAGTACACCGCTGGTTGGGTATGTGGTGCCCGCGGTGTACTAGGGTATGTGGTGTACTTGGGTATGTGGTGCCCGCGGTATACTTGGGTATGTGATGCCCGCGGTGTACTTGGGTATGTGGTGCCCGCGGTGTACTAGGGTATGTGATGCCCGCGGTGAACTAGGGTATGTGACCACATACCACACCGCGGGCATCACATACCCAACTACACCGCGGGCATCACATACCCTAGTACACCGTGGGCACCACATACCCAACTACACCGCGGGCACCACATACCCTAGTACACCGCGGGCACCACATACCCTAGTACGCGGTGTACTAGGGTATGTGACGCCCGCGGCATACCCTAGTACACCGCGGGCATCACATACCCTAGTACACCGCGGGCATCACATACCCTAGTACACCGCGGGCAGCGGGCACCACATACCTTAGTACACCGCGGGCACCACATACCCTAGTACACTGCGGGCACCACATACCCTAGTACACCGCGGGCACCACATACCCTAGTACACCGCGGGCACCACATACCCAACTACACCGCGGGCACCACATACCCAAGTACACCGCGGGCATCATATACCCTAGTACACCGCGGGCACCACATACCCTAGTACACCGCGGGCACCACATACCCTAGTACACCGCGGGCACCACATACCCTTGTACACCGCGGGCATCACATACCCTAGTACACCGCGGGCAGGCACCACATACCCTAGTACACCGCGGGCTACACCGCGGGCACCACATACCCTAGTACACCGCGGGCACCACATACCCTAGTACACCGCGGGCACCACATACCCTAGTACACTGCGGGCACCACATACCCTAGTACACCGCGGGCACCACATACCCTAGTACACCGCGGGCACCACATACCCAACTACACCGCGGGCACCACATACCCAAGTACACCGCGGGCATCATATACCCTAGTACACCGCGGGCACCACATACCCTAGTACACCGCGGGCACCACATACCCTAGTACACCGCGGGCATCAATACCCTAGTACACCGCGGGCATCACATACCCAAGTACACCGCGGGCACCACATACCCTAGTACACCGCACCACATACCCTAGTACACCGCGGGCACCACATACCCTAGTACACCGCGGGCACCACATACCCTAGTACACCGCGGGCATCTGTACTTGGGTATGTGGTGCCCGCGGTGTAGTTGGGTGTGGTGCCCGCGGTGTTCTAGGGTATGTGTTGCCCGCGGTGTACTTGGGTATGTGGTGCCCGCGGTGTACTAGGGTATGTGGTGCCTGCCCGCGGTGTACTAGGGTATGTGATGCCCACAGTGTACTAGGGTATGTGGTGCCCGCGGTGTACTTGGGTATGTACTAGGGTATGTGATGCCCGCGGTGAACTAGGGTATGTGATGCCCGGGTGTATACCACGGGCACCATATGTGGTGCCCGCGGTGTACTAGGGTATGTGATGCCCGCGGTGTAGTTGGGTATGTGGTGCCCGCGGTGTACTAGGGTATGTGGTGCCCGCGGTGTACTAGGGTATGTGGTCCCCGCGGTGTACTAGGGTATGTGATGCCCGCGGTGGTGTACTAGGGTGTGTGGTGCCCGCGGTGTACTAGGGTATGTGGTGCCCGCGGTGTACTTGGGTATGTGATGCCCGCGGTGTAGTTGGGTATGTGATGCCCGCAGTGTACTAGGGTATGTGGTGCCCGCGGTGTACTAGGGTATGTGATACCCTAGTACACCGCGGGCATCACATACCCAAGTACACCGCGGGCATCACATACCCACCTACACCGCGGGCACCACATACCCTAGTACACCGCGGGCACCACATACCCTAGTACACCGCGGGCACCACATACCCAAGTACACCGCGGGCACCACATAGTGTACTAGGGTATGTGGTGCCCGCGGTGTACTAGGGTATGTGGTGCCCGCGGTGTACTAGGGTATGTGGTGCCCGCGGTGTACTAGGGTATGTGGTGCCCGCGCATCACCATCGCGGGCATCACATACCCTAGTTTACCGCGGGCACCACATACCCTAGTACACCGCGGGCACCACATACCCTAGTACACCGCGGGCATCACATACCCAAGTATACCCGCTTGGGTATGTGGTGCCCGCGGTGTACTAGGGTATGTGATGCAATGCCCATCACATACCCTAGTACACCGCGGGCACCGCATACCCTAGTACACCGCGGGCACCACATACCCTAGTACAGCGCGGGCATCACATACCCTAGTTCACCGCGGGCACCACATACCCTAGTACACCGCGGGCACCACATACCCAACTACAACGCGGGCACCACATACCCTAGTACACCGCGGGCATCACATACCCAACTACACCACGGGCATCACATACCCTAGTACACCGCGGGCATCACATACCCTAGTACACCGCGGCGGTGTAGTTGGGTATGTGATGCCCACGGTGTACTAAGGTATGTGGTGCCCGCGGTGTACTAGGGTATGTGGTGCCCGCGGTGTACTAGGGTATGTGGTGCCCGCGGTGTACTTGGGTATGCCCGCGGTGTACAAGGGTATGTGGTGCCCCGCGCTGTACTAGGGTATGTGGCGCCCGCGGTGTAGTTCGGACATACCCTAGTACACCGCGGGCATCACATACCCTAGTACACCCCGGGCATCACAGTATCACATACCAAACTACACCGCGGGCATCACATACCCACCTACACCGCGGGCACCACATACCCTAGTACACCGCGGACACCACATACCCTAGTACACCGCGTTACATAACCGTGGGCATCACATACCCTAGTACACCGCGGGCACCACATACCCTAGTACACCGCGGGCACCACATACCAAGAATGTACTTGGGTATGTGGTGCCCGCGGTGCATCACATACCCAACTACACCGCGGGCACGCGTACCCTAGTACACCGCGGGCACCACATACCCTAGTACACATACCCCAGTACACCGCGGGCACCACGCGGGCACCACATACCCAACTACACCGCGGGCACCACATACCCTAGTACACCGCGGGCACCACATACCCACCTACACCGTGGGCATCACATACCCAAGTCCCAACTACACCGCGGGCATCACATACCCTAGTACACCGTGGGCATCACTATGTGGTGCCCGCTGTGTACTTGGGTATGTGATGCCCGCGGTGTACTAGAGTTCGGGCACCACATACCCTAGTACACCGCGGGCACCACATACCCTAGTACACCGCGGGCACCACATACACTAGTACACGATGCCCGTAGCCAACTACACCGCGGGCACCACATACCATAGTACACCGCGGGCATCACATACCCTAGTACACCGCGGGCATCACATACCCAACTACACTGCGGGCACCACATACCCAACTACACCGTGGGCACCACATACCCTAGTACACCGATGCCCGCGGTGTACTAGGGTAGTACGGGCACCACATACTCTAGTACACCGCGGGCACCACATACCCTAGTACACCGCGGGCACCACATACCCTAGTACACCGCGGGCATCACATACCCTAGTTCACCGCGGGCATCACATACCCTAGTATACCGCGGGCATCACATGGTGCCCGCGGTGTACTAGGGTATGTGATGCCCGCGGTATACATGGGTATGTGATGCACCGCGGGCATCCGTGGGCACCACATACCCTTGTAGTTGGGTCTAGGGTATGTGGTGCCCGCGGTGTACTAGGGTATGTGGTGCCCGCGGTGTACTTGGGTATGTGATGCCCGTATGTGTAGGTGGGTATGTTATGCCCGCAGTGTAGTTGGGTATTTGGGTATGTGGTACCCGCGGTGTACTAGGGTATGTGGTGCCCGCGGTGTACTAGGGTATGTGGTGCCCGCGGTATACGGGTATGTGGTGCCCGCGGTGTACTTAGGTATGTGGTGCCCGCGGTGTACTAGGGTATGTGGTGCCCGTGGTGTAGTTGAGTATGTGGTGCCCAAAGTGTACTTGGGTATGTGGTGCCCGCAGTGTACTAGGGTATGTTGTGCCCGCGGTGTAGTATGTGGTACTAGGGTATGTGGTGCGCATCACATACCCTAGTACACCGTGGGCATCACATACCCTAGTACTGCCCAACTACATCGTGGGCACCACATACGCACCACATACCCTAGTACACCGCGGGCACCACATATTGGGTATGTGGTGCCCGCGGTGTACTAGGGTATGTGATGCCCGCGGTGTACTAGGGTATGTGATGCGCATCACATACCCTAGTACACCGCGGGCACCACATGCCCTAGTACACCGTGGGCACCACATACCCTAGTATACCTTGCCCGCGGTGTACTAGGGTATGTGATGCCCTAGTACACACCACGTACTAGGGTATGTGGTGTGTACTAGGGTATGTGGTGCCCGCGGTGTACTAGGGTATGTGGTGCCCGCGGTGTACTTGGGTATGTGGTGCCCGCGGCGTACTAGGGTATGTGGTGCCCGCGGTGTACTAGGGTATGTGGTGCCCGCGGTGTAGTTGGGTATGTGATGCCCGCGGTGTACTAGGGTATGTGATGCCCACGGTGTAGCGTTATACTTGGGTATGTGGTGCCCGCGGTGTAGTTGGGTATGTGATGCCCGCGGTGTAGTTGGGTATGTGGTGCCGGTGTACTAGGGTATGTGGTGCCCGCGGTGTAGGTGGGTATGTGATGCCCGCGGTGTAGGTGGGTATGTGATGCCGACGGTGTAGGTGGGGTATGTGATGCCCACGGTGTAGTTGGGTATGTGGTGCCCGCGGTGGCCCGCGGTATACTAGGGTATGTTGTGCCCGCGGTGTACTAGGGTATGTGGTGCCCGCGGTATACCGCGGTGTACTAGGGTATGTGGTACTAGGGTATGTGCTATACACCGCGGGCATCACATACCCTGTACTAGGGTATGTAGTGCCCGCGGTGTACTTGGGTATGTGGTGCCCGCAGTGTACTAGGGTATGTGGTGCCCGCGGTGAACTAGGGTATGTGGTGCCCGCGGTGTACTAGGGTATGTGGTGCCCGCGGTATACCTGGGTATGTGGTGCCCGCGGTGTACTAGGGTATGTGGTGCCCGCGGTATACATGGGTATCGGTGTACTAGGGTATGTGGTGCCCGCGGCGCGTACTAGGGTATGAGGTGCTGTACTAGGGTATGTGATGCCCGCGGTGTAGTTGAGTATGTGGTACACCGCGGGCGGGCATCACATACCCTAGTACACCGCGGGCATCACATACCCTAGTACACCGCGGGCATCACATACCCTAGTACACCGCGGGCACCACATACCCTAGTACACCGCGGGCACGGGCACCACATACCCTAGTACACCGCGGGTATGTGGTGCCCGCGGTTTTCCATAACCTTTCGATTATTTTAATTCAATAAAGTGTGTTCCGATTTTGTTTTGATCGGTTTGTCTCGACACTCCGCTGGCGACGCGTTTATTGAAATAAGATGTTATAGGCTGTGCTTTTTTACCGGGCTTTGGTGTTGTCAATACATCATCATCACTATCGCTTCCGAATATATCGGAAGCCGATGTTTTTTCGCGATGGTGTTCAAGAGCAGCGATGGTCTTCACACGTTTTTTTTCTTGTGAAGCGGATCCTCCTTTATGTGCACCATCTTTAAAATAAAGAGTTAGTGTTAGTGATGTCTTCTCGTCAAACGCGCTAAGCATTTCTGAATTTGTCTTCGAGCTGAACTTATAAATTTTACTAGATGATGCCATGCTTCCGTCGCGTAATCTGTTCGGTTCTTGATTATTAAATCTAAACATTCTAGTTTATTGGGTTTTATTGTTTCGCAGTTGTATGTATTCAGAACGATGTAGTATTTCCCCTGTTTTGATGTATGAGTTTGTCGGGTGTAGGCTTTTGGATGCTTAATTGTAAAATATGAGTGCATTGAATAGTTACCATTCTTATGTGCTCGCTGTTCACCCTCCTCATCTTCGCTTTCTGACCCGAAAAGCTCGTAGAGTGGTGGTTTCTTTGAAGTTGATGGAGCCACACGAGATTTCCGCTTCTTGAGAGTGGGGGATGGTGTGTGCCTGCTGCTAGACACACCCCGTTTTTTTAATGTACCAACTCTCTCAACATCTCGAGCACGGTGCGAGGTTGAAGGCTCTTCTTCGGACGACGATAGGTTTGCTGAGTTTTTAGACCTAAAACATAAAAAAGAAAATATTTAATTATGAATAGATAAAAGATGTGTTATAAAACTGGGGTTTGATAGCTGAATAAAAGTATTCAATGAAATATCTATTAAGTATTAATAGAACATAGTGAATACTTAGATCAATTGAACTAATAAAAATATTAATGATATGTACTTACATCTCGATTTTGTAGTAAAAATTTAGATTATTGTCAAGACTGATAAGATAGATCCTCTGGGTTGTAATGAACTAAGTCCGACCTCTTCCCGTCACTTAAATAGTATCATTCCACGTGCACTTTTCCATATTTGGGGAACATCACGCGGTGAATAAATGCATGTTCGAGTAAAAATTTGGTTTTAGGCTAGGAGTACAGATTTCATTGTGTTAGCATATTATTTGTTACTATGATACAACTAGTGTATGTCTATGGTTTCATCTATAAAAAAATTCAGATTGAGTTTTATAAATCGTAGTATACACCTAGCTTTTCATACACTTTTATAACGACAATAAACAGATGTCACAACACATGTTTAATATAGATAACATTGTAAATCTTAAAATAAGTTAGGTACTTGTGTGTAAAAGTTGTACTCCACCTCAACTCTATATTATAATCTACTAGTAGTACGCCCCGGCTTCGCACGGGTAGCCTATATAAATAAATATCATTATAATATAGCTAATTATGTTACTCAGCATAAATGTATTTTCGAAATGATAAAAAATATAGACCCTATAGTATGTAACCCCCCCGCATATACTCCCGTGACCGGCAGCGGCGCGGCGCCCGCTGACTTTTTTCTAATAAGTACTTACATTTTTGAACTCGTGATATCTTTCGAATGGAATGTCCGAATTCAATAATTTAAAAAGTAATAGAAAGGTATTGAAGCAGTCTTAATTTTAAAGTAATTTATTTAGATAAGGATTAATAACTAAGTACAAATATAGAACGTTTTCTGGCGTCGTCATTTTAATTATATTTTTTTGATATTAAAACACTTATTATGACATATCTATAATAGTTAGACATATGCTGTCGCTGACTTTTTTGTGGATGATGATGTGTTCTACAAAATTGTAGTACATAATTTCTTTCTATCATCAATAGTTTCCGCAGCGCACGCGATGTAAGGAATTTCTTATACACCTTGGGTTACATAATTGAAGTTTTAGTAAGGATCCCTAATTTTTTTGAAAATATAATATAGCCTATGTTCAGCACAGATAATGTAGCTTCACAACAGTGAAAGAATTTTTGAAATCGGTCCAGTAGTTTCGGAGCCTATTCGATGCAAACAAACAAACAAACAAACAAACAATCAAATCTTTCCTCTTTATAATATTATATATAGTTTAGAAAAGTAGTATTCAACTTATTTTTTCTGTAATAAAGCATAAAAAAAATAACACACTTCTATAATAGGTAGTAGGGTTACTAAAAAAATGTGATAACCATTGCTTACATAAACTTAACAAGTTTAAGTCTCATTGCTTGCTATCAACGGTTTGACTATCACACGATGTAGTATAAACGAGCAGTGTGACTAGCTTATGGAATCGCTCACATTTCGATATGATTATAAGATTTTTGTATGATACCCCTCCATCTCCATTACACTGCAATAAGGTATGTTATGATTATGTTATCATATGATTTTGTCAGCACAAAGCCTTTATGAAAATAATCGTTGAATTATGAACTCCATCTACGAGAAACGTTTTTATATATAATGGGTGGTTTTTTAAAGAAGAATGTTAAATATATTTACAAATTTTTAACCCGGCGTCAGCACAGTCAAAATGTGCAACAACGACAGTAGGGTTGGGTCGACAGGACCCGTATAAGAAAACGCCATAATTACAAAAGTTAAAATAAATTTGGTTTGTGGTTGTACTATCTGTATAATACGATTATCGTTATAGGTTTTGAGTAGAAAAAAAAACAACATGATACGAAACTATCTTTTTAATTACTTTTTTATAAAAGTATCACAAATAAATAACAAAATAGACAACCTCTGTCTTAAAGTAATAAAATTTTAACAAAACACACTTTTTTCTACAATATAAACTCATTTGTTACATGGTAATCAAGTAATTAATAGACTAATAATATAACACCATTTGTATCAGTCTTATACGTCAGTCATGGTATCCTTATCATTTGCGCAATCTCGGCAGTACATTTAGGATAGTACAATTTTCGTATTCGGAGTCGGATTCTTGCAAAATACTTAAAATTCGCTGCCGTTCACGTTCTTCGATATTCATAATTGCAAAAGTTCTGAAAATAACAAAATAAACAATATTATAAAACAAAAAAACATTTTTTAAAACGGCGCAAAATTACGACACGAATAGTATGGTTGGGTCATATTTACCTTTTTCGCGTTTGACCGTGTCTATCATCCGCTGCGGCCGCAACACGACTTATTGGCGATATCCCGCACTAAGTGGGGACTGTTAGCTCCAGCTACTGAGAAGTTTGGCAACGTCGCACACAAATTCTAAGAAACACGCTCATTTGAAAACTGCTCGGGTCAAATAGACCCAACTGTGCGAACGCCGGGTTAAGAAACGGTTGTCTCGTCTACAATAATGTCGGTAAGATAAAAGATAATTTTTGCTTACTTATTATGAATAAATAGTATTTTCATATAACAAGCTTTATGTATAATTAATTGATAATTTCTTATTTTCAGTATTCGAATTGGATCTTATCTCCACCTATCACACCGAACCCACCGAACGATGTTAGCCCCATGAGAGTTTTTGATAGTAGTAGATTGGAAGATATTACTCCTAATACAACGAAAAGTAAAATGCTGACATCGAGCTTGAAAACTAGCGTCTGCGGGTTTAAACTGATTCGAATTGAAATCTACGATGCTGATCAATTTGCAACAAGAGAAGACTCATCCTGCAGTTGTAAAGCCGAAATATGTGCGCAGCATGTGGTCACCAATTTTTGTTCTGACATCATATATTGTAAGATCAGAGACATTTTAAAATCAATGGATAGTTCAATGTATATAAATTTATAGAATTATTTTAATAAAAATTCTTGAATCGACATGATCTTTTTTATTTCTGAACATACTTTATCAAGCAATTGGTAATACATAAAACATTGAGGAAAATTATTAATAAATAAAATAAATAATACATCATTTTGAATGGATCACCTTGAATAGATCAAATACATTTTGAATACATGACTCTTTGAATTGAATCAAATTTAATCAATGAAATCACTTTAAATATGTAGATCGAATTTAATAGATAAAATTATCTTGAATAGATCACATTGAATAGATGAATAATAGAAATTGAGAGAACTAGATATGTCTTGATCTAGGTCAAGTTAAAATAAAAAATTAAATAAACAGAGGCCTATCAGCACATTTGATTCTTGAACATGAAAATTATTAATAAATAAATAAATAAAACATCATTTTTGAATGTATCACATTGAATAGATCAAATACATTTTGAATATAAGACTCTTCGAATAGATCATCTTGAAATAGATCAAATTTAATCGATGAAATCACTTTGAATAGATCAAATTTAATAGATGAAATTACCCTGAATAGATCACATTGAATAGATGAATAGATCAAATTGAATAGATGAATAATAGAAATTGAGAGAACTGGATATGTCTTGATCCAGGTCGCTCAATTTCTACCTACTACATGGGTATGTTAGGGCATCACATACCCTAGTATACCGCGGGCACCACATACCCAACTACACTGCGGGCATCACATACCCTAGTACACCGCGGGCATCACATACCCTAGTACACACCACATACCACACCGCGGGCATCACATATACATGGGTATGTGGTGCCCACGGTGTATGTGGGTATGTGGTGCCCCACCACATACCCTAGTACACCGCGGGCATCACATACCCAAGTACACCGCGGACACCACATACCCTAGTACACCGCGGGCATCACATACCCTAGTACACCGTTGGCATCACATACCCACCTACACCGCGGGCATCACATACCCAACTACGCCGTGGGGGTATGTGGTGCCCGCGGTGTAGTTGGGTATATGATGCTTGGGTATGTGGTACCCAAGTATCTAGGGTATGTGGTGCCCGCGGTGTACTAGGGTATGTGATGCCCGCGGTGTACTAGGGTATGTGGTGCCCGCGGTGTAGGTGGGTATGTGATGCTAGGGTATGTGATGCCCGCGGTGTACTAGGGTATGTTACGCCCGCGGTATACTAGGGTATGTGGTGTGCTAGGGTATGTGGTGCCCACGGTGTACTAGGGTATGTGATGCCCACGGTGTAGTTGGGTATGTGGTGCCCGCGGTGTACCACATACCCTAGTACACCGCGGGCACTACATACCCAAGTACACCGTGGGCACCACATACCCAATAACACAGCGGGCACCACATACCCTAGTATACCGCGGGCACCACATACCCTAGTACACCATGGGCATCACATACCCAACTACACCACGGGGACCACATACTCCAGTACACCGCGGGCACCACATACCCTAGTACACCACGGGCACCACATACCCTAGTACACCGCGGGCATCACATACCCTAGAACACCTCGGGCACCACAAACCCTAGTACACCGCGGGCATCACATACCCAAGTACACCGCGGGCACCACATACCCTAGTACACCGCGGGCACCACGGTGCACTAGGGTATGTGGTGCCCGCGGTGTACTAGGGGGTATGGCATAACATACCCATATGTGGTCCCCGCGGTGTACTAGGGTATGTGATGCCCGCGGTGTACTAGGGTATGTGGTGCCCGCGGTGTACTTGGGTATGTGGTGCCCGCGTTATACTTGGGTATGTGGTGCCCACGGTGTAGTTGGGTATGTGATGCCCACCGCGGCATCACATACCCAACTACACCGCGGGGACCACATATGGGTATGTTATGCCATACCCCCTAGTACACCGCGGGCACCACATACCCTAGTGCACCGTGGTGCCCGCGGTGTACTAGGGTATGTGGTGCCCGCGGTGTACTTGGGTATGTGATGCCCGCGGTGTACTAGGGTTTGTGGTGCCCGAGGTGTTCTAGGGTATGTGATGCCCGCGGTGTACTAGGGTATGTGGTGATACCCTAGTACACTGCGGGCACCACATACCCTAGTACACCGCGGGCACCACATACCCTAGTACACCGCGGGCACCACATACCCTTGTACACCGCGGGCACCACATACCCTAGTACACCGCGGGCACCACATACCCATCACATACCCTAGTACACCGCAGGCATCACATACCCTAGTACACCGCGGGCACCACATATACTAGGGTATGTGATGCCCGCGGTGTACTAGGGTATGTGATGCCCGCGGTGTACTAGGGTATGTGGTGCCCGCGGTGTACTAGGGTATGTATTGCCCACGGTGTAGGTGGGTATGTGGTGCCCGCGGTGTACTAGGGTATGTGGTGCCCGCAGTGTAGTTGGGTATGTGGTGCCCGCGGTGTACTTGGGGGTATGTGGTGCCCGCGGTGTACTAGGGTATGTGGTGCCCGCGGTATACTTGGGTATGTGGATGCCCGCGGTGTAGTTGGGTATGTGGTGCCCGCGGTGTACTTAGGTATGTGATGCCCGCGGTGTAGTTGGGTATGTGGTGCCCGCGGTGTACTAGGGTATGTGGTGCCCGCGGTGTAGTTGAGAATGTGGTGCCGTAGTTGGGTATGTGGTGCCCGTGGTGTACGCGGTGTACTAGGGTATGTAGTGCCCGCGGTGTACTAGGATGTACACCGTGGGCATCACATACCCTAGTACACCGTGGGCATCACATACCCTAGTACACGGCGGGCATCACATACCCAGGTACACCGCGGGCACCACGGGCACCACATACCCAACTACACCGTGGGCACCACATACCCAACTCACCGCGGGCACCACACACCCTAGTACACCGCGGGCCCGCGGACATCACATACCCAAGTACATATGTGATGCCCGGTAGTTGGGTATGTGATGCCCGCGGTGTACTAGGGTATGTGGTGCCTGCGGTGTACTATGGTATGTGGTGCCCGCGGTGTTGTACACCGCGGGCACCACATACCCTAGTACATATGTGGTGCCCGCGGTGAACTAGGGTATGTGATGCCCGTGGTGTACTTGGGTATGTGATGCCCGCGGTGTACTAGGGTATGTGGTGCCCACGGTGTAGCGGTGTACTTGGGTATGTGGTGCCCGCGGTGTACTAGGGTATGTGGTGCCCGCGGTGTACTAGGGTATGTGGTACTAGGGTATGTGGTGCCCGCGGTATACTTGGGTATGTGGTGCGTACACCGCGGGCATCACATACCCTAGTACACCGTGGGCACCACATACCCTAGTACACCGCGGGCACCACATACCCTTGTTGGTGCCCGCGGTGTACTAGGGTATGTGGTGCCCGCGGTGTACTAGGGTATGTGGTGCCCGCGGTATACATGGGTATGTAGTGCATCACATACCCTAGTACACCGCGGGCACCACATACCCTAGTACACCGCGGGCACCACATACCCTAGTACACAGCGGGCATCACATACCCTAGTACACCGTCGGCATCACATACCCAACTACACCGCGGGCACCACATACCCAACTACACCGCGGGGTAGTTGGGTATGTGGTGCCCGCGGTGTACTAGGGTATGTGGTGCCCGCGGTGTACTTGGGTATGTGATGCCCGCGGTGTACTAGGGGTGCCCACGGTGTGGTTGGGTATGTGATGCCCGCGGTGTACTAGGGTATGTGGTGCCCGCGGTGTACTAGGGTATGTGATGCCCGCGGTGTAGTTGGGTATGTGGTGCCCGCGGTGTACTAGGGTATGTGGTGCCTGCGGTGTACTAGGGTATGTGGTGCCCGCGGTGCATCACATACCCAACTACACCGCGGGCACCACATACCCAACTACACCGCGGGCACCACCGCCGCGGGCATCACATACCCAAGTACACCGCGGGCGTCACATACCCAAGTATACCGCGGGCACCACATACCCTAGTACACCGCTGGTTGGGTATGTGGTGCCCGCGGTGTACTAGGGTATGTGGTGTACTTGGGTATGTGGTGCCCGCGGTATACTTGGGTATGTGATGCCCGCGATGTACTTGGGTATGTGGTGCCCGCGGTGTACTAGGGTATGTGATGCCCGCGGTGAACTAGGGTATGTGACCACATACCACACCGCGGGCATCACATACCCAACTACACCGCGGGCATCACATACCCTAGTACACCGTGGGCACCACATACCCAACTACACCGCGGGCACCACATACCCTAGTACACCGCGGGCACCACATACCCTAGTACGCGGTGTACTAGGGTATGTGACGCCCGCGGCATACCCTAGTACACCGCGGGCATCACATACCCTAGTACACCGCGGGCATCACATACCCTAGTACACCGCGGGCAGCGGGCACCACATACCTTAGTACACCGCGGGCACCACATACCCTAGTACACTGCGGGCACCACATACCCTAGTACACCGCGGGCACCACATACCCTAGTACACCGCGGGCACCACATACCCAACTACACCGCGGGCACCACATACCCAAGTACACCGCGGGCATCATATACCCTAGTACACCGCGGGCACCACATACCCTAGTACACCGCGGGCACCACATACCCTAGTACACCGCGGGCACCACATACCCTTGTACACCGCGGGCATCACATACCCTAGTACACCGCGGGCAGGCACCACATACCCTAGTACACCGCGGGCTACACCGCGGGCACCACATACCCTAGTACACCGCGGGCACCACATACCCTAGTACACCGCGGGTACACCGCGGGCACCACATACCCTAGTACAGTATGTGGTGCCCGCGGTGTACTAGGGTATGTGGTGCCCGCGGTGTACTTGGGTATGTGATGCCCGCAGTGTAGTTGGATATGTGATTGCCGCGGTGTACTAGGGTATGTGGTGCCCGCGGTGTACTAGGGTATGTGGTGCCCGCGGTGTACTGGAGTATGTGGTCCCCGTGGTGTAGTTGGGTATGTGGTGCCCGCGATCACATACCCTAGTACACTGCGGGCACCACATACCCTGGTACACCGCGGGCACCACATACCCTAGTACACCGCGGGCATCACACCACATACCCTAGTACACCGCGGGCACCACATACCCTTGTACACCGTACACCGCGGCACCACATACCCTAGTACACCGCGGGCATCACACCGCGGGCACCACATACCCTAGTACACCGCGGGCGTACACCGCGGGCATCACATACCCTAGTACACCGCGGGCACCACATACCCTAGTACACTTTGGGCACCACATACCCTAGTACACCGCGGGCACATCACATACCCAACTACACCGCGGGCATCACATACCCAAGTACACCTCGGGCATCACATACCCAACTACACCGCGGGCACCACATACCCTAGTACACCGCGGGCATCACATACCCTAGTACACCGCGGGCACCACATACCCTAGTACACCGCGGGCACCACATACCCTAGTACACCGCGGGCACCACATACCCTAGTACACCGCGGGCACCACATACCCTAGTACACCGCGGGCATCAATACCCTAGTACACCGCGGGCATCACATACCCAAGTACACCGCGGGCACCACATACCCTAGTACACCGCACCACATACCCTAGTACACCGCGGGCACCACATACCCTAGTACACCGCGGGCACCACATACCCTAGTACACCGCGGGCATCTGTACTTGGGTATGTGGTGCCCGCGGTGTAGTTGGGTGTGGTGCCCGCGGTGTTCTAGGGTATGTGGTGCCCGCGGTGTACTTGGGTATGTGGTGCCCGCGGTGTACTAGGGTATGTGGTGCCTGCCCGCGGTGTACTAGGGTATGTGATGCCCACAGTGTACTAGGGTATGTGGTGCCCGCGGTGTACTTGGGTATGTACTAGGGTATGTGATGCCCGCGGTGAACTAGGGTATGTGATGCCCGGGTGTATACCACGGGCACCATATGTGGTGCCCGCGGTGTACTAGGGTATGTGATGCCCGCGGTGTAGTTGGGTATGTGGTGCCCGCGGTGTACTAGGGTATGTGGTGCCCGCGGTGTACTAGGGTATGTGGTCCCCGCGGTGTACTAGGGTATGTGATGCCCGCGGTGGTTTACTAGGGTATGTGGTGCCCGCGGTGTACTAGGGTATGTGGTGCCCGCGGTGTACTTGGGTATGTGATGCCCGCGGTGTAGTTGGGTATGTGATGCCCGCAGTGTACTAGGGTATGTGGTGCCCGCGGTGTACTAGGGTATGTGATACCCTAGTACACCGCGGGCATCACATACCCAAGTACACCGCGGGCATCACATACCCACCTACACCGCGGGCACCACATACCCTAGTACACCGCGGGCACCACATACCTTAGTACACCGCGGGCACCACATACCCAAGTATACCGCGGTGTACTAGGGTATGTGGTGCCCGCGGTGTACTAGGGTATGTGGTGCCCGCGGTGTACTAGGGTATGTGGTGCCCGCGGTGTACTAGGGTATGTGGTGCCCGCGCATCACCATCGCGGGCATCACATACCCTAGTACACCGCGGGCACCACATACCCTAGTACACCGCGGGCACCACATACCCTAGTACACCGCGGGCATCACATACCCAAGTATACCCGCTTGGGTATGTGGTGCCCGCGGTGTACTAGGGTATGTGATGCAATGCCCATCACATACCCTAGTACACCGCGGGCACCGCATACCCTAGTACACCGCGGGCACCACATACCCTAGTACAGCGCGGGCATCACATACCCTAGTTCACCGCGGGCACCACATACCCTAGTACACCGCGGGCACCACATACCCAACTACAACGCGGGCACCACATACCCTTGTACACCGCGGGCATCACATACCCAACTACACCACGGGCATCACATACCCTAGTACACCGCGGGCATCACATACCCTAGTACACCGCGGCGGTGTAGTTGGGTATGTGATGCCCACGGTGTACTAAGGTATGTGGTGCCCGCGGTGTACTAGGGTATGTGGTGCCCGCGGTGTACTAGGGTATGTGGTGCCCGCGGTGTACTTGGGTATGCCCGCGGTGTACAAGGGTATGTGGTGCCCCGCGCTGTACTAGGGTATGTGGCGCCCGCGGTGTAGTTCGGACATACCCTAGTACACCGCGGGCATCACATACCCTAGTACACCCCGGGCATCACAGTATCACATACCAAACTACACCGCGGGCATCACATACCCACCTACACCGCGGGCACCACATACCCTAGTACACCGCGGACACCACATACCCTAGTACACCGCGTTACATAACCGTGGGCATCACATACCCTAGTACACCGCGGGCACCACATACCCTAGTACACCGCGGGCACCACATACCAAGAATGTACTTGGGTATGTGGTGCCCGCGGTGCATCACATACCCAACTACACCGCGGGCACGCGTACCCTAGTACACCGCGGGCACCACATACCCTAGTACACATACCCCAGTACACCGCGGGCACCACGCGGGCACCACATACCCAACTACACCGCGGGCACCACATACCCTAGTACACCGCGGGCACCACATACCCACCTACACCGTGGGCATCACATACCCAAGTCCCAACTACACCGCGGGCATCACATACCCTAGTACACCGTGGGCATCACTATGTGGTGCCCGCGGTGTACTTGGGTATGTGATGCCCGCGGTGTACTAGAGTTCGGGCACCACATACCCTAGTACACCGCGGGCACCACATACCCTAGTACACCGCGGGCACCACATACACTAGTACACGATGCCCGTAGCCAACTACACCGCGGGCACCACATACCATAGTACACCGCGGGCATCACATACCCTAGTACACCGCGGGCATCACATACCCAACTACACTGCGGGCACCACATACCCAACTACACCGTGGGCACCACATACCCTAGTACACCGATGCCCGCGGTGTACTAGGGTAGTACGGGCACCACATACTCTAGTACACCGCGGGCACCACATACCCTAGTACACCGCGGGCACCACATACCCTAGTACACCGCGGGCATCACATACCCTAGTTCACCGCGGGCATCACATACCTTAGTATACCGCGGGCATCACATACCCTAGTACACCGCGGGCATCACATACCCTAGTACACCGCGGGCACCACATACCCTAGTACACCGCGGGCACCACATACCCTAGTACACCGCGGGCACCACATACCCAACTACACCGGGGCACCACGGTGTAGGTGGGTATGAGATGCCCGCGGTGTACTAGGGTATGTGATGCCCGCGGTGTAGTTGGGTCACCGCGGGCACCACATACCCAACTACACCGCGAGCATCACATACCCTAGTACACCGCGGGCACCACATACCCTAGTACACCGCGGGCATCACATACCCTAGTACACCGCGGGCATCACATACCCAACTACACCGCGGGCACCACATACCCTAGTACACCGCGGGCATCACATACCCTAGTACACCACGGGCATCACATATCCGCGGTGTAGTTGGGTATGTGGTGCCCGCGGTGTACTAGGGTATGTGGTGCCCGCGGTGTACTAGGGTATGTGGTGCCCGCGGTGTAGTTGGGTATGTGGTGCCATGTGATGCCCGCGGTGTACTAGGGTATGTGATGCCCGCAGTGTAGTTGGGTATGTGATGCCCGCAGTGTAGTTGGGTATGTGATGCCCGCGGTGCCACGGTGTACTTGGGTATGTGATGCCCGCGGTGTACTAGGGTATGTGGTGCCCGCGCGGTGTACTAGGGTATGTGGTGCCCGCGGTGTACTAGGGTATGTGGTGCCCGCGGCGTACTAGGGTATGTGGTGCCCGCGGTGCACCACATGACCTAGTTCACCGCGGGCATCACATACCCTAGTACACCGCGGGCACCACATACCCAAGTACACCGCGGGCACCACATACCCTAGTACACCGCGGGCATCACATACCCTGGTGCCCGCGGTGTCACTAGGATATGCGGTGCCCGCGGTGTACTAGGGTATGTGATGATCACATACCCTAGTACACCGCGGGCATCACATCATACCCTAGTACACCGCGGGCATCACATACCCACCTACACCGTGGGCATCACATACCCTAGTGTGCCCGCGGGCATCACATTACCAGTACTAGGGTATGTGGTATGTGGTGCCCGCGGTGTAGTTGGGTATGTGGTGCCCGCAGTGTACTAGGGTATGTGGTGCCCGCGGTGTACTAGGGTATGTGGTGCCCCGCGGTGTACTAGGGTATGTGATGCCCACGGTGTAGGTGGGTATGTGATGCCCACGGTGTACTAGGGTATGTGATGCCCGCGGTGTACTAGGGTATATGGTGCACCGCGGGCACCACATACCCTACTACACCGTGGGGACCACATACCCAACTCTACCGCGGGCACCACATACCCTAGTACACCGCGGGCACAACATACCCTAGTACACCGCGGGCATCACATACCCAACTACACCGCGGGCACCACATACCCTAGTACACCGCGGGCACCACATACCCTAGTACACCGCGGGCACCACATACCCTAGAACACCGCGATATGCCCGCGGTGTACTAGAGTATGTGGTGCCCGCGGTGTAGTTAGACCACATACCCAACTCTACCGCGGGCACCACATACCCTAGTACACCGCGGGCACAACATACCCTAGTACACCGCGGGCATCACATACCCAACTACACCGCGGGCACCACATACCCTAGTACCCAAGTACACCGCGGGCACCACATACCCTAGTACACCGCGGGCATCACATACCGAACTACACCGCGGGCACCACATACCCTAGTACATCGCGGGCATCACATATCCTAGTATACCGTGGGCATCACATACCCTAGTACACCGCGGGCACCACATACCCTAGTACACCGCGGGCATCACATACCCTAGTACACAGCGGGCATCACATACCCAACTACACCGCGGGCAATGTGATGCCCGCGGTGTAGTTGGGTATGTGATGTTGTACTAGGGTGTGTGGTGCCCGCGGTGTACTAGGGTATGTGGTGCCCGCAGTGTACTAGGGTATGTGGTGCCCGCGGTGTACTAGGCGGTATGTGGTGCCCGCGGTGTACTAGGGTATGTGGTGCCCGCGGTGTACTAGGGTATGTGATGCCCGCGATGTACTTGGGTATGTGGTGCCCGCGGTGTACTAGGGTATGTGGTGCCCGCGGTGTACTAGGGTATGTGATGCCCACGGTGTAGGTGGGTATGTGATGCCCGCGGTGTACTAAGGTATATGATGCCCGCGGTGTAGTGATGCCCGCGGTGTACTTGGGTATGTGGTGCCCGCGGTGTACTAGGGTATGTGGTGCCCGCGGTGTAGGTGGGTATGTGATGCCCACGGTGTAGGTGGGTATGTGATGCCCACGGTGTAGTTGGGTATGTGGTGCCCGCGGTGTACTAGGGTATGTGATGCCCGCGGTGTACTAGGGTATGTGGTGCCCGCGGTGTAGTTGGGTATGTGGTGCCCGCGGTGTACTGGGGTATGTGATGCCCGCGGTGTACTAGGGTATGTAGTGCCCGCGGCGTAGTTGGGTATGTACACCGCGGGCACCACATACCATAGTACACCGCGGGCCCCGTACCACGCAGTCATGGGTATGTGATGCCCACGGTGTAGTTGGGTATGTGGTGCGGCACCACATGCCCAAGGGCATCACATACCCTAGTACACCGCGGGCACCACATACCCTAGTACACCGCGGGCATCGGGCACCACATACTGTAACGACCCCCCCCGGTAAATAACACCCCGCTAAATAAAATACGCGTGAAGAAACTAAAATAATTATTTAAGATAATTGAAGATTGAAGATGGCCATGTGATCGTCTAACTCTTATAGGACCCTACTGTTGTGACGTGAGTAACTCAAGAACTTAAGGAATCATGTTGAGAATTCAAACCGATATCTATTATAATTTATTACCTAATTCACTTATTATTACCTAAAGTATCTAATTAAATTATCTTCCGTCGTAAAGCTTAACTATCTTTTGATTATTTTAACTCGTATGTAAAGGAATCCGTTAGCAGAATATTGACTTATAAGAATGAGTAAGAAAATGCAACGATTAAACTATGAGTAACTTTAAATTACTATTTTAGAATTCCTCGAACCTCTATAAAATATGAAAGAAACATTATAAAATACTAATAACTTTTATGTAATGTAATTTATGAAAGGTTATGGAAGTTAGCATAGTTATGCTAGATCTCTTAAAGATTCTATAACTTATGTATGAACATTATGAAAGACTATGTAAAGGGTTTTCGTGTAATAGACTTTATAGGAAGTATGTACTTGGAATAAATAATGGAAGCTGACATTGCTATGTCAGGGCTCTTTAAAGGCACCCCTCGCCCGTGCCTGCCAGTAGTCTACGACACACGCTATGTAACTTAATACATAAATAGACTTCCTCTTCCATAGAAGGCTTTCCAGCGTTGAACAAGCTAGAGAAACGAATAACTTTTAATTATTACCGTTTACCTAACCCACCCAAACACTAGCACTACTATAGGGAGTTCAATGGGACTACAATCTCCTTAAGTTTCCTTTAAAAGAACTCAAAGACAAAGCAGACCCTAGGGGGTCAACTGCTAAGCAGCCTGGTCGAGCCATGTCCAACGGCACAAGTTGAGCTAGATTATTAGGATAACCAATGTCAAAGCCTTGAGAACATTCTCAGATGTTGTCGAAGAATGGGTCATAAAAACTAGATTTGCGGAAAGCCTCCCTCGCTTTTATAAGTCCGGGATAAGCTTGGCAACTACTGTGCCGCTAGTTAGACCAAACGGTATCACTCGATACATAAAATGTATTCAAACTTTGTAGGTAAATACTTTCCTCTTTCCATAGATTCCAGATAAATACCGAGACACACGCTCACAAAGTTTGATATACACTCCCTAACTGGAATGTTGTACATAGGCTTTTTCAAAGGCTTCTCCTTCAAAAGTAGTTCACTTGAACAGTCAAACATTGGCTACCTTTAAAGTTTGGACTAAACAGCCCGCGTGAATCCTAACCTAACTCGTTAAAATTAGTCTTTACAATACTTCCCATAATCTTTGTCATTACACGACTTTAAATGAAATAGATCTTTACAAGACTTGGTAAATTTAATAAGGTATTTAAATCTCACATTTGAATGGCACAATGTTAGAATGATTACTTTGCTTCTAACATTGTGCACAACTGATATTAATGTAATAAATTATAGTCAAGTATACAGATAATTGTAAGTTAAGTCAAAAGCTATATAATTTTAATCAGACATTTTTAATAGCACAATATAAGTAAGATTACTTACTTTCTAACATTGTGCACTACCGAAGTTAAAACAAGAGAACATGTTAAATATATAGATGAGTAAAAGTTAGGTTAAAATGTTTTACATTGAAGTTTGATATTTTAATCCGACGTCATAAATGGCGTAATGTTAGAACTATTACTTTTCTTCTAACATAGTGCACTACAGAAGATTATGTAATAAATGCATTCAAGTATATAAATGAATAAAATATAAATTGAAAAATTAGATTTTGTAAATTAACATAACGTACTTTACCTACCTAACTAAGTCTCCCACCCTACCTATCAGGTGTACCTAACATCCTCCTAATCTGATTAGACGTGTTAGCAAAACTAGAAGCAAGCTTCATATTTACATTTAAACGTGTAGTCTATCGGAGTGCAATGATAGACTTCCCTAACTACTCTGCTAAGACGTTGCGAGGTGGTAAATCTCGACTTTGTCCTAATTCTATAACCGTGTGCTTGTCAATCAACGCCGAGGGGATTGGGTTGGCATTTCATGACAGTGTATAAATATGTGTGTGTATAAATACATATTATATAGAGGTTCAAATTAGATGACCCTGCTCTCAGACAAGTAAGCGTCAATGACATGATTCTCTTCAGCGATATCCTTACGACGGAGCTCAGGGTCAAACTAACTTGAGGATCTGGGTTGATCCCTGCGAAGGGTATAATCAACCTTCAGGCCCGATCCAGGGTACCTGAACCTATCACCTAAGAGTAGACTTGCCGTTGTCACCGTAAGGTGCCAGCCCCTCACCAGCCCGTTCTGGATTTATAACGCGTGAAGTTATTATAATTTATTTATGTTTTACAAATGACTCTAATTTTAAACTATTATTTTACTCTTATTTATGTTTTGCGGATGATTCTACTTCTTAATTTATTATTTTATTAACGAAAGTTTTATTTGATTATTATTTATAAAATTAATTTTAGATCTTTAAACACTAATATTAACAGTTTCTGAAACGCTTAACAAAACAATCAATCGCGAATATAAATATTTAAGACATAATATGTATTTATTACTCTGAAGAACTACTTTAACAACACTCGCGAATATATTAAATTAGTTAAATATAAAATTACTTAAACAAACGTTTATGCAAATTGAACAAGACAACTGACCATGGATTAAGTCCCAAAGGTTCAAATTATACGGTACACGAACTACACGCAAACGTTCAACCTATCGGTACGGGGTCCCGAAAACTAGTGTCCTGCCTCCCGCCTCTTTCAAACTTCATCACGTCGGTGCCTACGCATCCCTTCCACGTTAAATATTTTTTTATTATAGTTAGTGCAGGGATTTTTTTGTATTAAATGGTTTCTGGAAAGTTCCCGAAACATTTGCGATCTTAAGTAGACATTTCACTTGAAATATTTTTTTGTATTTAATTTATGATCTGACCTGGCTCCTATCCCTAAAAACAAAGACTTTTACGGACATGTGTTTTTAATGGGCGACGTCCAATTTCGAATGAACAAAAATATATTTTTTGTGATATTTTAAATTGCGTCTATTGTGCTTAAAATAACATTTTTGCCCTGCAGATGTTCGAATAGAAAGTTTTAAAGAATAAAAGGATGTTAAATAAATCAATTAATTTCTTCAAATCTAAAAATGATCTCTGTGTCAATAATTGTGAATAAGAACGAGGCTGACGTAGTTCTGGCTCGTTACAGCCGACCCTCAATATTTACGCAGGTTGATGCTAATTAGTCCGTAGTAAATATTTCAAAGTAAAATAAATTTCACAATTATTATATAATGCAAAATAATCAATGTGATTACAAGTTATTCCTCTTAATTATAAAGTACTAAATTTTGGTTATTCTTATATTCAAATATTTTGAGTTTAATGTGTAATAAGCATATTTTTCAATATGCGGTGCAAGTATATAAATATATATATAATAAAATGAGAAGTGTATTTTAGACCGAAGTGCAAACTGTCGTCATTGTGACTTCAACCTCTTGCTATAAATGAAAGTCATCATGGGTTTTTATACTCTTCAGCTAGGACAATCTATCTGTGCAAAGGAACCAAGTTGTGAATTTGATCAACCCTAATGGTTTGGTGTAGACCTTTCTTCAGTCCTTGTATTGACTACCGCAATGTTGGTACTGGAAATGCAAACACCACCTTTCACAATATACAGGGTGTTTGGAAGGGAGCTGTACATACGCCTAGGGTAGAAACTAGGGATAGTCTGCTACCTACCCCCGCCCATTATATTGACCTTGGCCTCAAGGTTTTTTTTTAATTTATTATTATTTTTTATTTGACTTTTTTATGATTTTTTGACTAAAACTACCTGTAGCTCAAAATCTATCCATGGGACCGGTCGGCTAATGGTCTTGTTTTAATCGTTAGAGTCTTAGGGTCCTGCAAAAAATTATTTTACACCAGAAAATTGTGGAGAAGAAAAGTTATGGGGCCTGAAGTACCGTAGTAAGGTAAAGAAATAATTTTAAGGGCAACTTTCTATGGGGTTTAAAAAAAAACTAACAGGGTTGGAGTTCTTCTGATTTTTTTAAAACATCCTCAGTCCATGCCCTTTCTAACGATATGCTAAAAGTGTATTTATCACTTTTAGTTTTAAAGTTATTAATTAATTTCCGCAACTAGGGCACTTCAAGCAAAAATTTCAACTAATGAAAATTAAATGTGTTCGATCGTAAAAGGATGGCAAATGAAACAAAAAATTTGGTAATGACTAATGTCATTAAATTACAAATTTTAATTAATTACTAATTTTAATTAATTACAAATTTTGTTCTTACCCCACTCGACTTCTACGTCTGGGGAAGGGCGAAAGAGTTGGTGTACGCAGAAGAAGTACCAACAAGGGAGGTTCTAATTAACAGGATCCACGCCGCATTCGATACAATGCGCGAGGAACTGCTGCTTAGAACGGTGACCGTGGAGATGAGGAAGAGGTGCCGAGCATGTTTACAGGTCAATGGTCATCAATTTGAACAAAATTTGTAATTAATTAAAATTAGTAATTAATTAAAATTTGTAATTTAATGACATTAGTCATTACCAAATTTTTTGTTTCATTTGCCATCCTTTTACGATCGAACACATTTAATTTTCATTAGTTGAAATTTTTGCTTGAAGTGCCCTAGTTGCGGAAATTAATTAATAACTTTAAAACTAAAAGTGATAAATACACTTTTAGCATATCGTTAGAAAGGGCATGGACTGAGGATGTTTTAAAAAAATCAGAAGAACTCCAACCCTGTTAGTTTTTTTTTAAACCCCATAGAAAGTTGCCCTTAAAATTATTTCTTTACCTTACTACGGTACTTCAGGCCCCATAACTTTTCTTCTCCACAATTTTCTGGTGTAAAATAATTTTTTGCAGGACCCTAAGACTCTAACGATTAAAACAAGACCATTAGCCGACCGGTCCCATGGATAGATTTTGAGCTACAGGTAGTTTTAGTCAAAAAATCATAAAAAAGTCAAATAAAAAATAATAATAAATTAAAAAAAAACCTTGAGGCCAAGGTCAATATAATGGGCGGGGGTAGGTAGCAGACTATCCCTAGTTTCTACCCTAGGCGTATGTACAGCTCCCTTCCAAACACCCTGTAGATTAAATCCGTCTACGCTTTCAAAGTCTAAATGTTATCCCACGAGAACGACATTCAGTCAGAAACCGACCTCAAAATAACAACATTTTACAGAACGGAGAGTGTATAGTGTGCTTAGTCATGGCCTAATAGGTGCAGTGTGAACTTGTATGAAATCGGCCTAGACCGATGATTGTCTTCTGACTTAACCTAACACCAATGTCTCCTTCATACAAGTCGATTGTGTAATGTAGTGCTTATTTGAATTTATAAAAACAACCAAAATTGTCTCATCCTCAGTTACAGTTGAAATCTTAGGCCCCTCAAACCGTTAAATCTATCACCATTATTTCATTCAATCCCTTTCTTTAAATCGTCTTCATACTTATTAAAACTCATACATCACTTCCACAAACTTCGACATACGTAGTCTTTCATTATACCTGCAATATCAACAGATCATTTTGAAATGAGACTGTAAAACGATGTACTCTATATATATATATATATTTTAATACTGTTATGTTTTTTTTTGTTTATTAAAAGGAAACACTTGTTTTAATTTTAGGAACCTATTAAGTATATTATGTGAAATATATTTTATTTATTTATGCAACATGCAAAACTTATTTCATAATATTAAAACTAAATGTTTTATAACTATTACGCCAAACGCTAAATATTATACGCTGAATTTTAATTAATTACGCATGTCTATTTAAAAATAACAACTTGCTATTATTCTTATAAGAAACATTTACGCCAAATGCAAAACTGAACTATTGCCAACTTCAAATAATGCCAAATGTACTTATATTGACACTATTTTTATTAACTATGCCAAATGCTCAAGCTGTTTTACACTAACTGCTAATTATTACGCCAAACCCTTAACCTAATTATAAAATATAAGACATAATAAAATTAACAAGGTAATGCACTTGTAAATAATATTACTTCACCCTTCGCCAATATCTATAAAAAATGAAAGTCTGTTAAAATCTAGTTAGAATAACATGCCTAATAAGACTATTATATAAGAAATCATAAAATAAGGACGCCGCGCACCACACTATTTTTTCTAAAATCTGTAAAATTGAATTTTATCTAAAATCTAATGAGGTTAATTAACATGCTTATTGTTTTGTTTTTTTTTTTTTTAATAACTGTCAGCGCACCACCCAACCTATCTAAATCTAAAACGTCTATAAAAATATAAGGTTCGTAATAATTAGATATGGAGTAACATGCAATAATAATATTAATATAATAATACAATAATATTATGAAATCTATTCTGTTCGCCATACGATCTATCTAAGCCTAATACCTGTAAAAATGAACCGTTAGTTAAATATAAACTTAATTTTTCGAAGGCTAATAAGAATAACATGCTGAATCCTTTAAAAGAAATGTCAGCGCACCACCTTGACCTATCTAAAATATCTATAAAATTGGAATGTTAATGATATGTTAAGAGTAACATGCTAGATGTTTCAAAATCTATTCCGTTCGCCATACGACCTATTTAAATCTAATACCTGTAGAAATGGAAAGTTAATTAAATATAACCTTAATTTTTTCGAAGTTTAATGAGACTAACACATTTTTTTTTTTTATCTGCGCACCACAGTACCTACATTTATCTCCGATATCTATAAACATTAAAATGTTAGTAATATGTATCTAGTAAAAATAAAATGCTAGATATTTTAAAAGTAATATCTGTTCTGTCTTCTACACGAACTATTAAACTCGAATACCTGTAGGAATGGAACGTTAATTTCATTCAATAAAATATAGATTTTACCTTTTTTCAAAACTTATGTCTAGTCCTAGTATCACCTGATCTATATACATTTCTTGAAGACAGCTGCTTCTGCTTTAACACACGTAGTTAATACCTAGCTGCAAAAGGATACACAATAAACACATACGTAACACAACACCATAAAATAATACATATCTACTAATTCTAATCAAATATGTGTTCTGATTTCCATCAACCGAGAGTGTAGTAAAAGTTTCGCTCAAAGAGATAAATGCACGACTACCTACTTCTTTATCTGCCTATCGACAAACAATTATACAACAGACGTCTGTTATAAATCCTCAACCTTAGCATAAACATAGACATACCTATGGCTAACAAAAAACGTTATATTATTACAATGTTATCTAGTTTCAGTTCAAAACCCAAAATAACCATTAAGGGTCATAAGTGGGTCGACGTTATTAATAGCTGTCAACTCAAAAAAATAAAATATTATTTTGAAAATGATTTTGATCGTCATTTAAGTCATAATGTGCACGTCACTTAGCGGGTCTCTCAAGTGCTAGCATATTTTTGCCCTAGTCAATAAATTTAACATTTAACTATCGAATATCTGTCAACCCAAAGTAATATTTAGTACACACTTGAGGAACCAAACACTTTAACTAAGTTCTCAAATAAATTCGTTTAAAAGCTTTAACTAATGGCTCCCTTTTTTTTATGGCCGTTAAGATATAGTTTCGATATTTTTAAGTTGTACCTACTTTTTATAACACCCAATTTAATAATTACTATGAGAATGACTGACTTTATGGTAGAGATCTAAACAATAAAGTAGTGCATATTGACTATAAATGACTTCTCTCTACCTAGCTATCAAGTAACTGTAATTGTTAAATTAAATAGCTTTAATTTATAATACTATCCGACCCTCCGACTTTAAAACTACGACCTAGTTTTTGGTAGATATTAATAACGAAACGAATCTATAGATTTTATGATAATGACTATCGAATCAACGAAACTTAGCGACTCGCATAAGATCAATTTTCGATTTATTGCAATCAGTCAATCCGTGAGGTGGGTAACTTAACAGCTGCAAAATTTATATCACAAAATAACGTATCTTCCTGGTACCTGTGCTTAATAACTCACTTAATTACCTAGTCTATAAAATTACGGGTTATGATTTATTCCATATCGACCCTCAGCCTGTACGATTATAAAACCTTCTGTAACATCTATAATTAATATACCTACTAAATCAGATTGTGAGTCAAACGGGATTCGAACCCGCGATCTTCATTTAGTCAGCGCGACCTTTAAACCTCCGTGGTAGTTGAATATTTAAATTCTTGAAGTTATTAGTTATGCAGGATTCGAACCTGCATCCTCAATTATTTTTTCACAACCTTAAAATTCTCGTCCTATTTATTTGTATGTTTAATGTATCGTATATTAGTCAACCAGGACTCGAACCTGTAATATTCAGTTAGTCTACACGATTTTAAAATCGTGGTATGGTTAATACTTTCTAAAGTTATTAACCAAGCAGGGATCGAACCCGCACACTTCTATTTTATTTACTATACCGTAACATTGATCTACTATTTTCAACTATAAATACACCAAGTCCGACCTATATTACAAAAGCGAAGCTTGTATGGACGAATGTATGCCTGTTACTTTTCCACGCAAAAACCACCGAAAGGACTCCAATGAAACTTTACAACAATGTAATTCATTCATTGAAACAACACGCAGCCTACAACTTACAAAGGTATTATGCGAAATGTCAAAACCATAACGACAGCACGACGAATTCGCGAGCATCAGCTAGTATTTTAATATGCTTAAAATAATGATAAAGTCAGGCAGGAATCGAACCTGTGACTTTTCATCACAAAATAACCAACCAAACAGGATTCGAACCTGTCCGGATCCATCCGCATTACAATACTGTAAAATATGTATATTACTCTATTTTTTTATTAACGATACTCTTGATATTTTTAAATTCCTAAAGTACTAAATCGAGCAGGAACTGAACCTGCGATTTCCGCCACAAAATTATTAATCAGGACTCGAACCTGCGCAATTCTATTTTGTTTACAATATTATCTCCTATTACTAATTTTACTAACGATACAATACATATTTTTAATATTCTTAAACTGATAAATCGAGCAGGAATCGAACCCGCTATTTCCCAGCAAAACTATTTATCAAACAGGAGTCGAACCTGCGAGATTCTAAGAATTGCTATTTATATTATTAACAGACGTTCTAAGGTTCATACAAATATTTTGACCTAATCTACCTACGCATTATCAACCCCTAAATACCTTGTAAAACCAAAGAACCTATTTTTACAATGACTTGACGATTTGCCTCGTAGGTACACTTTAAGACCACGGAGATCCAAGATCACAAACCCTAGATCCCAGTTAAAATACATAGCGACGAACCATATCTACCTTTTATCTATTAAATTTATAACAATCTATCATTGGAAATATACTAAAATACTGCAATTAGTAGTTACATTTCGGTCTGCCCTTTTTTGCTGCTATGTGCCACCTACCTACAATATATGAGACACCTACCTACAGTATATGTGACACCTACCTACAATATGTGTGACACCTACCTACAGTGTATTGCCTGTGCCTACTACCTAGATTATATGTGTCACCTACCTACATTATATGTGACACCTACCTACGCTATATCACCATGTATGTATTACCATATCACGCCACTTAACCCGATATTTTTTTTTGTCAAATTGTTTTACGGCCCTCGCTTTATGAAGTTGTTCAAGTTATAGTAAACAAATATTTATCTATACCTGAGCAATAAACTACTCAAATTTATAATTGTCACTAACTGTTTTTGTTTTAATCACTATACCCACTCACGACCCTCGGAGTGTACAAACCAAAGCTTAGATTCTATTTATAAAAATGATATTATAAAACCCTTAGGATAAAACAAGCTATCATCGACGCGACCCTCCGTGTCTGAGTTAAATAAAATTTTGTAAATCAAGACTACTAAATCAAGTTTGAAATCTCAACACAATTCCCCTACCCTATATATACGGCAGCAAATTGTGCGAATTTAATCGCACGTACCCTACCTATAAATATAATCTAATTAAAAAGTTAAATTAATTACCTAATATTTTAATAATAAGCAAGAATCGAAGTAATCCAAGTTCATCCTGGTCATGGAACTTTCAAATCGTAACGACCCCCCCCGGTAAATAACACCCCGCTAAATAAAATACGCGTGAAGAAACTAAAATAATTATTTAAGATAATTGAAGATTGAAGATGGCCATGTGATCGTCTAACTCTTATAGGACCCTACTGTTGTGACGTGAGTAACTCAAGAACTTAAGGAATCATGTTGAGAATTCAAACCGATATCTATTATAATTTATTACCTAATTCACTTATTATTACCTAAAGTATCTAATTAAATTATCTTCCGTCGTAAAGCTTAACTATCTTTTGATTATTTTAACTCGTATGTAAAGGAATCCGTTAGCAGAATATTGACTTATAAGAATGAGTAAGAAAATGCAACGATTAAACTATGAGTAACTTTAAATTACTATTTTAGAATTCCTCGAACCTCTATAAAATATGAAAGAAACATTATAAAATACTAATAACTTTTATGTAATGTAATTTATGAAAGGTTATGGAAGTTAGCATAGTTATGCTAGATCTCTTAAAGATTCTATAACTTATGTATGAACATTATGAAAGACTATGTAAAGGGTTTTCGTGTAATAGACTTTATAGGAAGTATGTACTTGGAATAAATAATGGAAGCTGACATTGCTATGTCAGGGCTCTTTAAAGGCACCCCTCGCCCGTGCCTGCCAGTAGTCTACGACACACGCTATGTAACTTAATACATAAATAGACTTCCTCTTCCATAGAAGGCTTTCCAGCGTTGAACAAGCTAGAGAAACGAATAACTTTTAATTATTACCGTTTACCTAACCCACCCAAACACTAGCACTACTATAGGGAGTTCAATGGGACTACAATCTCCTTAAGTTTCCTTTAAAAGAACTCAAAGACAAAGCAGACCCTAGGGGGTCAACTGCTAAGCAGCCTGGTCGAGCCATGTCCAACGGCACAAGTTGAGCTAGATTATTAGGATAACCAATGTCAAAGCCTTGAGAACATTCTCAGATGTTGTCGAAGAATGGGTCATAAAAACTAGATTTGCGGAAAGCCTCCCTCGCTTTTATAAGTCCGGGATAAGCTTGGCAACTACTGTGCCGCTAGTTAGACCAAACGGTATCACTCGATACATAAAATGTATTCAAACTTTGTAGGTAAATACTTTCCTCTTTCCATAGATTCCAGATAAATACCGAGACACACGCTCACAAAGTTTGATATACACTCCCTAACTGGAATGTTGTACATAGGCTTTTTCAAAGGCTTCTCCTTCAAAAGTAGTTCACTTGAACAGTCAAACATTGGCTACCTTTAAAGTTTGGACTAAACAGCCCGCGTGAATCCTAACCTAACTCGTTAAAATTAGTCTTTACAATACTTCCCATAATCTTTGTCATTACACGACTTTAAATGAAATAGATCTTTACAAGACTTGGTAAATTTAATAAGGTATTTAAATCTCACATTTGAATGGCACAATGTTAGAATGATTACTTTGCTTCTAACATTGTGCACAACTGATATTAATGTAATAAATTATAGTCAAGTATACAGATAATTGTAAGTTAAGTCAAAAGCTATATAATTTTAATCAGACATTTTTAATAGCACAATATAAGTAAGATTACTTACTTTCTAACATTGTGCACTACCGAAGTTAAAACAAGAGAACATGTTAAATATATAGATGAGTAAAAGTTAGGTTAAAATGTTTTACATTGAAGTTTGATATTTTAATCCGACGTCATAAATGGCGTAATGTTAGAACTATTACTTTTCTTCTAACATAGTGCACTACAGAAGATTATGTAATAAATGCATTCAAGTATATAAATGAATAAAATATAAATTGAAAAATTAGATTTTGTAAATTAACATAACGTACTTTACCTACCTAACTAAGTCTCCCACCCTACCTATCAGGTGTACCTAACATCCTCCTAATCTGATTAGACGTGTTAGCAAAACTAGAAGCAAGCTTCATATTTACATTTAAACGTGTAGTCTATCGGAGTGCAATGATAGACTTCCCTAACTACTCTGCTAAGACGTTGCGAGGTGGTAAATCTCGACTTTGTCCTAATTCTATAACCGTGTGCTTGTCAATCAACGCCGAGGGGATTGGGTTGGCATTTCATGACAGTGTATAAATATGTGTGTGTATAAATACATATTATATAGAGGTTCAAATTAGATGACCCTGCTCTCAGACAAGTAAGCGTCAATGACATGATTCTCTTCAGCGATATCCTTACGACGGAGCTCAGGGTCAAACTAACTTGAGGATCTGGGTTGATCCCTGCGAAGGGTATAATCAACCTTCAGGCCCGATCCAGGGTACCTGAACCTATCACCTAAGAGTAGACTTGCCGTTGTCACCGTAAGGTGCCAGCCCCTCACCAGCCCGTTCTGGATTTATAACGCGTGAAGTTATTATAATTTATTTATGTTTTACAAATGACTCTAATTTTAAACTATTATTTTACTCTTATTTATGTTTTGCGGATGATTCTACTTCTTAATTTATTATTTTATTAACGAAAGTTTTATTTGATTATTATTTATAAAATTAATTTTAGATCTTTAAACACTAATATTAACAGTTTCTGAAACGCTTAACAAAACAATCAATCGCGAATATAAATATTTAAGACATAATATGTATTTATTACTCTGAAGAACTACTTTAACAACACTCGCGAATATATTAAATTAGTTAAATATAAAATTACTTAAACAAACGTTTATGCAAATTGAACAAGACAACTGACCATGGATTAAGTCCCAAAGGTTCAAATTATACGGTACACGAACTACACGCAAACGTTCAACCTATCGGTACGGGGTCCCGAAAACTAGTGTCCTGCCTCCCGCCTCTTTCAAACTTCATCACGTCGGTGCCTACGCATCCCTTCCACGTTAAATATTTTTTTATTATAGTTAGTGCAGGGATTTTTTTGTATTAAATGGTTTCTGGAAAGTTCCCGAAACATTTGCGATCTTAAGTAGACATTTCACTTGAAATATTTTTTTGTATTTAATTTATGATCTGACCTGGCTCCTATCCCTAAAAACAAAGACTTTTACGGACATGTGTTTTTAATGGGCGACGTCCAATTTCGAATGAACAAAAATATATTTTTTGTGATATTTTAAATTGCGTCTATTGTGCTTAAAATAACATTTTTGCCCTGCAGATGTTCGAATAGAAAGTTTTAAAGAATAAAAGGATGTTAAATAAATCAATTAATTTCTTCAAATCTAAAAATGATCTCTGTGTCAATAATTGTAAATAAGAACGAGGCTGACGTAGTTCTGGCTCGTTACAATACCCTAGTACACCGCGGGCACCACATACCCAAGTACACCGCGGGCAGGTGTACTAGGGTATGTAATGCCCGCGGTGTACTAGGTCACATACCCTAGTACGCCGCGGGCACCACATACCCAAGTACACCGTGGGCACCACATACCCTAGTACACCGCGGGGTGCCCGCGGTGTACTTGGGTATGTGGTGCCCGCGGTGTATTGGGTATGTGGTGCCCGCAGTGTACTAGGGTATGTGGTGCCCGCGGTGTACTAGGGTATGTGGTGCCCGCGGTATACTTGGGTATGTGGTGCCCGCGATGTACTAGGGTATGTGGTGCCCGCGGTGTAGTTGGGTATGTGATGCCCGCGGTGTACTAGGGTATGTGGTGCCCGCGGTGTACTTGGGTATGTGATGCCCGCGGTGTAGGGTATGTGATGCCCGCGGTGTACTAGGGTATGTACACCGCGGGCATCACATACCCTAGTACACCGCGGGCACCACATACCCAAGTACAGCGCGGGCACCACATACCCAAGTACACTGCGGGCACCACATACCCTAGTACACCGCGGGCACCACATATGTGCCCGCGGTGTACTTGGGTATGTGGTGCCCGCGGTATACTAGGGTATGTGGTGCCCGCGGTGTATCACATACCCAAGTACACTGCGGGCACCACATACCCAACTACACCGTGGGCACCACATACCCAACTACACCGCGGGCATCACATACCCTAGTACACCGCGGGCATCACATACCCTTGTACATCACGCGGTGTACTAGGGTATGTGATGCCCGCGGTGTACCACATACCCTAGTATACCGTCGGCACCACATACCCTAGTACACCGCGGGCACCACATACCCGCGGTGTACTAGGGTATGTGGTGCCCGCGGTGTACTAGGGTATGTGATGCCCACGGTGTAGTTGGGTATGTGATGCCCGCGGTGTACTAGGGTATGTGGTGCCCGCGGTGTACTAGGGTATGTGGTGCCCGCGGTGTACTAGGGTATGTGGTGCCCGCGGTGTACTAGGGTATGAGGTGCCCGCGTTGTACTAGGGTATGTGATGTACACCGCGAGCACCACATACCCTAGTACACCGCGGGCATCACATACCCAACTACACCGCGGGCATCACATACCCTAGTACACCGCGGGCACCACATACCCTAGTACACCGCGGGTATGTAGTGCCCGCGGTGTACTAGGGTATGTGATGCCCGCGGTGTACATGGGTATGTGGTGCCCGCGGTGTACTAGGGTATGTGGTGCCCGCGCTGTAGTTGGGTATGTGGTGCCCGCGGTGTACTAGGGTATGTGGTGCCCGCGGTGTACTAGGGTTGTACACCGCGGGCACCACATACCCTAGTACACCGCGGGCACCACATACCCTAGTACACCGCGGGCACCACATACCCTAGTACACCGCGGGCATCACATACCCACCTACACCGTGGGCATCACATACCCTTGTACACCTCGGGCACCACATACCCTAGTACACCGCGGGTATGTGGTGCCCGCGGTGTACTAGGGTATGTGGTGCCGACGGTGTACTAGGGTATGTGGTACACCGCGGGCATCACATACCCTAGTACACCGCGTGATGTACAAGGGTATGTGGTGCCCGCGGTGTACTAGGGTATGTGATGCCCGCGGTGTAGTTGGGTATGTGGTGCCCACGGTGTAGTTGGGTATGTGGTGCCCGCAGTGTACTTGGGTATGTGATACACCGCGGGCACCACATACCCAAGTACACCGCGGGCATCACATACCCTAGTACACCGCGGGCACATATGTGGTGCCCGCGGTGTACTAGGGTATGTGGTGCCCGCAGTGTACTAGGGTATGTGGTGCCCGCGCTGTACTAGGGTATGTGGTGCCCGCGGTGTACTAGGGTATGTGATGCCCGCGGTGTACATACCCTAGTACACCGCGGGCATCACATACCCTACACCGCGGGCATCACATACCCAAGTACACCGCGGGCACCACATACCCTAGTACACCGCGGGCATCACATACCCAACTACACCGCGGGCACCACATACCCTAGTACATCGCGGGCACCACATACCCAAGTATACCGCGGGCACCACATACCCTAGTACACCGCGGGCACCACATACCCTAGTACACTGCGGGCACCACATACCCAACTACACCGCGGGCACCACATACCCAAGTACACCGCGGGCACCCCGCGGTGTACTAGGGTATGTGGTGCCCACGGTGTACTTGGGTATGTGGTGCCCGCGGTATACTTGGGTATGTGGTGCCCGCGATGTACTAGGGTATGTGGTGCCCGCGGTGTAGTTGGGTATGTGATGCCCGCGGTGTACTAGGGTATGTGGTGCCCGCGGTGTACTTGGGTATGTGATGCCCGCGGTGTAGGGTATGTGATGCCCGCGGTGTACTAGGGTATGTACACCGCGGGCATCACATACCCTAGTACACCGCGGGCACCACATACCCTAGTACAGCGCGGGCACCACATACCCTAGTACACTGCGGGCACCACATACCCTAGTACACCGCGGGCACCACATATGTGCCCGCGGTGTACTAGGGTATGTGGTGCCCGCGGTGTACTTGGGTATGTGGTGCCCGCGGTGTATCACATACCCTAGTACACCGCGGGCACCACATACCCAACTACACCGTGGGCACCACATACCCAACTACACCGCGGGCATCACATACCCTAGTACACCGCGGGCACCACATACCCTAGTACATCACGCGGTGTACTAGGGTATGTGATGCCCGCGGTGTACCACATACCCTAGTACACCGTCGGCACCACATACCCTAGTACACCGCGGGCACCACATACCCGCGGTGTACTAGGGTATGTGGTGCCCGAGGTGTACAAGGGTATGTGATGCCCACGGTGTAGGTGGGTATGTGATGCCCGCGGTGTACTAGGGTATGTGGTGCCCGCGGTGTACTAGGGTATGTGGTGCCCGCGGTGTACTAGGGTATGTGGTGCCCGCGGTGTACTAGGGTATGAGGTGCCCGCGTTGTACTAGGGTATGTGATGTACACCGCGAGCACCACATACCCTAGTACACCGCGGGCATCACATACCCAACTACACCGCGGGCATCACATACCCTAGAACAACCCTACTACACCGCGGGCACCACATACCCTAGTACACCGCGGGTATGTAGTGCCCGCGGTGTACTAGGGTATGTGATGCCCGCGGTGTACATGGGTATGTGGTGCCCGCGGTGTACTAGGGTATGTGGTGCCCGCGCTGTAGTTGGGTATGTGGTGCCCGCGGTGTACTAGGGTATGTGGTGCCCGCGGTGTACTAGGGTTGTACACCGCGGGCACCACATACCCTAGTACACCGCGGGCACCACCCGCGGTGTACCTGGGTATGTAGGTATACCGCGGGCACCTCATACCCTAGTACACCGCGGGTATCACATACCCTAGTACACCGCGGGCATCCACCACATACCCTAGTACACCGCATGCCCGCGGTGTACTAGGGTATGTGGTGCCCGCGGTGTACTAGGGTATGTGATGCCCGCGGTATACTTGGGTATGTGATGCCCGCGGTGTACTAGGGTATGTGGTGCCCGCGGTGTACTAGGGTATGTGGTGCCCGCGGTGTACTAGGGTATGTGGGGCCCGCGGTCATCACATACCCAACTACACCGTGGGCACCACATACCCTAGTACACCGCGGGCACCACATACCCAAGTACACCGCGCCACATACCCTAGTACACCGCGGGCACCACATACCCTAGGGCATCACATACCCTAGTACACCGCGGGCACCACATACCCTAGTACACCGTGGGCACCACATACCCAGGTACACCGCGGGCACCACATACCCTAGTACACCGCGGGCAGTGGTGCCCGCGGTGTACTAGGGTATGTGACCACATACCCTCATCACATACGTGTACTAGGGTATGTGGTGCCCGCGGTGTACTAGGGTATGTGGTGCCCGCGGTGTAGTTGGGTATGTGGTGCCCGCGGTGTAATCTCATACCCTAGGTGCTCACAGTGTACTAGGGTATGTGGTGCCCGCGGTGTACTTGGGACTTGGGTATGTGGTGCCCGCGGGCATCACATACCCTAGTACAGCGCGGGCACCACATACCCTAGTACACCGCGGGCACCACATACCCTAGTACAGCGCGGGCACCACATACCCTAGTACACCGCGGGCACCACATACCCAAGTACGTACTAGGGTATGTGGTGCCCGCGACACTGCGGGTATCACATACCCTAGTACACCGCGGGCAGCACATACCCAAGTACACCGCGGGCACCACATACCCAAGTACACCGCGGGCACCACATACCCACCTACACCGCGGGCACCACATACTACACCGCGGGCACCACATACCCTAGTACACCGCGGGCATAGTACACCACGGGGACCACATACCCTAGTATACCGCGGGCATGTGGTGCCCAAAGTGTACTAGGGTATGTGATGCTCGCGGTGTACTAGGGTATGTGGTGCCCGCGGTGTTCTAGGGTATGTGGTGCCCACGGTGTACTAGGGTATGTGGTGCTAGGGTATGTGATGCCCGCGGGCACCACATACCCTAGTACACCGCGGGCATCACATACCCTAGTACACTGGGTGCCCGCGGTGTAGTTGGGTATGTGGTGCCCGCGGTGAATTGGGTATGTGGTGCCCGCGGTGTACTAGGGTATGTGATGCCCGCGGTGTAGGTGGGTATGTGATGCCCGCGGTGTACTAGGGTATGTGGTGCCCGCGGTGTACCACGGTGTAGTTGGGTATGTGATGCCTCACATACCCACCTACACCGCGGGCACCACATACCCTAGTACACCGCGGGCATCACATACCCTAGTACACCGCGGGCACCACATACCCTAGTACAGCGCGGGCACCACATACCCAACTACACCGCGGGCACCACATACCCTAGTACACCGCGGGCACCACATACCCAACTACACCGCGGGCACCACATACCCTAGTACACCGCGGGCACCACATACCCAACTACACCGCGGGCATCACACATCACATACTCTAGTACACTGCGGGCATCACATACCCTAGTACACCGCGGGCACCACATACCCTAGTACACCACATACCCTAGTACACCGCGGGCATCACATATCCTGTACTAGGGTATGCGCGGGCACCACATACCCAAGTATAACGCGGGCACCACATACCCTAGTACACCGCAGGCATATACACCGCGGGCATCACATACCCTAGTACACCGCGGGCACCACATACCCTAGTACACCGCGGGCACCACATACCCTAGTACACCGCGATCGTGGTGCCCGCGGTGTACTAGGGTATGTGATGCCCGAGGTGTTTGGGTATGTGGTACCCGCGGTGTACTAGGGTATGTGATGCCCGCGGTGTAGTTGGGTATGTGGTGCCCGCAGTGTACTAGGGTATGTGGTGCCCGCGGTGTACTTGGGTATGTGATGCCCACGGTGTAGTTGGGTATGTGATGCACCGCGGGCACCACATACCCTAGTACACCGCGGGCATCACATACCCAAGTACACCGCGGGCAGGCATCACATACCCTAGTACACCGCGGGCACCACACACCCTAGTACACCGCGGGCACCACATACCCAGGTACACCGCGGGCACCACATACCCTAGTACACCGCGGGCACCACATACCCTAGTACACCGTGGGCATCACATACCCTAGTACACCGCGGGCCCCACATACCCTAGTACACCGCGGGCAGTATACCGTGTGGTGCTCGCGGTGTACTAGGGTATGTGGTGCCCGCGGTGTTGCCCGCGGTGTACTAGGGTATGTGATGCCCGCGGTGTACTAGGGTATGTGGTGCCCGCGGTGTACTAGGGTATGTGATGCCCGCGGTGTACTAGGGTATCACATACCCTAGTACACCGCGGGCATCACATACCCAACTACACCGCGGGCACCACATACCCAAGTACACCGCGGGCACCACATACCCTAGTACACCGCGGGCATCACATGCCCGCGGTGTACTTGGGTATGTGATGCCCGCGGTGTAGGGTATGTGGTGCCCGCGGTGTAGTTGGGTATGTGGTGGTGCCCGCGGTGTAGTTGGGTATGTGATGCCCGCGGTGTACTAGGGTATGTGGTGCCCGCGGTGTACTAGGGTATGTGGTGGATGCCCGCGGTGTACTAGGGTATGTGATGCCCGCGGTGTGGGCAGTGTACTAGGGTATGAGACCGCGGGCATGTGGTGCCCGCGGTGTACTATGGTATGTGGTGCCCGCGGTGTACTTGGGTATGTGGTGCCCGCGGTGTAGTTGGGTATGTGATGGCATCACATACCCTAGTACACCGTGGGCATCACATACCCTAGTACACCGCGGGCACCACATACCCTAGTACACCGCGGGCACCACATACCCAAGTACAGTACTAGGGTATGTGATGCCCGCGGTGTACTAGGGTATGTGGTGCCCGCGGTGTACTAGGGTATGTGGTGCCCGCGGTGTACTAGGGTATGTGGTGCCCGCGGTGTACTAGGGTATGAGGTGCCCGCGGTATACATGGGTATGTGATGGCCGCGCGGTATACATGGGTATGTGATGGCCGCGGTGAACTAGGGTATGTGATGCCCGCGGTGTACTTGGGTATGTGGTGCCCGTGGTGTACTAGGGTATGTGGTGCCCGCGGTGTACTTGGGTATGTGGTGCCCGCGGTGTACTAGGGTATGTGATGCCCGCGGTGTACTAGGGTATGTGGTGCCCGCGGTGTACTTGGGTATGTGATGCCCGCGGTGTACTAGGGTATGTGGTGCCCGCGGTGTACGTACTAGGGTATGTGGTGCTCACGATGTACTAGGGTATGTGGTGCGCGTGTTCTAGGGTATGTGATGCCCGCGGTGTACTAGGGTATGTGGTGCCCACGGCGTAGTTGGGTATGTGATCCTCGCGTTGTACTAGGGTATGTGGTGCCCGCGGTGTACTAGGGTATGGGGTGCCCGCGGTGTAGTTGGGTATGTGGTGCCCGCGGTGTACTAGGGTATGTGGTGCCCGCGGTGTACTAGGGTATGTGATGCCCGCGGTGTACTAGGGTATGTGGTGCCCGCGGTGTACTAGGGTATGTGGTGCCCGCAGTGTACTAGGGTATGTGGTGCCCGCGGTGTACTGGGTATGTGATGCCCGCGGTGTACTAGGGTATGTGGTGCCCGCGGTGTACTAGGGTATGTGGTGCCCGCGGTGTACTTGGGTATGTGGTGGGTATGAGATGACCGCGGTGTACTTGGGTATGTGGTGCCCGCGGTGTAGGTGGGTATGTGATGCCCACGGTGTACTAGGGTATGTGGTGCCCGCGGTGTAGTAGTGTGGTGCCCGCGGTGTACTTGGGTATGTGGTGCCCGCGGTGTGTACACCACATACCCTAGTACACCGCGGGCACCACATACCCTAGTACACCGCGGGCACCACATACCCTAGTACACCGCGGGCGCGGTGAACTAGGGTATGTGGTGCCCGCGGTAGAGTTGGGTATGTGATGCCCGCGGTGTAGTTGGGTATGTGATGCCCGCGGTGAACTAGGGTATGTGGTGCCCGCGGTGTACTTGGGTATGGTATGTGGTGCCCGCGGTGTACTAGGGTATGTGGTGCCCGCGGTGTACTAGGGTATGTGGTGCCCGCGGTGTATGTGGGTATGTGATGCCCACAGTGTACGCGGTGTACTAGGGTATGTGATGCCCGCGGTGTACTTGGGTATGTGATGCCCGCGGTGTACTTGGGTACTAGGGTATGCGGTGTCGCATGATGCCCACGGTGTACAAGGGTATGTGATGCCTTGGGTATGTGATGCCCACAGTGTACTAGGGTATGTGGTGCCCGCGGTGTACTTGGGTATATGATGCCCGCGGTGTACTAGGGTATGTGATGCCCGCGGTGTGGTGCCCACGGTGTACTATGGTATGTGGTGCCCGCGGTGTACTAGGGTATGTGACCGCGGGCATGCACCACAAGCACATACCCTAGTACACCGCGGGCACCACATACCCTAGCACCACATACCCTAGTACACCGCGGGCACTACATACCCTAGTACACCGCGGGCACCACACTACTACACCGCGGGCACCACATACCCAACTTCACCGCGGGCACCACATACCCTAGTACACCGCGGGCATCACATACCCTAGTACACCGCGGGCACCACATACCCTAGTATACCGCGGGCATCACATACCCAAGTACACCGCGGTGTACTAGGGTATGTGATGCATACCCTAGTACACCGCGGGCACCACATACCCTAGTACACCGCGGGCACCACATACCCAACTACACCACGGGCACCACATACCTAAGTACACCGCGGACACCACATACCCTAGTACACCGTGGGCTACACATACCCTAGTACACCGCGGGCACCACATACCCGACCCCGCGGTGTACTAGGGTATGTGGTGCCCGCGGTGTACTATGGTATGTGATGCCCGCGGTGTACACCACATACTCTAGTACACCGCGGGCACCACATATACTAGGGTATGTGGTGCCCGCGGTGTACTTGGGTATGTGGTACTAGGGTATGTGGTGCCCGCGGTGTAGGTGGGTATGTGATGCCCGCGGTGTACTAGGGTATGTGGTGCCCGCGGTGTAGGTGGGTATGTGATGCCCGCGGTGTACAAGGGTATGTGATGCCCGCGCCCGCGGTGTACTAGGGTATGTGGTGCCCGCGGTGTACTAGGGTATGTGATGCCCGCGGTGTAGTTTCATACCCTAGTACACCGCGGGTACCACATACCCTAGTACACCGCGGGCTACTCACATACCCAACTACCATCACATACCCTATTACACCGCGGGCACCACATACCCTAGTACACCGCGGGCACCACATACCCTAGTATACCGCGGGCATCACATACCCTAGTACACCGCGGGCACGCATCACATACCCAAGTACACCGCGGGCAACCACATACCCAAGTACACACCGCGGGCACCACATACCCTAGTACACCGCGGGCACCACATACCCTAGTACACCGCGGGCACCACATACCCAACTACACCGTGGGCATCATATACCCTAGTACACTGCGGGCACCACATACCCAACTACACCGCGGGCATCACATACCCAACTACACCGTGGGCATCACATACCCTAGTACACCGCGGGCATCACATACCCTAGTACACCGTGGGCATCACATACCCTAGTACACCGCGGGCATCACATACCCACCTACACCGCGGGCACCACATACCCTAGTACACCGCGGGCATCACATACCCACCTACAATGTGGGCACCACATACCCTAGTACACCGCGGGCATCACATACCCTAGTACACCGCGGGCACCACATACCCTAGTACGCCGCGGGCACCACATACCCTAGTACACCGCGGGCCCCACATACCCTAGTACACCGTGCCCGCGGTGTACTAGGGTACACCGCGGGCACCACATACCCTAGTTCATCGCGGGGCATCACATACGCCCGAGGTGTGCATCACATACCCTAGTACACCGCGGGCATCACATACCCTAGTATCACATACCCTAGTATACCGTGGGCATCACGCATCACATACCCTAGTTCACCGCGGGCATTACATACCCTAGTACACCGCGGGCACCACATACCCTAGTACACCGCGGGGACCACATACACGATGTACTAGGGTATGTGATGCCCGCAGTGTACTTGTGTATGCGGTGCCCGCGGTGTACTAGGGTATGTGATGCCCACGGTGTACTAGGGTATGTGGTGCCCGCGGTGTACTAGGGTATGTGGTGCCCGCGGTGTACTAGGGTATGTGATGCCTGCGGTGTACTAGGGTATGTGATGCCCGCGGTGTACTAGGGTATGTGATGCCTTCACCGCGGGCATCAAAGTACACCGCGGGCACCACATACCCTAGTACACCGCGGGCATCACATACCCTAGTACACCGCGGGCATCACATACCCTAGTACAGCGCGTACACCGCGGTGTACACATACCCTAGTACACCGCGGGCACCACATACCCTAGTACACCGCGGGCATCACATACCCTAGTACACCGCGGGCACCACATACCCTAGTACACCGCGGGCATCATATACCCAACTACACCGCGGGCACCACATACCCTAGTACACCGCGGGCACCACATACCCTAGTACACCGCGGGCATCACATACCCTAGTACACCGCGGGCATATCACATACCCTAGTATACCGTGGGCACCACATACATCACATACCCTAGTACACCGCGGGCATCACAGTACACCGCGGGCACCACATACCCTACTACACCGCGGGCATCACATACCCTACTACACCGCGGCACCACATACCCTAGTACACCGCGGGCACAACATACCCAACTACACCGTGGGCATCACATACCCTAGTACAGGGGTATGTGGTGCCCGCGGTGAACTAGGGTATGTGGTGCCCGCGGTGTACTTGGGTATGTGGTGCCCGCGGTGTAGTTGGGTATGTGGTGCCCGCGGTGTAGTTGGGTATGTGATGCCGACGGTGTACTAGGGTATGTGACATACCGAACTACACCGCGGGCACCACATACCCTAGTACACCGCGGGCACCACATACCCTAGTACACCGCGGGCATCACATACCCAACTACACCGCGGGCACCACATACCCTAGTACACCGCGGGCATCACATACCCGGGCACCACATACCCTAGTACACCGCAGGCATCACATACCCTAGTACACCGCGGGCACCACATACCCTAGTACACCGCGGGCACCACATACCCTAGTACACCGCGGGCACCACATACCCAAGTATACCGCGGGCACCACATACCCTAGTACACCGCGGGCACCACATACCTAAGTATACCGCGACAATCACATAACCAACTACACCGCGGGCACCACATACCCTAGTACCACACCCACGGTGTACTAGGGTATGTGGTGCCCGCGGTGTGTACTACTACACCGTGGGCATGGGTATGTGATGCCCGCGGTGTACTAGGGTATGTGATGCCCGCGGTGTACTAGGGTATGTGATGCCCGCGGCGTACCCACATACACCGCGGGCACCACATACCCTAGTACACCGCGGACACCACATACCCTAGTACACCGCGGGCATCACATACCCTAGTACACCGCGGGCACCACATACCCTAGTACACCGCGGGCGTGCCATACCCTAGTACACCGCGGGCACCACATACCCTAGTACACCGCGGGCACCACATACCCAAGGACACCGCGGTTGCCCGCGGTTCACTATGGTATGTGGTGCCAGCGGTATACATGGGTATGTGATGCCCGCGGTGTACTAGGGTATGTGGTGCCCGCGGTGTACTAGGGTATGTGGTACCCGCGGTGTACTAGGGTATGTGGTGCCCGCGGTGTAGTTGGGTATGAGACACCGCGGGCACCACATACCCACCTACCCGCGGTGTACTATGGTATGTGGTGCCCGCGGTATACACCACATACCCTAGTACAGCGCGGGCACCACATACCCTAGTACAGTATGTGGTGCCTGTGATGCCCGCGGTGTACTAGGGTATGTGGTGCCCGCGGTGTACTAGGGTATGTGGTGCCTGTGATGCTTGGGTATGTGGTGCCCGCGGTGTACTAGGGTATGTGGGCACCACATACCCTAGTACATCGCGGGCGCACCACATACCCTAGTACCCCGCGGGCACCACATACCCTAGTACACCGCGGGCACCACATACCCATGTATACCGTGGGCGTCACATACCCATGTACACCGCGGGCATCACATACCCTAGTACAACGCGGGCACCACATACCCTAGTGCACCGCGGGCATCACATACCCTAGTACACCGCGGGCACCACATACCCTAGTACACCGCAGGCATCACAAACCCTACTACACCGTGTACTAGTGTATGTGATGCCCGCACATACCCTAGTACGGGCACCACGGTATGTGGGACCGCGGTGTACTAGGGTATGTGATGCCCGCGGTGTAGTTGGGTATGTGATGCCCGCGGTGTACTAGGGTATGTGGTGCCCGCGGTGAAGTTGGGTATGTGGTGCCCGCGGTGTACTAGGGTATGTGGTGCCAGCGGTATACATGGGTATGTGATGCCCGCGGTGTACTAGGGTATGTGGTGCCCGCGGTGTACTAGGGTATGTGGTGCCCGCGGTATACATGGGTATGTGATGCCCGCGGTATACTAGGGTATGTGGTGCCCGCGGTGTACTAAGGTATGTGGTGCCCGCGGTGTACTAGGGTATGTGGTGCCCGCGGTGTAGTTGGGTATGTGGTGCCCGCGGTGTAGGTGGGTATGTGGTGCCCGCGGTGTAGTTCGGTATGTGATACTGTGATGCCCGGGGTGTACTAGGGTATGTGATGCCCGCGGTGTACTTGGGTATGTGATGCCCGCGCTGTACTAGGGTATGTGGTGCCCGCGGTGTACTTGGGTATGTGGTGCCCGCGGTGTACTAGGGGTGCCCGCGGTGTACTAGGGTATGTGGTGCCCGCGGTGTACTAGGGTATGTGATGCATCACATACCCTAGTACACCGCGGGCACCACATACCCAAGTACACCGCGGGCGCGGGCACCACATACCTTAGTACACCGCGGGCATCACATACCCTAGTACACCGCGGGCATCACATACCCTAGTATCACATACCCTAGTATACCGTGGGCATCACGCATCACATACCCTAGTACACCGCGGGCACCACATACCCATGTATATGTGATGCGCGGTGTACACCACATACCATAGTACACCGCGGGCACCACATACCCTAGTACACCGCGGGCACCACATACCCTTGTACACCGTACACCGCGGGCATACTTGGGTATGTGATGCCCGCGGTGTAGTTGGGTATGTGGTGCCCGCGGTGTACTAGGGTATGTGGTGCCCGCGGGCATCACATACCCTAGCACCACATACCCTAGTACACCGTGGGCACCACATACCCTAGTACACCGCGGGCACCACATACCCTAGTATACCGCGGGTACCACATACCCAAGTATTGTGGTGCCCGCGGTGTACTAGGGTATGTGGTACCCGCGGTGTACTAGGGTATGTGGTGCCCGCGGTGTACTGGCACCACATACCCTAGTTCACCGCGCCCGCGGTGAACTAGGGTATGTGGTGCCAGTACACCGCGCCGCGGTGTACTAGGGTATGTGATGCTCGCGGTGTACTATGGTATGTGGTGCCCGCGGTGGAGTTGGGTATGTGGGGCATCACATACCCTAGTACACCGCGGGCACCACATACCCTAGTACACCGCGGGCGCGGTGAACTAGGGTGTGGTGCGGTGTAGTAGGGTATGTGATGCCCGCGGTGTACTAGGTTTGTGGTGCCCGCGGTGTACTAGGGTATGTGGTGCCCGCGGTGTACTAGGGTATGTGGTGCCCGCGGTGTACTAGGGTATGTGATGCCCGCGGTGTACGGCATCACATACCCTAGTGCACCGCGGGCACCACATACCCTAGTACACCGCGGGCATCACATACCCTAGTACACCGTGGGCACCTACACCGCGGGCACCACATACCCTAGTACACCGCGGGCACCGCATACCCTAGTACACCGCGGGCACCACATACCCACTACGGGCACCACATACCCAAGTATACCGCGGGCATCACGCGGGCACCTCATACCCTTGTACACCGCGGGCACCACATACCCTAGTACACCGCGGGCATCACATACCCTAGTACACCGCGGGCATCACATACCCACTACATCGCGGTGTACTAGGGTATGTGGTGCCCGCAGTGTACTAGGGTATGTGGTGCCCGCGGTGTACTAGGGTATGTGATGCCCGCGGTATACTTGTGTATGCGGCGCGTGTACTAGGGTATGTGGTGCACATACCCTAGTGCATCACATACCCTAGTACACCGCGGGCACCCCATACCCACCTACACCGCGGGCACCACATACCCAACTACACCGCGGGCACCACATACCCTAGTACACCGCGGGGTCGGGTATGTGATGCCCGCGGGGCACCACATACCCTCCTAGTACACCGCGGGCACCACATACCCTAGTACACTGCGGGCATCACATACCCAAGTACACCGCGGGCACCACATACCCTAGTACACCGCGGGCACCACATACCCTAGTACACCGCGGGCACCACATACCCAACTACTGTGGTGCCCGCGGTGTACTTGTGTATGCGGTGCCCGGGTATGTGATGCGCGTGGTGTACTAGGGTATGTGGTGCCCGCGGTGTACTAGGGTATGTGATGCCCGCGGTGTACTAGGGTATGTGATGCCCGCGGTATACATGGGTATGTGATACGTACACCACGGGCATCACATACCATAGTACATCGCGGGCATCACATACCCAACTACACCGCGGGCATCACATACCCTAGTACACCGCGGGCACCACACACCTCGGGCACCACATACCCTAGTATACCGCGGGTACCACAAACCCTAGTACACCGTGGGCATCACATACCCTAGTACACACCGCGGGCACCACATACCCTAGTACACCGTGGGCATCACATACCCAACTACACCGCCGCGGTGTACTTGGGTATGTGATGCCCGCGGTGTACTAGGGTATGTGGTGCCCGCGGTGTACTAGGGTATGTGGTGCCCGCGGTGTACTAGGGTATGTGGTGCCCGCGATGTAGTTGGGTATGTGGTGCGTACACCGCGGGTATCACATACCCGTACTAGGGTATGTGGTGCCCAATGCCCGCGGTGTACTAGGGGCGGTGTACTAGGGTATGTGGTGCCCGCGGTGTAGTTGGGTATGTGGTGCGCCGCGGTGGGCATCACATACCCAACTACACCGCGGGCACCACATACCCTAGTTGGGTATGTGGTGCCCGCGGTGTACTAGGGTATGTGATGCCCACGGTGTAGGTGGGTATGTGGTGGGGTATGTGATGCCCGCGGTGTACTAGGGTATGTGATGCCCGCGGTGTACTAGGGTATGTGGTGCCCGCGGTGTACTTGGGTATGTGGTGCCCGCGGTGTACTAGGGTATGTGATGCCCGCGGTGTACTTGGGTATGTGATGCCCGCGGTGTACTAGGGTATGTGGTGCCCGCGGTGTACTAGGGTATGTGATGCCCGCGGTGTACTAGGGTATGTGGTGCCCGCGGGCATCACATACCCAAGTACACCGCGGGCACCACATACCCTAGTACACCGCGGGCATCACATACCCTAGTACACTGCGGGCACCACATACCCTAGTACACCGCGGGCACCAGGTACTATGGTATGTGATGCCCGCGGTGTACTAGGGTATGTGATGCCCGCGGTGTACTAGGGTATGTGATGGGGCACCACATATTGGGTATGTGGTGCCCGCGGTGTACTAAGGTATGTGATGATACCCAACTAGGGTATGTGATGCCCGCGGTATACTAGGGTATGTGGTGCCCGCGGTATACTAGGGTATGTGGTGCACCTCGGTGTACTAGGGTATGTGGTGCCCGCGGTGTAGTTGGGTATGTGGTGCCCGCGGTGTACTAGGGTATGTGGTGCCCGCGGTGTGATGCCCGCGGTGTAGTTGGGTATGTGATGCCCACAGTGTACTAGGGTATGTGATGCCCGCGGTGTACTTGGGTATGTGATGCCCGCGGTGTATAGGGTATGTGATGCCCGCGGTGTACTAGGGTATGTGGTGCCCGCGGTGTACTATGGTATGTGGTGCCCTACACCGCGGGCACCACATACCCTAGTACACCGCAGGCACCCTAGTACACCGCGGGCATAGTACACCGCGGGCATCACATACCCTAGTACACCGCGGGCATCAACTTGGGTATGTGGTGCCCGCGGTGTACTGGAGTATGTGATGCCCGCGGTGTACTAGGGTATGTGGTGCCCGCGGTGTACTAGGGTATGTGGTGCCCGCGGTGTACTAGGGTATGTGGTGCCCGCGGTGTACTAGGGTATGTGATGCCCGCAGTGTAGTTGGGTATGTGATGCCCGCGGTGTACTTGGGTATGTGGTGCCCGCGGTGTACTAGGGTATGTGGTGCCCGCGGTGTACTAGGGTATGTGGTGCCCACGTTGTATTTGGGTATGTGATGCCCACGGTGTACTAGGGTATGTGGTGCCCACGGTGTACTAGGGTATGTGATGACCGCGGTGAACTAGGTCATGTGGTGCCCGCGGTGTAGTTGGGTATGAGGTGCCCGCGGTATACTTGGGTATGTGGTTCACCGCGGGCACCACATACCCTAGTACACCGCGGGCATCACATACCCTAGTACACCGCACATACCACATACCCTAGTACACCGCGGGCATCACATACCCTAGTACACTGTGGGCATCACATACCCAACTACACCATGGGCATCACCGCGGGCATCACATACCCATGTACACCGCGGGCATCACATACCCTAGTACACCACATATGTACCTGGGTATGTGGTGCCCGCGGTGTACTAGGGTATGTGGTGCCCGCGGTATACTTGGGTATGTGGTGCCCGCGGTGTACTAGGGTATGTGATGCCCGCGGTGTACTAGGGTATGTGGTGCCCGCGGTGTACTAGGGTATGTGGGGCCCGCGGTGTACAAGGGTATGTGGTGCCCGCGGTGTTGTTGGGTATGTGATGCCCGCGCCGCGGTATACTTGGGTATGTGGTGCCCGCGGTGTACTAGGGTATGTGGTGCCCGCGGTGTACTAGGGTATGTGGTGCCTGTGATGCTTGGGTATGTGGTGCCCGCGGTGTACTAGGGTATGTGGTGCCCGCGGTGTACTTGGGCATACCGCACCACATACCCTAGTACGCCGCGGGCACCACATGACCTAGTACACCGCGGGCACCACATACCCTAGTACACCGCGGGCATCACATACCCTAGTACACCGCGGGCACTACATACCCTAGTACACCGCGGGCATCACATACCCTAGGGGTATGTGGTGCCCAAAGTGTACTAGGGTATGTGATGCCCGCGGTATACATATGTGGTGCCCACGGTGTACTTGGGTATGTAGTGCCCGCGGTCCCGCGGTGTACTAGGGTATGTGGTGCCCGCGGTGTTCTAGGGTATGTGATGACCGCGGTGTAGTTGGGTATGTGATGCCCGCGGTGTACTAGGGTATGTGGTGCCCGCGGTGTACTAGGGTATGTGGTGCCCGTGGTGCCCGCGGTGTACTAGGGTATGTGGTGCCCGCCATACCCACCTACACCGCGGGTACCACATACCCTAGTACACCGCGGGCACCACATACCCAAGTACACCGCGGGCATCACATACCCTAGTACACCGCGGGCATCACATACCCTAGTACACCGCGGTGTACTAGGGTATGTGATCACATACCCTAGTACACCGCGGGCACCACATGGGTATGTGATTCCCGCGGTATACGTGGGCAGCACCACATACCCTAGTACACCGCGGGCACCACATACCCCGCGGGCACCACATACACTAGTACACCGCGGGCATCACATACTTGGGTATGTGGTGCCTGCGGTGTACTGGGGTATGTGATGCCCGCGGTGTACTAGGGTATGTGATGCCCACGGGTACACTGTGGGCACCACATACCCTAGTACACCGCGGGCATCACATACCCTAGTTCACCGCGGGCATCACATACCCTAGTTCACCGGGTATGTGGTGCCCGCGGTGTACTATGCCCGCGGTGTACTAGGGTATGTGGTGCCCGAGGTGTACTTGGGTATGTAATGCCCGAGGTGTTCTAGGGTATGTGATGCCCGCGGTGTACTTGGGTATGTGATGCCACTAGTACACCGCGGGCACCACATACCCTAGTGCACCGTGGGCACCACATACGCACCACATACCCTAGTACACCGCGGGCATCACATACCCTAGTACACCGCGGGCGTCACATACCCAAGTACACCGCGGGCGCCACCACATACCCTAGTACACCGCGGGCACCACATACCCTAGTTCACCGCGGTCATCATTGGGTATGTGGTGCCCGCGGTGTACTAGGGTATGTGGTGCCCGCGGTATACTAGGGTATGTGATGCCCGCGGTGTACTAGGGTATGTGGTGCCCGCGGTGTAGTTGGGCACCACATACCCTAGTACACCGCGGGCACCACACACCCAGTACACCGCGGGCACCACATTCCGAACTACACCGCGGGCAGCATCACATACCCAACTACACCGCGGGCATCACATACCCTATTACACCGCGGGTACGTACACCGCGGGCACCACATACCCAAGTTCACCGCGGGCACCACCGCGGGCACCACATACCCTAGTACACCGCGGGCATCACATACCCTAGTACACCGCGGGCACCACATACCCTAGTACAGCGCGGGCACCACATACCTTAGTACACCGCGGGCACCACATACCCTAGTACACCGCGGGCACCACATACCCAAGTGCCCGCGGTGTACTTGGGTATGTGATGCCCGCGGTGTAGTTGGGTATGTGGTGCCCGCGGTGTACTAGGGTATGTGGTGCCCGCGGTGTACTAGGGTATGTGATGCCCGCGGTATACTAGGGTATGAGATGACCGCGGTGTACTTGGGTATGTGGTGCCCGCGGTGTAGTTGGGTATGTGGTGCCCGCGGTGTACTAGGGTATGGCGGGCACCACATACCCTAGTACACCGCGGGCATCACATACCCTAGTACACCGTGGGCATCACATACCCAAATACACCGCGGGCATCACATACCCTAGTATACCGCGGCACCACATACCCAACTACACCGCGGGCACGTACACCGCGGGCACCACATACCCTAGTACACCGAGGGTATCACACATACCCAACTACACCGCGGGCACCACATACCCTAGTACACCGCGGGCACCCCATACCCGCGGTGTACTAGGGTATGTGGTGCCCGTGGTGTACTAGGGTATGTGATGCCTGCGGTGTACTAGGGTATGTGGTGCCCGCGGTGTACTAGGGTATGTGTTGCCCACGGTGTACTAGGGTATGTGATGCCCGCGGTGTAGTTGGGTATGTGGTGCCCGCGGTATACTTGGGTATGTGGTGTACTAGGGTATGTGGTGCCCGCGGTGTACTAGGGTATGTGGTGCCCGCGGTGTACTAGGGTATGTGGTGCCCACGGTGTAGTTGGGTATGTGGTGCCCGCGGTGTACTAGGGTATGTGATACCCAACTTCACCGCGGGCACCACATACCCAACTACACCGCGGGCACCACATACCCAACTACACCGCGGGCATCACATACTTGGGTATGTGATGCCCGCGGTGTACTAGGGTATGTGATGCCCGCGGTGTACTTGGGTATGTGATGCCCGCGGTGTAGTTGGGTATGTGGTGCCCGCGGTGAACTAGGGTATGTGATGCCCGCGGTGTGGTTGGGTATATGATGCCCGCGGTGTAGTTGGGTATGTGATGCCCGCGGTGTACTAGGGTATGTGGTGCCCGCGGTGTACTAGGGTATGTGGTGCCCGCGGTGTAGTTGGGTATGTGGTGCCCGCGGTGTACTAAGGTATGTGGTGCCCGCGGTGTAGTCGGGTATGTGATGCCCGCGGTGTACTAGGGTATGTGATGCCCACAGTGTACTAGGGTATGTGGTGCCCGCGGTGTACTAGGGTATGTGATGCCCGCGGTGTACTAGGGTATGAACCACATACCCAAGTACACCGCGGACACCACATACCTAAGTACACCGCGGGCACCACATACTCTAGTACACCGCGGGCATCACATACCCAAGTATACCGCGGGCACCACATACCCAAGCATCACATACCCAAGTACACCGCGGGCACCACATACCCAAGTACACCGCGGGCATCACATACCCAAGAACACCGCGGGCACCACATACCCAACTACACCGCGGGCACCACATACCCAAGTACACCGCGGGCATCACATACCCTAGTACACCGCGGGCACCACATACCCTAGTACACCGCGGGCACAACATACCCAACTACACCGTGGGCATCACATACCCTAGTACACCGCGGGCACCACATACCCTAGTACACCGCGGGCACAACATACCCTAGTACACCGCGGGCACCACATACCCTAGTACACCGCGGGCACCACATACCCTAGAACACCTCGGATTGGGTATGTGATGCCCGCGGTGTACTAGGGTATGTGGTGCCCGCGGTGTACTAGGGTTTGTGGTGCCCCGCGGTTTACTTGTGTATGCGGTGCCCGCGGTGTACATGGGTATGTGATGCCCACGGTGTAGTTGGGTATGTGGTGCCCGCGGTGTACTAGGGTATGTGATGCCCGCGGTGTACTAGGGTATGTGATGCCCGCGGTGTACTAGGGTATGTGATGCCCACGGTGTAGTTGGGTATGTGGTGCCCGCGGTGTACTAGGGTATGTGATGCCCGCGGTGTAGTTGGGTATGTGGTGCCCGCGGTGTACTAGGGTATGTGATGCCCGCGGTGTAGTTGGGTATGTAGTGCCCGCGGTGTACTAGGGTATGTGGTGCCCGTGGTGTACTAGGGTATGTGGTGCCCGCGGTTTAGTTGGGTATGTGGTGCCCGCGGCGTAGTTGGGTATGTGATGCCCGCGGTGTACTAGGGTATGTGGTGCCCGCGGTGTAGTTGGGTATGTGATGCCCGCGATGTACTAGGGTATGTGGTGCCCACGGTGTAGTTGGGTATGTGGTGCCCGCGGTGTACTAGGGTATGTGGTGCCCGCGGTGTACTAGGGTATGTGATGCCCGCGGTGTACTAGGGTATGTGGTCCCCGCGGTGTACTAGGGTATGTGATGCCCGCGGTGTAGTTGGGTATGTGATGCCCGAGGTGTACTTGGGTATGTGATGCCCGCGGTGTACTTAAGTATGTGGTGCCCGCGGTGTACTAGGGTATGTGATGCCCGCGGTGTACTAGGGTATGTGGTGCCCGCGGTGTAGTTGGGTATGTGATGCCCGCGGTGTACTTGGGTATGTGATGCCCGCGGTGTACTAGGGTATGTGGTGCCCGCGGTGTAGTTGGGTATGTGATGCCCGCGGTGTACTAGGGTATGTGGTGCCCGCGGTGTAGTTGGGTATATGATGCCCGCGGTGTGGTTGGTATGTGATGCCCGCGGTGTACTAGGGTATGTGGTGCCCGCGGTGTACTAGGGTATGTGGTGCCCGCGGTATACATGGGTATGTGATGGCCGCGGTATACTAGGTTATGTGGTATGTGGTGTCCGCGGTGTACTTAGGTACGTGGTGCCCGCGGTGTACTAGGGTATGTGGTGCCCGCAGTGTACTAGGGTATGTGGTGCCCGCGGTGTATTTGGGTATGCGGTGCCCGCGGTGTACTTGGGTATGTGGTGCCCGCGGTGTACTTGGGTATGTGGTGCCCGCGGTGTAGTTGGGTATGTGGTGCCCGCGGTGTACTAGGGTATGGCGGGCACCACATACCCTAGTACACCGCGGGCATCACATACCCTAGTACACCGTGGGCATCACATACCCAAATACACCGCGGGCATCACATACCCTAGTACATCGCGGGCATCACATACCCTAGTACACCGCGGGCACCACATACCCTAGTACACCGCGGGCATCACATACACATACCCTAGTACAGCGCGGGCACCACATACCCTAGTACACCGCGGGCATGTATACCGCGGGCATCACATACCCTAGTACACCGCGGGCATCACATACCCACCTACACCGTGGGCATCACATACCCACCTACACCGCGGGCACCACATACCCTAGTACCACATACCCTAGTACACCGCGGGCACCACAAACCCTAGTACACCGCGGGCACCACATACCCTAGTACTCCGCGGGCACCACATACCCCCCAACTACACCGCGGGCATCACATACCCTAGTACACCGCGGGCATCACATACCCAACTACACCGCGGGCACCACATACCCAACTACACCGCGGGCATCACATACCCTAGTACACCGCGGGCACCACATACCCTAGTACACCGCGGGCACCACATACCCAACTACACCGCGGGCACCACATACCCAACTACACCGCGGGCATCACATACCCTAGTACACCGCGGGCACCACATACCCTAGTACACCGCGGGCACCACATACCCTAGTACACCGCGGGCACCACATACCCAACTACACCGTGGGCATCACATACCCACCTACACCGTGGGCATCACATACCCTAGTACACCGCGGGCATCACATACCCTAGTACACCGTGGGCATCACATACCCACCGCTGTGTTATTGGGTATGTGGTGCCCGCGGTGTACTAGGGTATGTGGTGCCCGCGGTGTAGTTGGGTATGTGGTGCCCGCGTTGTAGTTGGGTATGTGGTGCCCGCGGTGTAGTTGGGTATGTGATGCCCACGGTGTAGGTGGGTATGTGATGCCCGCGGTGTAGTTGGGTATGTGATGCCCACGGTGTAGTTGGGTATGTGGTGCCCGCGGTGTACTAGGGTATGTGGTGCCCGCGGTGTACTAGGGTATGTGGTGCCCGCGGTGTACTAGGGTATGTGATGCCCGCGGTGTAGTTGGGTATGTGGTGCCCGCGGTGTACTAGGGTATGTGGTGCCCGCGGTGTAGTTGGGTATGTGGTGCCCGCGGTATACTAGGGTATGTGGTGCCCACAGTGTACTAGGGTATGTGGTGCCCGCGGTATACTTGTACTTGGGTATGTGGTGCCCGCGGTGTACTAGGGTATGTGGTGCCCGCGGTGTACTTGGGTATGTGACGCCCGCGGTGTACTTGGGTATGTGGTGCCCACGGTGTACTAGGGTATGTGGTGCCCGCGGTGTACTTGGGTATGTGGTGCCCGCGGTGTACTAGGGTATGTGGTGCCCGCGGTGTAGTTGGGTATGTGGTGCCCGCGGTGTACTAGGGTATGGGGTATGTGGTGCCCGCGGTGTACTAGGGTGTGTGGTGCCCGCGGTGTAGTTGGGTATGTGATTCCCGCGGAATACTTGGGTATGTGGTGCCCGCGGTGTAGTTGGGTATGTGGTGCCCGCGGTATACTAGGGTAGGGTATGTGGTGCCCGCGGTGTATGTGGTGCCCGGTATACATGGGTATGTGGTTCCCGCGGTGTACTTGGGTATGTGGTGCCCGCGGTGTACTAGGGTATGTGATACCCGCGGTGTACTAGGGTATGTGATGCCCACGGTGTACTAGGGTATGTGATGCCCGCGGTGTACTAGGGTATGTGATGCCCACGGTGTACTAGGGTATGTAGTGCCCGCGGTGTACTAGGGTATGAGATGACCCACATACCATAGTACACCGCGGGTATGGCATCACATACCCACCTACACCGTGGGCTACACCGTGGGCATCACATACCCTAGTACACCGCAGGCATCACATACCCTAGTACACCGCGGGCACCACATACCCTAGTACACCGCGGGCCTAGTACACCGCGGGCACCACATACCCTAGTACACCGTGGGCATCACATACCCTAGTACAGCGCGGGCCACACACACTAGTACACCGCGGGCACCACATACCCAAGTACACCGCGGGCACCACATACACATACCCTAGTACAGCGGGTGCCCGCGGTGTACTAGGGTATGTGGTGCGCATCACATACCTAAGTACACCGCGGGCACCACATACCCAACTACACCGTGGGCATCACATACCCTAGTACACCGCGGGCACCACATACCCTAGTACACCGCGGGCACCCCATACCCTAGTACACCGCGGGCACCACATACCCTAGTACACCGCGGGCATCACAACTACACCGCGGGCACCACGTACCCTAGTACACCGCGGGCACCACATACCCTAGTACACCGCGGGCCCCACATACCCTAGTACACCGCGGGCACAACCACATACCCTAGTACACCGCGGGCACCACATACCCTAGTACACCGCGGGCACCACATACCCTAGTACACCGTGGGCACCACATACCCTAGTTCACCGCGGGCACTACATACCCTAGTACACCGCGGGCATCACAAACCCAACTACACCGCGGGCATCACATACCCAACTACACCGCGGGCATCACATACCATAGTACACCGCGGGCACCACATACCTTAGTACACCGCGGGCACCACATACCCTAGTACACCGCGGGCATCACATACCCAATACACCGCGGGCACCACATACCCAACTACACCGCGGGCATCATATACGCTAGTACACTGTGGGCATCACATACCCTAGCACCACATACCCTAGTACACCGCGGGCCCCACATACCCTAGTACACCGCCTGCGGTGTACTAGGGTATGTGGTGCCCGCGGTGTACATGGGTATGTGGTGCCCGCACGCGGTGAGTTGGGTATGTGGTGCCCGCGGTGTACTAGGGTATGTGGTGCCCGCGGTGTACCACATACCCAGGTCCCCGCGGTGTACTAGGGTATGTGATGCCCGCGGTGTAGTTGGGTATGTAGTGCCCGCGGTGTAGTTGGGTTGCCCGCGTTGTACTAGGGTATGTGGTGCCCGCGTTGTAGTTGGGTATGTGATGCCCGCGGTGTACTAGGGTATGTGGTGCCCGCGGTGTACTAGGGTATGTGATGTACACCGCGGGCACCACATACCCTAGTACACCGCGGGCATCACATACCCTAGTACACCGCGGGCATCACATACCCTAGTACACCGCGGGCATCACATACCATAGTACACCGCGGGCATCACATACCCTAGTACACCGCTTAGTACACCGCGGGCATCACATACCCAACTTCACCGCGGGCATCACATACCCAACTACACCGTGGTGTAGGCATCACATACCCTAGTACACCGCGGGCACCACATACCCTAGTACACCGCGGGCATCACATACCCAAGTACACCGCGGGCACCACAGCATCACATGCACCACATACCCACTACGGGCACCACATACCCAAGTATACCCGCTTGGGTATGTGGTGCCCGCGGTGTAGGTGGGTATGTGATGCCCGCGGTGTACTAGGGTATGTGATGCCCGCGGTGTACTTGGGTATGTGGTGCCCACGGTGTAGTGTACACCGCGGGCACCACATACCCAAGTACACCGCGGGCATCACATACCCTAGTACACCGCGGACACCACATACCCTAGTACACCGCGGGCACCACATACCCTAGTACACAGCGGGCATCATATACTCTAGTACACCGCGGGCACCACATACCCTAGTACACCGTGGGCATCACATACCCTAGTACTGTACTAGGGTATGTGATGCCCGCGGTACACTTGGGTATGTGGTGCCCGCGGTGTACTAGGGTATGTGATGCCCGCGGTGTACTAGGGTATGCGGTGCTAGGGTATGTGGTGCCCAGGGTATGTGATGCCCGCGGTGTACTAGGGTATGTGGTGCCCGCGGTGTACTAGGGTATGTGATGCCCGCGGTGTACTTGGGTATGTGGTGCCCGCGGTGTACTAGGGTATGTGGTGCCCAGGGTATGTGATGCCCGCGGTGTACTAGGGTATGTGGTGTCCGCGGTGTACTAGGGTATGTGATGCCCAAAGTTTACTTGGGTATATGGTGCCCGCGGTGTACTAGGGTATGTGGTGCCCGCGGTGTACTAGGGTATGTGGTGACCGCGGTGTACTAGGGTATGTGATGCCCACGGTGTACTTGGGTATGTGATGCCCGCGATGTAGTTGGGTATGTGATGCCCGTGGTGTAGTTGGGTATGTGATGCCCGCGGTGAACTAGGGTATGTGATGCCCGCGGTGTACTATGGTATGTGGTGCCCACGGTGTACCGTGGGCACACCGCGGGCACCACATACCCTAGTACACTGCGGGCACCACACACCCAAGTACACCGCGGGCATCACATACCCACCTACACCGCGTATACCGCGGGCACCACAAACCCTAGTACACCGCGGGCACCACATACCCTAGTACACCGCGGGCACCACATACCCTAGTACACCGCGCATACCCAAGTACACCGGTGGTGCCCGCGGTGTACTAGGGTGGTATGTGGTGCCCGCGGTGTGGCATCACATACCATAGTACACCGCGGGCATCACATACCATAGTACACCGGGCACACCGCGGTGTACTAGGGTATGTGGTGCCCGCCTAGTACACCGCGGGCACCACATACCCTAGTACACCGCGGGCATCACATACCCTAGTACACCGCGGGCACCACATACCCTAGTACACCGCGGGCAAAACATACCATAGTACATGGTGCCCGCGGTGTACTAGGGTATGTGGTGCGGTGTACTAGGGTATGTGGTACCCGCGGTGTAGTTAAGTACATCACATACCCTAGTACACCACATCGCGGGCATGCGGTGTAGCTACACCGCGGGCACCACATACCCTAGTACACCGCGGGGCACCACATACCCAACTACAACGCGGGCACCACATACCCTAGTACATGCGGGTATATGATGCCCGCGGTGTAGTTGGGTATGTGGTGCCCGTGGGGCATCACATACCCTAGTACACCGCGGGCACCACATACCCTAGTATACCGCGGGCATCACATACCCAAGTACACCGCGGGCATCGCGGGCACCTCATACCCTAGTAGATGCCCGCGATGTAGTTGGGTATGTGGTGCCCACGGTATACATGGGTATGTGATGCCCGCGGTGTACTAGGGTCATACCCTAGTACACCGTGGGCATCACATACCCTAGTACACCGCGGGCATCACATACCCTAGTACACCGCGGGCATCACATACCCTAGTACACCGCGGGCACCACATTCTCAACTACATCGCGGGCATCACATACCCTAGTACACCGCGGGCACCACATACCCAGTACACCGCGGGCACCACATACCCAAGTACACCGCGGGCATCACATACCCTAGTACACCGCGGGCATCACATACCCTAGTACACCGCGGGCACCACATACCCTAGTACACCGCGGGCACCACATACCCAACTACACCGCGGGCATCACATACCCAGTACACCGCGGGCATCACATACCCACCTACACCGTGGGCATCACATACCCACCTACACCGCGGGCACCACATACCCTAGTACACCGCGGGCACCACATACCCCCCAACTACACCGCGGGCATCACATACCCTAGTACACCGCGGGCACCACATACCCTAGTACACCGCGGGCACCACGTACCCAAGTACACCTCGGGCATCACATACCCTAGTATACCACGGGCATCACATACCCTAGTACACCGCGGGCACCACATACCCAACTACACCGCGGGCATCACATACCCTAGTACACCGCGGGCACCACATACCCTTGTACACCGCGGGCATCACATACCCTAGTACACCGCGGGCACCACATACCCAACTACACCGCGGGCACCACATACCCTAGTTCATCGCGGGCATCACATACCCAACAACACCGCGGGCACCACATACCCAACTACACCGGGCACCACATACCCAACTACACCGCGGGCATCACATACCCACCTACACCGTGGGCATCACATACCCAACTACACCGCGGGCACCACATACCCAACTACAACGCGGGCACCACATACCCAACTACACCGCGGGCACCACATACCCTAGTACACCGCGGGCACCACATACCCAATAACACAGCGGTGGGTATGTGATGCCCACGGTGTACTAGGGTATGTGATGCCCGCGGTGTACTAGGGTATGTGATGCCCACGGTGTAGGTGGGTATGTGATGCCCACGGTGTAGTTGGGTATGTGGTGCCCGCGGTGTACTAGGGTATGTGGTGCCCGCGGTGTACTAGGGTATGTGGTGCCCGCGGTGTACTAGGGTATGTGATGCCCGCGGTGTAGTTGGGTATGTGGTGCCCGCGGTGTAGTTGGGTATGTGGTGCCCGCGGTGTACTAGGGTATGTGGTGCCCGCGGTGTACTAGGGTATGTGATGCCCGCGGTGTAGTTGGGTATGTGGTGCCCGCGGTGTAGTTGGGTATGTGATGCCCGCGGTGTACTAGGGTATGTGATGCCCGCGGTGTAGTTGGGGGGTATGTGGTGCCCGCGGAGTACTAGGGTATGTGGTGCCCGCGGTGTACTAGGGTTTGTGGTGCCCGCGGTGTACTAGGGTATGTGGTACTAGGGTATGTGGTGCCCGCGGTGTAGGTGGGTATGTGATGCCCACGGTGTAGGTGGGTATGTGATGCCCGCGGTGTACTAGGGTATGTGATGCCCGCGGTATACATGCCCGCGGTGTACTAGGGTATGTGGTGCCCGCGCTGTACTAGGGTATGTGTATGTGATGCCCGCGGTGTACTAGGGTATGTGGTGCCCGCGGTGTACTAGGGTATGTGATGCCCGCGATGTACTAGGGTATGTGATGCCCGCGGTGTATTTGGGTATGTGATGCCCACGGTGTACTAGGGTATGTGATGCCCGCGGTGTACTAGGGTATGTGGTGCCCGCGGGCACCACATACCCAACTACACCGCGGGCACCACATACCCAAGTACACCGCGGGCACCACATACCCAAGTACACCGCGGGCACCGCATACCCAAATACACCGCGGGCACCACATACCCTAGTACACTGCGGGCACCACATACCCTAGTACACCGCGGGCACCACGTACCTAAGTACACCGCGGACACCACATACCACATAACCTAGTATACCGCGGCCATCACATACCCATGTATACCGCGGGCACCACATACCCTAGTACACCGCGGGCACCACATACCCTAGTACACCGCGGGCATCACATACCCAGCACACCGCGGGCATCATATACCCAACTACACCGCGGGCACCACATACCCTAGTACACCGCGGGCATCACATACCCAACTACACCGCGGGCACCACATACCCTAGTACACCGCGGGCATCACATACCCAAGTACACCGCGGGCATCACATACCCAACTACACCGCGGGCACCACATACCCTAGTACACCGCGGGCATCACATACCCTAGTACACCGCGGGCACCACATACTTAAGTACACCGCGGGCATCACATACCCAAGTACACCTCGGGCATCACATACCCAACTACACCGCGGGCATCACATACCCTAGTACACCGCGGGGACCACATACCCTAGTACACCGCGGGCATCACATACCCTAGTACACCGCGGGCACCACATACCCTAGTACACCGCGGGCACCACATACCCAACTACACCGTGGGCACCACATACCCTAGTACATCGCGGGCATCACATACCCAACTACACCGCGGGCACCACATACCCTAGTACACCGCGGGCATCACATACCCAACTACGCCGCGGGCACCACATACCCAACTAAACCGCGGGCACCACATACCCTAGTACACCACGGGCATCACATACCCTAGTACACCGCGGGCACTACATACCCAACTACACCGCGGGCATCACATACCCTAGTACACCGCGGGCACCACATACCCAACTACACCGCGGGCATCACATACCCTAGTACACCGCGGGCACCACATACCCAACTACACCGTGGGCATCACATACCCTAGTACACCGCGGGCATCACATACCCTAGTACACCGCGGGCATCACATACCCTAGTACACCGCGGGCACCACATACCCAACTACACCGTGGGCATCACATACCCAAGTACACCGCGGGCACCGCATACACAAGTAAACCGCGGGGCACCACAAACCCTAGTACACCGCGGGCACCACATACCCTAGTACACCGCGGGCATCACATACCCAATCCGAGGTGTTCTAGGGTATGTGGTGCCCGCGGTGTACTAGGGTATGTGGTGCCCGCGGTGTACTAGGGTATGTTGTGCCCGCGGTGTACTAGGGTATGTGGTGCCCGCGGTGTACTAGGGTATGTGATGCCCACGGTGTAGTTGGGTATGTTGTGCCCGCGGTGTACTAGGGTATGTGGTGCCCGCGGTGTACTAGGGTATGTGATGCCCGCGGTGTACATGGGTATGTGGTGCCCGCGGTGTAGTTGGGTATGTGGTGCCCGCGGTGTTCTTGGGTATGTGATGCCCGCGGTGTACTTGGGTATGTGGTGCCCGCGGTGTACTTGGGTATGTGATGCTTGGGTATGTGGTGCCCGCGGTGTACTTGGGTATGTGATGCCCGCGGTGTACTAGAGTATGTGGTGTCCGCGGTGTACTTAGGTATGTGGTGTCCGCGGTGTACTTGGGTATGTGGTTCATACCCTAGTACACCGCGGGCATCACATACCCTAGTACACCGCGGGCACCACATACCCTAGTACACTGTGGGCATCACATACCCTAGTACACCGCGGGCATCACATACCCGACTACACCGCGGGCACCACATACCTTAGTACACCGCGGGCACCACATACCCAACTACACCGCGGGCACCACATACCCTAGTACACCGCGGGCACCACATACCCTAGTACACCGCGGGCATCACATACCCAACTACACCGCGGGCATCATATACCCAACCACACCGCGGGCATCACATACCCTAGTTCACCGCGGGCACCACATACCCAACTACACCGTGGGCATCACATACCCAAGTACACCGCGGGCATCACATACCCTAGTACACCGCGGGCATCACATACCCAAGTATGTGATGCCCGCGGTGTAGTTGGGTATGTGGTGCCCGCGGTGTAGTTGGGTATGTGGTGCCCGCGGTGTAGTTGGGTATCACATACCCTAGTACACCGCGGGCACCACATACCCAACTACACCGTGGGCACCACATACCCTAGTACACCGCGGGCACCACATACCCTAGTACACCGCGGGCACCACATACCCTAGTACACCACATACCCAAGTATACCGCGGGCACCACATACCCAACTACACCGCGGGCATCACATACCCTAGTACACCGTGGGCAACACATACCCTAGTACACCGCGGGCACCACATACCCTAGTACACCGCAGGCATCACATACCCTAGTACACCACGGGCACCACATACCCTAGTACACTGCGGGTATGTGATGCCCGCGGTGTACTAGGGTATGTGGTGCCCGCGGTGTAGTTGGGTATGTGTGATACCCTCGGTGTACTAGGGTATGTGGTGCCCGCGGTGTACGTGCCCGCGGTGTACTAGGGTATGTGGTGCCGCGGTATACTAGGGTATGTGGTGCCCACGGTGTACTAGGGTATGTGGTGCCCGCGGTGTAAGGGTATGTGATGCCCGCGGTGTACTAGGGTATGAGGTGCCCGCGGTGTACTAGGGTATGTGGTGCCCGCGGTGTACTAGGGTATGTGGTGCCCGCGGTGTAGTTGGGTATGTGGTGCCCGCGGTGTACTAGGGTATGTGATGCCCGCGGTGTACTAGGGTATGTGGTGCCCGCGGTGTACTTGGGTATGTGGTGCCCGCGGTGTAGTTGGGTATGTGATGCCCGCGGTGTAGTTGGGTATGTGATGCCCGCGGTGTACTAGGGTATGTGGTGCCCGCGGTGTAGTTGGGTATGTGGTGCCCGCGGGCACCACATACCCTAGTACACCGCGGGCATCACATACCCAAGTATACCGCGTACACCGTGGGCATCACATACCCTAGTACACCCGCGGGCACCACATACCTTAGTATGTGGTGCCCGCGGTGTACTAGGGTATGTGATGCCCGCGGTGTACTTGGGTATGTGGTGCCCGCGGTGTACTAGGGTATATGGTGCCCGCGGTGTACTAGGGTATGTGGTGCCCGCGGTGTAGTAGGGTATGTGATGCCCGAGGTGTACTTGGGTATGTAGTGTCCGCGGTGTACTAGGGTATGTGATGCCCGCGGTGTGGTTGGGTATGTGATGCCCGCGGTGAACTAGGGTATGTGATGCCCGCGGTGAACTAGGGTATGTATTGCCCGCGGTGTACTTGGGTATGTGGTGCCCGCGGTGTACTAGGGTATGTGGTGCCCGCGGTGTACTTGGGTATGTGATGCCCGCGGTGAACTAGGGTATGTGGTGCCCGCGGTGTACTAGGGTATGTGGTGCTACTTGTGTATGTGGTGCCCGCGGTATACTTGGGTATGTGGTGCCCGCGGTGTACTAGGGTATGTGGTGCCCGCGTTGTACTAGGGTATGTGGTGCCCGTGGTGTAGTTGGGTATGTGGTGCCCGCGGTATACTAGGGTATGTGGTGCCCGCGGTATACTAGGGTATGTGGTGCCCGCGGTGTACTAGTGTATGTGGTGCCCGGGGTGTACTAGGGTATGTGGTGCCCGCGGTGTACTAAGGTATGTGGTGCCCGCGGTGTAGTCGGGTATGTGATGCCCGCGGTGTACTTGGGTATGTGATGCCCACGGTGTAGTTGGGTATGTGGTGCCCGCGGTGTACTAGGGTATGTGATGCCCGCGGTGAACTAGGGTATGTGATGTGGTGCCCTTGGTGTACTAGGGTATGTGATACCCGCGGTGTACTAGGGTATGTGGTGCCCGCGGTGTACTAGGGTATGTGATGCCCGCGGTGTACTAGGGTATGTGAGGTATGTGATGCCCGCAGTGTACTAGGGTATGTGATGCCCGCGGTGAACTAGGGTTTGTGGTGCCCGCAGTGTACTAGGGTATGTTGTGCCCGCGGTGTACTAGGGTATGTGATGCCCGCGGTGTACTAGGGTATGTGGTGCCCGCGGTGTAGTCGGGTATGTGATGCCCGCGGTGTACTTGGGTATGTGATGCCCACGGTGTAGTTGGGTATGTGGTGCCCGCGGTGTACTAGGGTATGTGATGCCCGCGGTGAACTAGGGTATGTGATGTGGTGCCCTTGGTGTACTAGGGTATGTGATGCCCGCGGTGTACTAGGGTATGTGGTGCCCGCGGTGTACTAGGGTATGTGATGCCCGCGGTGTACTAGGGTATGTGAGGTATGTGATGCCCGCAGTGTACTAGGGTATGTGATGCCCGCGGTGAACTAGGGTTTGTGGTGCCCGCGGTGTACTAGGGTATGTTGTGCCCGCGGTGTACTAGGGTATGTGATGCCCGCGGTGTACTAAGGTATGTGGTGCCCGCGGTGTAGTCGGGTATGTGATGCCCGCGGTGTACTTGGGTATGTGATGCCCACGGTGTAGTTGGGTATGTGGTGCCCGCGGTGTACTAGGGTATGTGATGCCCGCGGTGAACTAGGGTATGTGGTGCCCGCGGTATACTTGGGTATGAGGTGCCCGCGGTTTACTAGGGTATGTGATGCCCGCGGTGTGGTTGGGTATGTGGTGCCCGCGGTGTAGTTGGGTATGTAGTGCCCGCGGTGTACTAGGGTATGTGATGCCCGCGGTGTAGTTGGGTATGTAGTGCCCGCGGTGCCCGCGGTATACTTGGGTATGTGGTGCCCGCGGTGTAGTTGGGTATGTGATGCCCGCGGTGTACTAGGGTATGTGGTGCCCGCGGTGTACTAGGGTATGTGGTGCCCGCGGTGTACTAGGGTATGTGATGCCCGCGGTGTACTTGGGTATGTGATGCCCGCGGTGTACTAGGGTATGTGATGCCCGCGGTGAACTAGGGTATGTGATGCCCGCGGTGTACTAGGGTATGTGGTGTCCGCGGTATACCGCGTACCCTAGTACACCGCGGGCATCACATACCCTAATACACCGCGGGCACCACATACCCTAGCACACCGCGGGCATCACATACCCTAGTACACTTTGGGCACCACATACCCAAGTACACCGCGGGCATCACATACCCTAGTACACCGCGGGCACCACATACCCAAGTTTACCGCGGGCACCACATTCTCAACTACATCGCGGGCATCACATACCCACCTACACCGTGGGCATCACATACCCTAGTACACCGCGGGCATCATATACCCAAGTACACCGCGGGCGGGGCACCACATACCCTAGTACACCGCGGGCATCACATACCCTAGTACACCGCGGGCATCACATACCCAAGTACACCGCGGGCACCACATACCCTAGTTCACCGCGGGCATCACATACCCAAGTACACCGCGGGCATCACATACCCAACTACACCGCGGGCACCACATACCCTAGTACGCACCACATACCCTAGTACACCGCGGGGCCCGCGGTGTACTAGGGTATGTGGTGCCCGCGGTATACTTGGGTATGTGGTGCCCGCGGTGTACTAGGGTATGTGATGCCCGCGGTATACTTGGGTATGTGGTGCCCGCGGTATAGTTGGGTATGTGATGCCCGCGGAGTACTAGGGTATGTAATGCCCGCGGTGTAGTTGGGTATGTGATGCCCGCGGTGTACGTGTACTAGGGTATGTCATGCCCGCGGTGTACTAGGGTATGCCGCGGTGTACTTGGGTATGTGATGCCCACGGTATACTAGGGTATGTGATGCCCGCGGTGTACTAGGGTATGTGGTGCCCGCGGTGTAGTTGGGTATGTGGTGCCCGCGGTGTGGTTGGGTATGTGATGCCCGCGGTGTAGTTGGGTATGTGATGCCCGCGGTGTACGTGTACTAGGGTATGTCATGCCCGCGGTGTACTAGGGTATGCCGCGGTGTACTTGGGTATGTGATGCCCACGGTATACTAGGGTATGTGATGCCCGCGGTGTACTAGGGTATGTGGTGCCCGCGGTGTAGTTGGGTATGTGGTGCCCGCGGTGTGGTTGGGTATGTGATGCCCGCGGTGTAGTTGGGTATGTGATGCCCGCGGTGTACGTGTACTAGGGTATGTCATGCCCGCGGTGTACTAGGGTATGCCGCGGTGTACTTGGGTATGTGATGCCCACGGTATACTAGGGTATGTGATGCCCGCGGTGTACTAGGGTATGTGGTGCCCGCGGTGTAGTTGGGTATGTGGTGCCCGCGGTGTGGTTGGGTATGTGATGCCCGCAGTGTAGTTGGGTATGTGATGCCCGCGGTGTACGTGTACTAGGGTATGTGATGCCCGCGGTGTACTAGGGTATGCCGCGGTGTACTTGGGTATGAGATGCCCACGGTATACTAGGGTATGTGATGCCCGCGGTGTACTAGGGTATGTGGTGCCCGCGGTGTAGTTGGGTATGTGGTGCCCGCGGTGTGGTTGGGTATGTGATGCCCGCGGTGTAGTTGGGTATGTGATGCCCGCGGTGTACGTGTACTAGGGTATGTCATGCCCGCGGTGTACTAGGGTATGCCGCGGTGTACTTGGGTATGTGATGCCCACGGTATACTAGGGTATGTGATGCCCGCGGTGTACTAGGGTATGTGGTGCCCGCGGTGTAGTTGGGTATGTGGTGCCCGCGGTGTGGTTGGGTATGTGATGCCCGCGGTGTAGTTGGGTATGTGATGCCAGCGGTGTACGTGTACTAGGGTATGTCATGCCCGCGGTGTACTAGGGTATGCCGCGGTGTACTTGGGTATGTGATGCCCACGGTATACTAGGGTATGTGATGCCCGCGGTGTACTAGGGTATGTGGTGCCCGCGGTGTAGTTGGGTATGTGGTGCCCGCGGTGTGGTTGGGTATGTGATGCCCGCGGTGTAGTTGGGTATGTGATGCCCGCGGTGTACTAGGGTATGTGATGCCCGCGGTGTACTAGGGTATGCCGCGGTGTACTTGGGTATGTGATGCCCACGGTATACTAGGGTATGTGATGCCCGCGGTGTACTAGGGTATGTGGTGCCCGCGGTGTAGTTGGGTATGTGGTGCCCGCGGTGTGGTTGGGTATGTGATGCCCGCGGTGTAGTTGGGTATGTGATGCCCGCGGTGTACGTGTACTAGGGGTATACTAGGGTATGAGATGACCGCGGTGTAGTTGGGTATGTGGTGCCCGCGGTGTAGTTGGGTATGTGATGCCCGCGGTGTAGTTGGGTATGTGATGCCCGCGGTGTCACCACATACCCTAGTACACCGCGGGCACTACATACCCAAGTACACCTCGGGCACCACATACCCAAGTATACCGCGGGAATCACATACCCAACAACACCGCGGGCATCACATACCCTAGTACACCGTGGACCACATACCCTAGTACACCGCGGGCATCACATACCCTAGTACACCGCGGGCACCACATACCCAACTACACCGCGGGCATCACATACCCTAGTACACGCGGGCATCACATACCCTAGTACACTGTGGGCATCACATACCCAACTACACCGCGGGCATCACATACCCTAGTACACCGCGGGCACCACATACCCTAGTACATCGTGAGCACCACATACCACATACCCAAGTACACCGCGGGCATCACATACCCAAGTGCCCGCGGTGTAGTTGGGTATGATGCCCGCGGTCTAGTACACCGCGGGCATCACATACCCTAGTACACCGCGGGCATCACATACCCTGTACTAGGGTATGTGGTGCCCGCGGTGTAGTTGGGTATGTGGTGCCCGCGGTGTACTAGGGTATGTGATGCCCGCGGTGTACTAGGGTATGTGGTGCCCGCGGTGTAGGTGGGTATGTGATGCCGACGGTGTACTAGGGTATGTGGTGCCCGCGGTGTAGTTGGGTATGTGATGCCCGCGGTGTAGTTGGGTATGTGGTGCCCGCGGTGTAGTTGGGTATGTGATGCCCGCGGTGTACTAGGGTATGTGGTGCTCACGATGTACTAGGGTATGTGGTGCCCGCGGTGCACCACATACCCTAGTACACCGCGTACACCGTCGGCATCACATACCCACCTACACCGCGGGCACCACATACCCTAGTACACCGCGGGCACCACATACCCAAGTACACCGCGGGCACCACATACCCAAGTACACCGTGGGCACCACATACCCTAGTACACCGCGGGCACTACATACCCATCTACACCGCGGGCACCACATACCCTAGTACACCGCGTACACCGTCGGCATCACATACCCACCTACACCGCGGGCACCACATACCCTAGTACACCGCGGGCACCACATACCCAAGTACACCGTGGGCATCACATACCCACCTACACCGCGGGCACCACATACCCTAGTACATCGCGGGCATCACATACCCTAGTTCACCGCGGGCATCACATACCCTAGTACACCGCGGGCACCACATACCCTAGTACACCGCGGGCACCACATACCCAACTACACCGCGGGCATCACATACCCTAGTACACCGCGGGCACCATATACCCAACTACACCGCGGGCATCACATACCCTACTACACCGCGGGCACCACATACCCAACTACACCGCGGCATCACATACCCTAGTACACCGCGGGCATCACATACCATAGTACACCGCGGGGACCACATACCCTAGTACACCGCGGGCATCACATACCCTAGTACACCGCGGGCATCACATACCCTAGTACACCGCGGGCACCACATACCCTAGTACACCGTGGGCATCACATACCCTAGTACACCGCGGGCACCACATACCCTAGTACACCTCGGGCATCACATACCCACCCTAGTACACCGCGGGCACCACATACCCGGTGTAGTTGGGTATGTGGTGCCCGCGGTGTACTAGGGTATGTGATGCGCATCACATACCCAAGTATACCGCGGGCACCACATACCCAAGTATACCGCGGGCACACTACACCGCGGGCATCACATACCCTAGTACACCGCGGGCATCACACACCCACACTAGTACACCGCGGGCATCACATACCCTAGTACACCGCGGGCACCACATACCCAAGTATACGGGTATGTGGTGCCCGCGGTGTACTAGGGTATGTGATGCCCGCACCACATACCCTAGTTCACCGTGGGCATCACATACCCTAGTACACCGCGGGCACCACATACCCAAGTATACCGCGGGCACCACATACCCTAGTACACCGCGGGCATCACATACCCTAGTACACCGCGATACCCAACTACACCGCGGGCACCACATACCCTAGTACACCGCGGGCACCACATACCCTAGTACACCGCGGGCACCACATACCCTAGTTCACCGCGGGCATCACAGGCACCACATACCCTAGTACACCGCAAGCATCACATACCCAACTACACCGCGGGCACCTCTTCGCGGGCATCACATACCCTAGTACACCGCGGGCACCACATACCCTAGTACACCGCGGGCATCACATACCCAAGTGCACCGCGGGCACCACATACCCTAGTACACCGCGGGCACCACATACCCTAGTACACCGCGGGCATCATATACCCAACTAAACCGCGGGCACCACATACCCAGTACACCGCGGGCACCACATACCCTAGTATACCGCGGGCATCACATACCCTAGTACAGCGCGGGCACCACATACCCTAGTACACCGCGGGCACCACATACCCTAGTATACCGCGGGCATCACATACCCTAGTACAGCGCGGGCACCACATACCCTAGTACACCGCGGGCACCACATACGATGCCCGTGTATACCGCGGGCACCACATACCCTAGTACACCGCGGGCACCACATACCCTAGTACACCGCGGGCACCACATACGATACCCATGTATACCGCGGGCACCACATACCCTAGTACACCGCGGGCACCACATACCCTAGTACACCGCGGGCATCATATACCCAGCGGTGTACTAGGGTATGTGGTACCCGCGGTGTACTAGGGTATATGATGCCCGCGGTGCACTAGGGTATGTGGTGCCCGCGGTGTACTAGGGTATGTGATGCCCGGGGTGTACTAGGGTATGTGGTGCCCGCGGTGTACTAAGGTATGTGATGCCCACGGTGTAGGTGGTGCCCGCGGTGTAACTTGGTATGTGGTGCCCGCGGTGTACTAGGGTATGTGGTGCCTGCGGTGTACTAGGGTATGTGATGCCCACGGTGTAGTTGGGCATGTGGTGCCCGCGGTGTACTAGGGTATGTGATGCCCGCGGTGTACTAGGGTATGTGGTGCCCGCGGTGTACTAGGGTATGTGGTGCCCGCGGTGTACTAGGGTATGTGGTGCCCGCGGTGTACTAGGGTATGTGGTGCCCGCGGTGTACTAGGGTATGTGGTGCCCTGTACTAGGGTATGTGATGCCCGCGGTGTAGTTGGGTATATGATGCCCGCGGTGTAGTTGGGTATGTGGTGCCCGCGGTGTACTAGGGTATGTGGTGCCCGCGGTGTTGTTGGGTATGTGATGCCCGCGGTGTACTTGGGTATGTGGTGCCCGCGGTGTAGTTGGGTATGTGGTACCCGCGGTGTACCAACAACACCGCGGGCACCACATACCCAAGTACACCGTGGGCACCCCATACCCAATTACACCGCGGGCATCACATACCCAACTACACCGCGGGCACCACATACCCTAGTACACCGCGGGCACCACATACCCTAGTACACCGCGGGCACCACATACCCTAGTATACCGCGGGCACCTCATACCCTAGTACACCGCGGGCACCACATACCCTAGTACAATGTGGTACACCGCGGGCATCACATACCCTAGAACACCGCAGGCACCACATACCCAACTACACCGCGGGCACCACATACCCAACTACACCGCGGGCATCACATACCCAAGTACACCGCGGGCACCACATACCCTAGTACATCGTGAGCATCACATACCCTAGTACACCGCGGGCACCACATACCCTAGTACACCGCGGGCACCACATACCCTAGTACACCGCGGGCACTACATACCCTAGTACACCGCGGGCACCACATACACTAGTACACCGCGGGCACCACATACCCAAGTGCACCGCGGGCATCACATACCCTAGTACACCGCGGGCATCACATACCCAAGTACACCGCGGGCACCACATACCCAAGTACACCGCGGGCACCGCATACACAAGTAAACCGCGGGCACCACATACCCAAGTACACCGCGGGCACCGCATACACAAGTATACCGCGGACACCACATACCCTAGTACACCGCGGGCACCACATACCCAACCACCGCGGGCACCGCGGGCACCACAAACCCAACTACACCGCGGGCATCACATACCCTAGTACACCGCGGGCATCACATACCCAACTACACCGCGGGCACCACATACCCTAGTTCACCGCGGGCATCACATACCCTAGTACACCGCGGGCACCACATACCGAACTACACCGCGGGCACCACATACCCAAGTCCCAAGTACACCGTGAGGGCACCACAAACCCAACTACACCGCGGGCATCACATACCTAAATACACCGCGGGCACCACATACCCTAGTTCACCGCGGGCATCACATACCCAAGTACACCGCGGGCATCACATACCCAACTACACCGCGGGCACCACATACCCTAGTACACCGCGGGCATCACATACCCTAGTACACCGCGGGCACCACATAACCTAGTACACCGCGGGCATCACATACCCAACTACACCGCGGGCACCCGCGGGTATCACATACCCTAGTACACCGCGGGCACCACATACCCTAGTACACCGCATACCCTAGTTCACCGCGGGCATCACATACCCAAGTACACCGCGGGCATCACATGCCCTAGTACACCGCGGGCACCACATACCCTACTACACCGCGGGCATCACAAACTCTAGTACACCGCGGGCATCACATACCGCGGTGTAGTTGGGTATGTGATGCCCGCGGTGTACTAGGGTATGTGGTGCCCGCGCTGTACTAGGGTATGTGGTGCCCGCGGTATACTTGGGTATGTGGTGCCCGCGGTGAACTAGGGTATGTGATGCCCGCGGTGCACTTGGGTATGTGGTGCCCGCAGTGTTATTGGGTATGTGGTGCCCGCGGTGTAGTCGGGTATGTGGTGCCCGCGGTGTACTAGGGTATGTGGTGCCCGCGCTGTACTTGGGATACCCTAGTACACCGCGGGCATCACATACCCTAGTACACCGCGGGCACCACATACCCTAGTACACCGCGGGCGTCATATACCCAACTACAACGCGGGCACCACATACCCAACTACACCGCGGGCACCACATACCCAAGTATACCACGGGCATCACATACCCTAGTACACCGCGGGCACCACATACCCAACTACACCGCGGGCATCACATACACTAGTACACCGCGGGCATCACATACCCAACTACACCGCGGGCACCACATACCCTAGTACACCGCGGGCACCACATACCCTAGTACACCGCGGGCACCACATACCCAAGTACACCGCGGGCATCACATACCCTAGTACACCGCGGGCACCACATACCCTAGTACATGTGGTGCCCGCGGTGTACTAGGGTATGTGGTACCCGCGGTGTACTAGGGTATGTGATGCCCGCGGTGTATTTGGGTATGTGATGCCCGCGGTGTACTTGGGTATGTGGTGCCCGCGGTGTAGTTGGGTATGTGGTGCCCGCGGTGTACTAGGGTATCGGTGTACTAGGGTATGTGGTGCCCGCGGTGTAGTTGGGTATGTGATGCCCGAGGTGTACTAGGGTATGTGGTGCCCGCGGTGTATTTGGGTATGTGATGCCCACGGTGTATAGGGTATGTGGTGCCCGCGGTGTACTAGGGTATGTGGTGCCCGCGGTGTAGTTGGGTATGTGGTACACCGCGGGCACCACATACCCAACTACACCGCGGGCACCACATACCCTAGTACACCGCGGGCACCACATACCCTAGTACACCGCGGGCATCATATCCACATACCCTAGTTCACCGCGGGCATCACATACCCAACTACCACCGCGGGCACCACATACCCAACTACACCGTGGGCATCACATACCCAACTACATCGCGTGAGCACCACATACCCTAGTACACCGCGGGCACCACATACCCAAGTACACCGCGGGCACCACATACCCTAGTACACCGCGGGCATCACATACCCTAGTACACCGCGGGCATCACATACCCTAGTTCATCGCGGGCATCACATACCCAACTACACGGCGGGCACCACATACCCAACTACACCGTTTGTGGTGCCCGCGGTGTACTAGGGTATTTGGTGCCCGCGGTGTACTAGGGTATAGCGGTGTACTAGGGTATGTGGTGCCCGCGGTGTACTTAGGTATGTGATGCCCGCGGTGTAGTTGGGTATGTGATGCCCGCGGTGTAGTTGGGTATGTGATGCCCGCGGTACAATACCCTAGTACACCGCGGGCACCACATACCCAAGTCCCAAGTACACCGCGGGCATCACATACCCAACTACACCGCGGGCATCACATACCCTAGTACACCGCGGGCATCACATACCATAGTACACCGCGGGCACCACATACCCTAGTACACCGCGGGCACCACATACCCTAGTACACTGCGGGCACCACATACCCTAGTACACCGCGGGTACCACATACCCTAGTACACCGCGGGCATCATATACCCTAGTACACCGCGGGCATCACATACCCTAGAACACCTCGGGCACCACAAACCCTAGTACACCGTGGGCATCACATACCCTAGTACACCGCGGGCACCACATACCCTAGTACACCGCGGGCACCACATACCCAAGTACACCGCGGGCATCACATACCCAGGTATACCGCGGGCACCACATACCCTAGTACACCGCGGGCACCACACACCCTAGTACACCGCGGGCACCACATACCCTAGTACACCGCGGGCATCACATACCCAACTACACCGCGGGCACCATGGTGCCCGCGGTGTACTTGGGTATGTGGTGCCCGCGGTGTAGTTGGGTATGTGATGCCCGCGGTGTACTAGGGTATGAGGTGCCCGCGGTGTAGTTGGGTATGTGGTGCCCGCGGTGTACTAGGGTATGTGGTGCCCGCGGTGTACTAGGGCATGTGATGCCCGCGGTGTAGTGCCCGCGGTGTACTAGGGTATGTGATGCCCGCGGTGAAGTTGGGTATGTGATGCCCGCGGTGTACTAGGGTATGTGGTGCCCAACACCGCGGGCACCACATACCCAAGTACACCGCGGGCATCACATACCCAACTACACCGTGGGCAACACCGCGGGCACCACATGCCCAACTACACCGTGGGCATCACATACCCAACTACACCGCGGGCATCACATACCATAGTACACATACCTAAATACACCGCGGGCATCACATACCCAACTACACCGCGGGCACCACATACCCAAGTACACCGTGGGCATCACATACCCTAGTACACCGCGGGCACCGCATACCCAACTACACCGTGGGCATCACATACCCTAGTACACTGGGCACCACATACCCTAGTACACTACGGGCACCACATACCCTAGTACACCGCGGGCATCACATACCTAACTACACCGCGGGCACCACATTCCCTAGTACACCGCGGGCTACACCGCGGGCACCACATACCCAACAACACCGTGGGCATCACATACCCTAGTACACCGCGGGCACCACATACCCTAGTACATCGTGAGCACCACATACCCAACTACCCCGCGGGCACCACATACCCTAGTACACCGCGGGCACCACATACCCAACTACACCGTGGGCATCACATACCCTAGTACACCGTGGGCATCACATACCCTAGTACACCGCGGGCACCACATACCCTAGTACATCGTGAGCACCACATACCCAATGCCCGCGGTGTTCTAGGGTATGTGGTACCCGCGGTGTACTAGGGTATGTGGTGGTGTAGTTGGGTATGTGGTGCCCGCGGTGTAGTTGGGTATGTGATGCCCGCGGTGTTATTGGGTATGTGGTGCCCGCGGTGTAGTTGGGTATGTGATGCCCGCGGTGTACTTAGGTATGGGTGTAGTTGGGTATGTGATGCCCGCGGTGTACTAGGGTATGTGATGCCCGCGGTGTAGTTGGGTATGTGATGCCCGCGGTGTACTAGGGTATGTGGTGCCCGCGGTGTACTAAGGTATGTGGTGCCCGCGGTGTAGTTGGGTATATGATGCCCGCGGTGTACTAGGGTATGTGGTGCCCGCGGTGTACTAGGGTATGTGATGCCCACGGTGTACTAGGGTATGTGATGCCCGCGGTGTAGTTGGGTATGTGGTGCCCGCGGTGACTAGGGTATGTGGTGCCCGCGGTGTACTAGGGTATGTGATGCCCGCGGTGTACTAGTGTATGTGATGCCCGCGGTGTACTAGGGTATGTGGTGCCCGCGGTGTAGTTGGGTATGTGATGCCCGCGGTGTACTAGGGTATGTGGTGCCCGCGGTGTACTAGGGTATGTGGTGCCCGCGGTGTAGTTGGGTATGTGATGCCCGCGGTGTACTAGGGTATGTGGTGCCCGCGGTGTACTAGGGTATTTGGTGCCCGCGGTGTAGTTGGGTATGTGGTGCCCGCACCACATACCCAGTACACCGCGGGTATATACATACCCAACTACACCGCGGGCATCACATACCCTAGTACACCGCGGGCACCACACACCTCGGGCACCACATACCCTAGTACAGCGCGGGCACCACATACCCTAGTACACCGCGGGCATCACATACCCAAGTATACCCCGCGGTATACCTGGGTATGTGGTGCCCGTAGGTGCCCGCAGTGTAGTTGGGTATGTGATGCCCGCGGTGTACTAGGGTATGTGATGCCCGCGGTGTACTAGGGTATGTGGTGCCCGTACTAGGGTATGTGCGGGCATCACATACACTAGTACACCGCGGGCCCAACCACCGCGGGGACCACATACCCAACTACACCGCGGGCACCACATACCCTAGTACACCGCGGGCATCACATACCCTAGTACACCGCGGGCACTACATACCCAACTACACATCACATACCCTGAGGTGTCCGCGGTGTACTAGGGTATGTGGTGTCCGCGGTATACCTAGGGTATGTGGTGCACGCGGTGTACTAGGGTATGTGATGCCCACGGTGTAGTTGGGCATGTGGTGCCCGCGGTGTACTAGGGTATGTGGTGCCCGCGGTGTTACTAGGGTATGTGGTGCCCGCGGTGTACTACGGTATGTGGTGTCCGCGGTGTGCTAGGGTATGTGGTGCCCGCGGTGTACTAGGGTGTGTGGTGCCCGCGGTATATTTGGGTATGTGGTGCCCGCGGTATACTTGGGTATGTGATGCCCGCAGTGTTGTTGGATATGTGGTGCCCGCGGTGTACTAGGGTACGTGGTGCCCGCGGTATACATGGGTATGTGATGCCCGCGGTATACTAGGGTATGTGGTGCCCGCGGTGTACTAGGGCCCAACTACACCGTGGGCATCATATACCCTAGTACACTGCGGGCACCACATACCCAACTACACCGCGGGCATCACATACCCAACTACACCGCGGGCATCACATACCTAAGTACACCGCGGGCACCACATACCCTAGTACACCGCGGGCACCTCATACTCACATACCCTAGTACACCGCGGGCACCACATACCCTAGTACACCGCGGGCATCACATACCCAACTACACCGCGGGCACCACATACCCTAGTACACCGCGGGCACCACATACCCTAGTACACCGCGGGCACCACATACCCTAGTACACCGCGGGCACCACATACCCTAGTACACCGCGGGCACCACATACCCTAGTACACCGCGGGCACCACATGCCCAACTACACCGTGGGCACCACATGCCCAACTACACCGTGGGCATCACATACCCAACTACACCGTGGGCATCACATACCCTAGTACACCGCGGGCACCACATACCCAACTACACCGCGGGCATCACATACCCTAGTACACCGTGGGCACCATATACCCAACTACACCGTGGGCATCACATACCCTAGTACACCGCGGGCATCACATACCCTAGTACACCGCGAGCACCACATACCCTAGTACACCGCGGGCACCACATACCCTAGTACACCGCGGGCATCACATACCCTAGTACACCGCACTACACCGCGGGCATCACATACCCTAGTACACCGTGGGCACCACATACCCAACTACACCGCGGGCATCACATACCCAAGTACACCGCGGGCATCACATACCCAACTACACCGCGGCACCCCATACCCAACTACACTTCGGGCATCACATACCCTAGTACACCGCGGGCATCACATACCCTAGTACACCGTTGGCATCACATACCCACCTACACCGCGGGCATCACATACCCTAGTACACCGCGGGCATCACATACCCTAGCTAGTACACCGCGGGCACCACATACCCTAGTATACCGCGGGCACCACATACCCTAGTACACCGCAGGCACCACATACCCTAGTACACCGCGGGCACCACATACCCTAGTATACCGCGGGCACCACATACCCAACTACACCGCGGGCATCACATACCCTAGTACACCGCGGGCACCACATACCCTAGTACACTGCGGGCATCACATACCCAACTACGCCGCGGGCACCACATACCCTAGTTCACCGCGGGCATCACATACCCAGTACACCGCGGGCATCACATACCCTAGTACACTGTGGGCATCACATACCCAAGTACACCGCGGGCATCACATACCCAGGTATACCGCGGGCACCACATACCCTAGTACACCGCGGGCACCACATACCCAACTACACCGCGGGCATCACATACCCTAGTACACCGTGGGCAACACATACCCAAGTACACCGCGGGCATCACATACCCAAGTACACCGCGGGCACCACATACCCAAGTACACCGCGGGCATCACATACCCAACTACACCGCGGGCATCACATACCCTAGTACACCGCGGGCATCATATACCCTAGTACACCGCGGGCACCACATACCCAACTACACCGCGGGCACCACATACCCTAGTACACCGCGGGCACCACATACCCAACTACACCATGGGCATCACATACCCTAGTACACTGCGGGCACCACATACCCAACTACACCGCGGGCATCACATACCCTAGTACACCGCGGGCATCACATACCCAACTACACCGCGGGCACCACATACCCTAGTACTCCGCGGGCACCACATACCCCCCAACTACACCGCGGGCATCACATACCCTAGTACACCGCGGGCACCACATACCCAACTACACCGTGGGCACCACATACCCACCTACACCGTGGGCATCACATACCCTAGTACACCGCGGGCATCACATACCCTAGTACACCGTGGGCATCACATACCCACCGCTGTGTTATTGGGTATGTGGTGCCCGCGGTGTACTAGGGTATGTGGTGCCCGCGGTGTACTAGGGTATGTGGTGCCCGCGGTGTACTAGGGTATGTGATGCCCGCGGTGTAGTTGGGTATGTGATGCCCGCGGTGTACTAGGGTATGTGATGCCCGCGGTGTAGTTGGGTATGTGATGCCCGCGGTGTACTAGGGTATGTGATGCCCGCGGTGTAGTTGGGTATGTGATGCCCGCGGTGTACTAGGGTATGTGGTGCCCGCGGTGTACTAGAGTATGTGATGCCCGCGGTGTACTTGGGTATGTGGTGCCCGCGGTGTAGTTGGGTATGTGGTGCCCACGGTGTACTAGGGTATGTGGTGCCCGCGGTGTACTAGGGTATGTGGTGCCCGCGGTGTAGTTGGGTATGTGATGCCCGCGGTGTACTAGGGTATGTGGTGCCCGCGGTGTAGTTGGGTATGTGTAGCCCACGGTATACATGGGTATGTGCTGCCCGCGGTGTAGTTGGGTATGTGATGCCCGCGGTGTACTAGGGTATGTGATGCCCGCGGTGTATTTGGGTATGTGATGCCCGCGGTGTACTAGGGTATGTGGTGCCCGCGGTATACTTGGGTATGTGATGCCCACGGTGTACTAGGGTATGTGATGCCCGCGGTGTACTTGGGTATAAGGTGCCCGCGGTGTAGTTGGGTATGTGGTGCCCGCGGTGTACTAGGGTATGTGATGCGGGTATGTGATGCCCACGGTGTACTAGGGTATGTAATGCCCGCGGTGTACTAGGGTATGTGGTGCCCGCGGTGTACTAGGGTATGTGATGCCCACGGTGTAGTTGGGTATGTGGTGCCCGCGGTGTACTAGGGTATGTGATGCCCACGGTGTAGTTGGGTATGTGATGCCCGCGGTGTAGTTGGGTATGTGGTGCCCGCGGTGTAGTTGGGTATGTGATGCCCGAGGTGTACTTGGGTATGTAGTGCCCGCGGTGTACTAGGGTATGTGGTGCCCGCGGTGTAGTTGGGTATGTGATGCCCGAGGTGTACCTGGGTATGTAGTGCCCGCGGTGTACTAGGGTATGTGATGCCCGCGGTGTACTTGGGACTTGGGTATGTGGTGCCCGCAGTGTAGTTGGGTATGTGGTGCCCGCGGTGTAGTTGGGTATGTGATGCCCGAGGTGTACCTGGGTATGTAGTGCCCGCGGTGTACTAGGGTATGTGATGCCCGCGGTGTACTTGGGTATGTGGTGCCCGCGGTGTAGTTGGGTATGTGATGCCCGCGGTGTACTAGGGTATGAGGTGCCCGCGGTATACTTGGGTATGTGATGCCCGCGGTGTCATTGGGTATGTGATGCCCGCGATGTACTTGGGTATGTGGTGCCCGCGGTGTACTTGGGTATGCGGTGCCCGCGGTGTTGTTGGGTATGTGGTGCCCGCGGTGTTGTTGGGTATGTGATGCCCGCGGTGTACTAGGGTATGTGATGCCCGCGGTGTACTTGGGTATGTGGTGCCCGCGGTGTAGTTGGGTATGTGATGCCCACGGTATACTAGGGTATGAGATGGGTATGTGGTGCCCGCGGTGTAGTTGGGTATGTGATGCCCGCGGTGTACTAGGGTATGTGGTGCCCGCGGTGTACTAGGGTATGTGGTGCCCAAGGTGTACTAGGGTATGTGATGCCCATGGGGCACCACATACCCAACTACACCGCGGGCATCACATACCCAACTACACCATGGGCATCACATACCCACCTACACCGTGGGCATCACATACCCTAGTACACCGCGGGCACCACATACCCAACTACACTGCGGGTATCACATACCCTAGTACACCGCGGGCATCATATACCCAACTACACCGCGGGCACCACATACCCTAGTACACCGCGGGTACCACATACCCTAGTACACCGCGGGCACCACATACCCAACTACACCGCGGGCATCACATACCCTAGTACACCGCGGGCACCACATACCCTAGTACACTGCGGGCATCACATACCCAACTACGCCGCGGGCACCACATACCCTAGTTCACCGCGGGCATCACATACCCAGTACACCGCGGGCATCACATACCCTAGTACACTGTGGGCATCACATACCCAAGTACACCGCGGGCACCACATACCCTAGTACACCGCGGGCACCACATACCCAACTACACCGCGGGCATCACATACCCTAGTACACCGTGGGCAACACATACCCAAGTACACCGCGGGCATCACATACCCAAGTACACCGCGGGCACCACATACCCAAGTACACCGCGGGCATCACATACCCAACTACACCGCGGGCATCACATACCCTAGTACACCGCGGGCATCATATACCCTAGTACACCGCGGGCACCACATACCCAACTACACCGCGGGCACCACATACCCTAGTACACCGCGGGCACCACATACCCAACTACACCATGGGCATCATATACCCTAGTACACTGCGGGCACCACATACCCAACTACACCGCGGGCATCACATACCCTAGTACACCGCGGGCATCACATACCCTAGTACACCGCGGGCACCACATACCCTAGTACACCGCGGGCACCACATACCCTAGTACACCGCGGGCACCACATACCCAATAACACAGCGGTGGGTATGTGATGCCCACGGTGTACTAGGGTATGTGATGCCCGCGGTGTACTAGGGTATGTGATGCCCACGGTGTAGGTGGGTATGTGATGCCCGCGGTGTAGTTGGGTATGTGGTGCCCGCGGTGTACTAGGGTATGTGATGCCCGCGGTGTAGTTGGGGGGTATGTGGTGCCCGCGGAGTACTAGGGTATGTGGTGCCCGCGGTGTAGTTGGGTATGTGATGCCCGCGGTGTACTAGGGTATGTGATGCCCGCGGTGTAGTTGGGTATGTGGTGCCCGCAGTGTACTAGGGTATATGATGCCCATGGTGTAGTTGGGTATGTGGTGCCCGCGGTGTACTAGGGTATGTGATGCCCACGGTGTAGTTGGGTATGTGATGCCCGCGGTGTAGTTGGGTATGTGGTGCCCGCGGTGTAGTTGGGTATGTGATGCCCGAGGTGTACTTGGGTATGTAGTGCCCGCGGTGTACTAGGGTATGTGGTGCCCGCGGTGTATTTGGGTATGTGATGCCCGCGGTGTACTAGGGTATGTGGTGCCCGCGGTATACTTGGGTATGTGATGCCCACGGTGTACTAGGGTATGTGATGCCCGCGGTGTACTTGGGTATAAGGTGCCCGCGGTGTAGTTGGGTATGTGGTGCCCGCGGTGTACTAGGGTATGTGATGCGGGTATGTGATGCCCACGGTGTACTAGGGTATGTAATGCCCGCGGTGTACTAGGGTATGTGGTGCCCGCGGTGTACTAGGGTATGTGATGCCCACGGTGTAGTTGGGTATGTGGTGCCCGCGGTGTACTAGGGTATGTGATGCCCACGGTGTAGTTGGGTATGTGATGCCCGCGGTGTAGTTGGGTATGTGGTGCCCGCGGTGTAGTTGGGTATGTGATGCCCGAGGTGTACTTGGGTATGTAGTGCCCGCGGTGTACTAGGGTATGTGGTGCCCGCGGTGTAGTTGGGTATGTGATGCCCGAGGTGTACCTGGGTATGTAGTGCCCGCGGTGTACTAGGGTATGTGATGCCCGCGGTGTACTTGGGACTTGGGTATGTGGTGCCCGCAGTGTAGTTGGGTATGTGGTGCCCGCGGTGTAGTTGGGTATGTGATGCCCGAGGTGTACCTGGGTATGTAGTGCCCGCGGTGTACTAGGGTATGTGATGCCCGCGGTGTACTTGGGTATGTGGTGCCCGCGGTGTAGTTGGGTATGTGATGCCCGCGGTGTACTAGGGTATGAGGTGCCCGCGGTATACTTGGGTATGTGATGCCCGCGGTGTAATTGGGTATGTGATGCCCGCGATGTACTTGGGTATGTGGTGCCCGCGGTGTACTTGTGTATGCGGTGCCCGCGGTGTTGTTGGGTATGTGGTGCCCGCGGTGTTGTTGGGTATGTGATGCCCGCGGTGTAGTTGGGTATGTGATGCCCGCGGTGTACTTGGGTATGTGGTGCCCGCGGTGTAGTTGGGTATGTGATGCCCACGGTATACTAGGGTATGAGATGACTGCGTGGTACTTGGGTATGTGGTGCCCGCGGTGTAGTTGGGTATGTGATGCCCGCGGTGTACTAGGGTATGTGGTGCCCGCGGTGTACTAGGGTATGTGGTGCCCAAGGTGTACTAGGGTATGTGATGCCCATGGGGCACCACATACCCAACTACACCGCGGGCATCACATACCCAACTACACCATGGGCATCACATACCCACCTACACCGTGGGCATCACATACCCTAGTACACCGCGGGCACCACATACCCAACTACACTGCGGGTATCACATACCCTAGTACACCGCGGGCATCATATACCCAACTACACCGCGGGCACCACATACCCTAGTACACCGCGGGTACCACATACCCTAGTACACCGCGGGCACCACATACCCAACTACACCGCGGGCATCACATACCCTAGTACACCGCGGGCACCACATACCCTAGTACACTGCGGGCATCACATACCCAACTACGCCGCGGGCACCACATACCCTAGTTCACCGCGGGCATCACATACCCAGTACACCGCGGGCATCACATACCCTAGTACACTGTGGGCATCACATACCCAAGTACACCGCGGGCATCACATACCCAGGTATACCGCGGGCACCACATACCCTAGTACACCGCGGGCACCACATACCCAACTACACCGCGGGCATCACATACCCTAGTACACCGTGGGCAACACATACCCAAGTACACCGCGGGCATCACATACCCAAGTACACCGCGGGCACCACATACCCAAGTACACCGCGGGCATCACATACCCAACTACACCGCGGGCATCACATACCCTAGTACACCGCGGGCATCATATACCCTAGTACACCGCGGGCACCACATACCCAACTACACCGCGGGCACCACATACCCTAGTACACCGCGGGCACCACATACCCAACTACACCATGGGCATCATATACCCTAGTACACTGCGGGCACCACATACCCAACTACACCGCGGGCATCACATACCCTAGTACACCGCGGGCATCACATACCCAACTACACCGCGGGCACCACATACCCTAGTACTCCGCGGGCACCACATACCCCCCAACTACACCGCGGGCATCACATACCCTAGTACACCGCGGGCACCACATACCCAACTACACCGCGGGCATCACATACCCACCTACACCGTGGGCATCACATACCCTAGTACACCGCGGGCATCACATACCCTAGTACACCGTGGGCATCACATACCCACCGCTGTGTTATTGGGTATGTGGTGCCCGCGGTGTACTAGGGTATGTGGTGCCCGCGGTGTACTAGGGTATGTGGTGCCCGCGGTGTACTAGGGTATGTGATGCCCGCGGTGTAGTTGGGTATGTGATGCCCGCGGTGTACTAGGGTATGTGATGCCCGCGGTGTAGTTGGGTATGTGATGCCCGCGGTGTACTAGGGTATGTGATGCCCGCGGTGTAGTTGGGTATGTGATGCCCGCGGTGTACTAGGGTATGTGGTGCCCGCGGTGTACTAGAGTATGTGATGCCCGCGGTGTACTTGGGTATGTGGTGCCCGCGGTGTAGTTGGGTATGTGGTGCCCACGGTGTACTAGGGTATGTGGTGCCCGCGGTGTACTAGGGTATGTGGTGCCCGCGGTGTAGTTGGGTATGTGATGCCCGCGGTGTACTAGGGTATGTGGTGCCCGCGGTGTAGTTGGGTATGTGTAGCCCACGGTATACATGGGTATGTGGTGCCCGCGGTGTAGTTGGGTATGTGATGCCCGCGGTGTACTAGGGTATGTGATGCCCGCGGTGTATTTGGGTATGTGATGCCCGCGGTGTACTAGGGTATGTGGTGCCCGCGGTATACTTGGGTATGTGATGCCCACGGTGTACTAGGGTATGTGATGCCCGCGGTGTACTTGGGTATAAGGTGCCCGCGGTTTACTTGGGTATGTGATGCCCGCGGTGTACTAGGGTATGTGATGCGGGTATGTGATGCCCACGGTGTACTAGGGTATGTAATGCCCGCGGTGTACTAGGGTATGTGGTGCCCGCGGTGTACTAGGGTATGTGATGCCCACGGTGTAGTTGGGTATGTGGTGCCCGCGGTGTACTAGGGTATGTGATGCCCACGGTGTAGTTGGGTATGTGATGCCCGCGGTGTAGTTGGGTATGTGGTGCCCGCGGTGTAGTTGGGTATGTGATGCCCGAGGTGTACTTGGGTATGTAGTGCCCGCGGTGTACTAGGGTATGTGGTGCCCGCGGTGTAGTTGGGTATGTGATGCCCGAGGTGTACCTGGGTATGTAGTGCCCGCGGTGTACTAGGGTATGTGATGCCCGCGGTGTACTTGGGACTTGGGTATGTGGTGCCCGCAGTGTAGTTGGGTATGTGGTGCCCGCGGTGTAGTTGGGTATGTGATGCCCGAGGTGTACCTGGGTATGTAGTGCCCGCGGTGTACTAGGGTATGTGATGCCCGCGGTGTACTTGGGTATGTGGTGCCCGCGGTGTAGTTGGGTATGTGATGCCCGCGGTGTACTAGGGTATGAGGTGCCCGCGGTATACTTGGGTATGTGATGCCCGCGGTGTCATTGGGTATGTGATGCCCGCGGTGTACTTGGGTATGTGGTGCCCGCGGTGTACTTGGGTATGTGGTGCCCGCGGTGTTGTTGGGTATGTGGTGCCCGCGGTGTTGTTGGGTATGTGATGCCCGCGGTGTAGTAGGGTATGTGATGCCCGCGGTGTACTTGGGTATGTGGTGCCCGCGGTGTAGTTGGGTATGTGATGCCCACGGTATACTAGGGTATGAGATGACTGCGTGGTACTTGGGTATGTGGTGCCCGCGGTGTAGTTGGGTATGTGATGCCCGCGGTGTACTAGGGTATGTGGTGCCCGCGGTGTACTAGGGTATGTGGTGCCCAAGGTGTACTAGGGTATGTGATGCCCATGGGGCACCACATACCCAACTACACCGCGGGCATCACATACCCAACTACACCATGGGCATCACATACCCACCTACACCGTGGGCATCACATACCCTAGTACACCGCGGGCACCACATACCCAACTACACTGCGGGTATCACATACCCTAGTACACCGCGGGCATCATATACCCAACTACACCGCGGGCACCACATACCCTAGTACACCGCGGGTACCACATACCCTAGTACACCGCGGGCACCACATACCCTAGTACACCGCGGGCACCACATACCCAACTACACCGTGGGCATCACATACCCAAGTACATCGCGGGCATCCTTGGGTATGTGATGCCAGCGGTGAACTAGGGTATGTGGTGCCCACGGTGTAGTTGGGTATGTGGTGCCCGCGGTGTACTAGGGTATGTGGTACCCGCGGTGTAGTTGGGTATGTGATGCCCGCGGTGTACTAGGGTATGTGGTGCCCGCGGTGTAGTTGGGTATGTGATGCCCGCGGTGTACTAGGGTATGTGGAACCCGCGGTATAGTTTGGGTATGTGATGCCCGCGGTGTACTAGGGTATGTGGTGCCCGCGGTATACTTGGGTATGTGGTGCCCGCGGTGTAGTTGGGTATGTGATGCCCGCGGTGTACTAGGGTATGTGGTGCGGTATACTAGGGTATGTGGTGCCCGAGGTGTACTAGGGTATGTGATGCCCGCGGTGTACTAGGGTATGTGGTGCCCGCGGTGTAGTTGGGTATGTGATGCCCGCGGTGTACTAGGGTATGTGATGCCCGCGGTGTAGTTGGGGGGTATGTGGTGCCCGCGGAGTACTAGGGTACACCGCGGGCACCACATACCCAAGTACACCGCGGGCAATACATACCCTAGTTCACCGCGGGCATCACATACCCTAGTTCACCGCGGGCATCACATACCCAAGTACACCACGGGCATCACATACCCAAGTACACCGCGGGCATCACATACCCTAGTTCACCGCGGGCATCACATACCCTAGTTCACCGCGGGCATCACATACCCAACTACACCGCGGGCACCACATACCCAAGTACACCGCGGGCATCACATACCCTAGTACACCGCGGGCATCACATACCCTAGTACACCCCGGGCATCACATACCCTAGTACACCGCGGGCACCACATACCCAACTACACCGCGGGCACCACATACCCAACTACACCGCGGGCATCACATACCCTAGTACACCGCGGGCACCACATACCCTAGTAAACCGCGGGCACCACATACCCAACTACACCGCGGGCACCACATACCCAACTACACCGCGGGCATCACATACCCTAGTACACCGCGGGCACCACATACCCTAGTACACCGCGGGCATCATATACCCAACAACACCGCGGGCACCACATACCCTAGTACACCGCGGGCACCACATACCCTAGTACACCGCGGGCACCACATACCCTAGTACACCGCGGGCACCACATACCCAACTACGCCGTGGGCATGACATACCCTAGTACACCGCGGGCACCACATAACCAAGTACACCGCGGGCATCACATACCCTAGTACACCGCGGGCATCACATACCCTAGTACACCGCGGGCATCACATACCCTAGTACACCGCGGGCACTATATACCCAAGTACACCGCGGGCACTACATACCCAAGTACACCGTGGGCACCACATACCCAAGTACACCGCGTGCACCACGGTATGTGGTGCCCGCGGCATACTTGGGTATGTGATGCGCGTGGTGTACTAGGGTATGTGGTGCCCGCGGTGTACTAGGGTATGTGATGCCCACGGTATAGTTGGGTATGTGATGCCCACGGCACCACATACCCAACTACACCGCGGGCACCACATACCCAACTACACCGCGGGCACCACATACCCAAGTACACCGCGGGCATCACATACCATAGTTCACCGCGGGCATCACATACCCAAATACACCGCGGGCATCACATACCCAACTATACCGCGGGCACCACATACCCTAGTACACCGCGGGCACCACATACCCAACTACACCGTGGGCATCACATACCCTAGTACACCGCGGGCACCACATACCCTAGTACACCGCGGGCATCACATACCCTAGTACACCGCGGGCACCACATACCCAACTACACCGTGGGCATCACATACCCTAGTACACCGCGGGCATCACATACCCACCTACACCGTGGGCATCACATACCCTAGTACACCGTGGGCAACACATACCCAACTACACCGCGGGCATCACATACCCAACTCTACCGCGGGCACCACATACTCTAGTTCACCGCGGGCATCACATACCCTAGTTCACCGCGGGCATCACATACCCAACTACACCGCGGGCACCACATACCCAACTACACCGCGGGCACCACATACCCAAGTACACCGCGGGCACCACATACCCAACTACACCGCGGGCACCACATACCCAACTACACCGCGGGCATCACATACCCTAGTACACCGTGGGCACCACATACCCAAATACTACACCGTGGGCATCACATACCCTAGTACACCGCAGGCACCACATACCCTAGGTATGTGATGCCCGCAGTGTAGTTGGGTATGTGGTGCCCGCGGTGTACTAGGGTATGTGATGCCCACGGTGTAGTTGGGTATGTGGTGCCCGCGGTGTACTAGGGTATGTGATGCCCGCGGTGTAGTTGGGTATGTGGTGCCCGCGGTGCACTTGGGTATGTGGTGCCCACATACCCCAGTACATCGCGGGCACCACATACCCTAGTGCACCGCGGGCACCACATACCCTAGTACACCGCGGGCACCACATACCCTAGTGCACCGCGGGCACCACATACCCTAGTACACCGCGGGCACCACATACCCTAGTACACCGCGGGCACCACATACCCAACTACACCGCGGGCATCACATACCCTAGTACACCGTGGGCACCACATACCCAAATACTACACCGTGGGCATCACATACCCTAGTACACCGCAGGCACCACATACCCTAGTACACCGCGGGCATCACATACACTAGTACACCGCGGGCATCACATACCCTAGTACACCGCGGGTACCACATACCCTAGTACACCGCGGGCACCACATACCCAAGTATACCGCGGGCACCCCATACCCAACTACACCGCGGGCACCACATACCCTAGTACACCGCGGGCATCACATACCCAAGTACACCGCGGGCATCACATACCCAACTACACCGCGGGCACCACATACCCAAGTATACCGCGGGCACCACATAACCAAGTACACCGCGGGCACCACATACCCAACTACACTGCGGGCATCACATACCCTAGTACACTGTGGGCATCACATACCCAAGTACACCGCGGGCACCACATACCCTAGTACACCGCGGGCATCACATACCCAACTACACCGTGGGCATCACATACCCTAGTACACCGCGGGCATCACATACCCAACTACACCGCGGGCACCACATACCCTAGTACACCGCGGGTATCACATACCCAACTACACCGCGGGCATCACATACCCTAGTACACCGCGGGCATCACATACCCAACTACACCGCGGGCATCACATACCCTAGTACACCGCGGGCACCACATACCCAAGTACACCGCGGACATCACATACCCTAGTACACCGCGGGCACCACATACCCTAGTACAACGCGGGCACCACATACCCAACTACACCGTGGGCATCACATACCCTAGTACACCGCGGGCACCACATACCCAACTACACCGCGGGCATCACATACCCTAGTACACCGCGGGCACCACATACCCAACTACACCGTGGGCATCACATACCCACCTACACCGTGGGCATCACATACCCACCTACACCGCGGGCACCACATACCCTAGTACACCGCGGGCACCACATACCCAATAACACAGCGGGCACCACATACCCAAGTATACCGCGGGCACCACATACCCTAGTACACCGCGGGCATCACATACCCAACTACACCGCGGGCACCACATACCCTAGTACACCGCGGGCACCACACACCCTAGTACACCGCGGGCATTATATACCCAACTACACCGCGGGCACCACATACCCTAGTACACCGCGGGCATCATATACCCAACTACACCGCGGGCACCACATATTCTAGTACACCGCGGGCATCATATACCCAACTACACCGCGGGCATCACATACCCTAGCTAGTACACCGCGGGCACCACATACCCTAGTATACCGCGGGCACCACATACCCTAGTACACCGCGGGCACCACATACCCAACTACACCGCGGGCATCATATACCCAAGTACACCGCGGGCATCACATACCCTAGTACACCGTTGGAATCACATACCCACCTACACCGTGGGCATCACATACCCTAGTACACCGTGGGCACCCCATACCCACCTACACCGTGGGCATCACATACCCTAGTGCACCGCGGGCACTACATACCCTAGTACACCGCGGGCACCACATACCCTAGTACACCGCGGGCACCACATACCCTAGTACACCGCGGGCACCACATACCCAACTACACCGCGGGCATCACATACCCAACTACACCGCAGGCATCACATACCTAAGTACACCGCGGGCACCACATACCCTAGTACACCGCGGGCATCACATACCCTAGTACACCGTGGGCATCACATACCCACCTACACCGCGGGCATCACATACCCTAGTACACCGCGGGCACCACATACCCAACTACACCGCGGGCATCACATACCTAAGTACACCGCGGGCACCACATACCCTAGTACACCGCGGGCATCACATACCCAACTACACCGCGGGCATCACATACCCTAGTACACCGCGGGCATCACATACCCTACTACACCGCGGGCATCACAAACCCTAGTACACCGCGGGCATCACATACCCAACTACACCGCGGGCACCACATACCATAGTACACCGCGGGTATCACATACCCAACTACACCGCGGGCATCACATACCATAGTACACCGCGGGCATCACATACCCAACTACACCGCGGGCATCACATACCCTAGTACACCGCGGGCACCACATACCCTAGTACACCGCGGGCACCACATACCCAACTACACCGTGGGCATCACATACCCAAACCACATACCCTAGTACACCGCGGGCACCACATACCCTAGTACACTGCGGGCACCACATACCCTAGTACACCGCGGGCACCACATACCCTAGTACACCACATACCCAAGTATACCGCGGGCACCACATACCCTAGTACACCGCGGGCATCACATACCCTAGTACACCCCGGGCATCACATACCCTAGTACACCGCGGGCACCACATACCCTAGTACACCGCGGGCACCACATACCCAAGTACACCGCGGGCATCACATACCCTAGTACACCGCGGGCACCGTACTAGGGTATGTGGTGCCCGCGGTATACTTGGGTATGTGGTGTGCTAGGGTATGTGATGCCCGCGGTGTACTAGGGTATGTGATGCCCGCAGTGTAGTTGGGTATATAATGTTCGCGGTGTACTGGGCTAGGGTATGTGATGCCCGCGGTGTACTAGGGTATGTGGTGCCCGCGCTGTAGTTGGGTATGTGATGCCCGCGGTGTACTAGGGTATGAGGTGCCCGCGGTATACTTGGGTATGTGGTGCCCGTGGTGTACTAGGGTATGTGGTGCCCGTGGTGCCCGCGGTGTACTTGGGTATGTGGTGCCCGCAGTGTACTAGGGTATGTGGTGCCCGCGGTGTAGTTGGGTATGTAGTGCCCGCGGTGTACTAGGGTATGTGATGCCCGCGGTGTAGTTGGGTATGTGATGCCCGCGGTGTACTTTGGTATGTAGTGCCCGCGGTGTACTTGGGTATGTGGTGCCCGCGGTGTACTAGGGTATGTGGTGCCCGCGGTGTACTAGGGTATGTAGTGCCCGCGGTGCACTAGGGTATGTGATGCCCGCGGTGTACTAGGGTATGTGGTGCCCGCGGTGTACTAGGGTATGTGATGCCCGCGGTGTAGTTGGGTATGTGGTGCCCGCGTTGTACTAGGGTATGTGGTGCCCGCGGTGTACTAGGGTATGTGATGCCTGCGGTGTACTAGGGTATGTTGTGCCCGCGGTGTACTAGGGTATGTGGTGCCCGCGGTGTACTAGGGTATGTGATGCCGATGCCCGCGGTGTACTAGGTTATGTGGTGCCCGCGGCGTAGTTGGGTATGTGATCCTCGCGGTGTAGTTGGGTATGTGATGCCCGCGGTGTACTAGGTTATGTGGTGCCCGCGGTGTAGTTGGGTATGTGATGCCCGCGGTATACTTGGGTATGTGGTGCCCGCAGTGTAGTTGGGTATGTGATGCCCACGGTGTACTAGGGTATGTGGTGCCCGAGGTGTACTAGGGTATGTGATGCCCGCGGTGTACTAGGGTATGTGGTGCCCGCGGTGTAGTTGGGTATGTGATGCCCGCGGTGTACTAGGTTATGTGGTGCCCGCGGCGTAGTTGGGTATGTGGTGCCCGCGGTGTAGTTGGGTATGTGGTGCCCGCGGTGTACTAGGGTATGTGATGCCCACGGTGTACTAGGGTATGTGGTGCCCGCGGTGTTCTAGGGTATGTGGTGCCCGCGGTGTAGTTGGGTATGTGGTGCCCGCGGTGTAGTTGGGTATGTGATGCCCGCGGTGTACTAGGGTATGTGATGCCCGCGGTGAACTAGGGTATGTGATGCCTGCGGTGTACTAGGGTATGTGGTGCCCGCGGTGTACTAGGGTATGTGATGCCCGCGGTGTACTTGGGTATGTGGTGCCCGCGGTGTTGTTGGGTATGTGATGCCCGCGGTGTACTAGGGAATGTGGTGCCCGCGGTGTAGTTAGGTATGTGATGCCCGCGGTGTACTAGGGTATGTGGTGCCCGTAGTGTACTAGGGTATGTGGTGCCCAGTGTACTAGGGTATGTGGTGCCCGCGGTGTACTAGGGTATGTGATGCCCACGGTGTAGTTGGGTATGTGGTGCCCGCGTTATACTTGGGTATGTGGTGCCCGCGGTGTACTTAGGTATGTGGGGTATGTGGTGCCCGCGGTGTACTTAGGTATGTGATGCCCGCGGTGTAGTTGGGTATGTGATGCCCGCGGTGTAGTTGGGTATGTGGTGCCCGCGGTGTACTAGGGTATGTGGTGCCCGCGGTATACTTGGGTATGTGATGCCCACGGTTTACTAGGGTGTGTGGTGCCCGCGGTGTACTAGGGTATGTGGTGCCCGCAGTGTACTAGGGTATGTGATCCTCGCGGTGTACTAGGGTATGTGGTGCCCGCGGTGTAGTTGGGTATGTGATGCCCGCGGTGTACTTGGGTATGTGATGCCCACGGTGAACTAGGGTATGTGGTGCCCGCGGTGTACTAGGGTACCACATACCCAACTACACCGTGGGCATCACATACCCTAGTACACCGCGGGCACCACATACCCTAGTACACCGCGGGCACCACATATCCAACTACACCGTGGGCATCACATACCCAACTACACCGTGGGCATCACATACCCTAGTACACCGCGGGCACCACATACCCAACTACACCGCGGGCATCACATACCCTAGTACACCGTGGGCACCACATACCCAACTACACCGTGGGCATCATATACCCTAGTACACTGCGGGCACCACATACCCAACTACACCGCGGGCATCACATACCCAACTACACCGCGGGCATCACATACCCTAGTTCACCGCGGGCATCACATACCCAACTACACCGCGGGGACCACATACCCTAGTACACCGCGGGCACCACATACATTAGTACACCGTGGGCATCACATACCCTAGTACACCGCGTGCACCACATACCCTAGTACACCGCGGGCACCACATACCCTAGTACACCGCGGGCACCACATACCCAACTACACCGCGGGCATCACATACCCTAGTACACCGCGGGCACCACATACCCTAGTACACCGTGGGCATCACATACCCTAGTACACCGCGGGCACCACATACCCTAGTACACCGCGGGCACCACATACCCAACTACACCGCGGGCATCACATACCCTAGTACACCGCGGGCACCACATACCCAACTACACCGTGGGCATCACATACCCACCTACACCGTGGGCATCACATACCCACCTACACCGTGGGCATCACATACCCACCTACACCGCGGGCACCACATACCCTAGTACACCGCGGGCATCACATACCCTAGTACACCGCGGGCACCACATACCCTAGTACACCGCGGGCACCACATACCCAACTACACCGTGGGCATCACATACCCTAGTACACCGCGGGCATCACATACCCTAGTACACCGCGGGCACCACATACCCTAGTACACCGCGGGCACCACATACCCAACTACACCGCGGGCATCACATACCCTAGTACACCGCGGGCACCACATACCCTAGTACACCGCGGGCACCACATGCCCAACTACACCGTGGGCATCACATACCCAACTACACCGTGGGCATCACATACCCTAGTACACCGCGGGCACCACATACCCAACTACACCGCGGGCACCACATACCCAAGTATACCACGGGCATCACATACCCTAGTACACCGCGGGCACCACATACCCTAGTACACCGCGGGCACTACATACCCTAGTACACCGCGGGCATCACATACCCAACAACACCGCGGGCACCACATACCAAGAATACCGCGGGCACCTCATACCCTAGTACACAGCGGGCATCACATACTTAACTACACTGCGGGCACCACATACCCAAGTATACCGCGGGCATCACATACCCTAGTACACCGCGGGCACCACATACCCAACTACACCGCGGGCATCACATACCCAACTACACCGCGGGCATCACATACCCTAGTACACCGCGGGCATCACACACCCAACTACACCGCGGGCATCACATACCCAACTACACCGCGGGCACCACATACCCAACAACACCGCGGGCACCACATACCCTAGTACACCGCGGGCATCACATACCCTAGTACACCGCGGGCATCACATACCCAACTACACCGCGGGCACCACATACCCTAGTACACCGCGGGCACCACATACCCAACTACACCGTGGGCATCACATACCCAACTACACCGTGGGCATCACATACCCTAGTACACCGCGGGCATCACATACCCTAGTACACCGCGGGCATCACATACCCTAATACACCGCGGGCATCACATACCCAACTACACCGTGGGCATCACATACCCTAGTACACCGCGGGCACCACATACACTAGTACACCGCGGTGTACTAGGGTATGTGGTGCCCGCGGTATACTTGTGTATGTGGTGCCCGCGGTGTACTAGGGTATGTGGTGCCCGCGGTGTACTAGGGTATGTGGTGCCCGCGGTGTAGTTGGGTATATGATGCCCGGGGTGTACTAGGGTATGTGGTGCCCACGGTGTAGTAGGGTATGTGGTGCCCGCGGTATAACATACCCATGTATACCGCGGGCACCACATACCCTAGTACACCGCGGGCACCACATACCCTAGTTCACCGCGGGCATCACATACCCAACTACACCGCGGGCACCACATACCCTAGTACACCGCGGGCACCACATACCCAAGTCCCATGTACACCGCGGGCATCACATACCCTAGTACACCGCGGGCACTACACCGCGGGCATCACATACCCTAGTACACCGCGGGCATCACACACCCAACTACACCGCGGGCATCACATACCCAACTACCGCGGGCATCACATACCCTAGTATACCGTGGGCATCACATACCCAAGTACATCGCGGGCATCACATACCCAAGTATACCGCGGGCACCACATACCCTAGTACACCGCGGGCATCATATACCCAAATACACCGCGGGCATCACATACCCAACTACACCGCGGGCATCACATACCCTAGTTCACCGTGGGCATCACATAGCCAACTACACCGCGGGCATCACAAACCCTAGTACACCGCGGGCACCACATACCCTAGTACACCGCGGGGACCACATACCCTAGTACACCGCGGGCATCACATACCCTAGTACACCGCGGGCATCACATACCCAACTAGACCGCAGGCACCACTTACCCTAGTAAACCGCGGGCACCTCATACCCAAGTATACCGCGGGCACCACATACCCAAGTACACCGCGGGCACCACATACCCTAGTACACCGCGGGCACTACATACCCTAGTACACCGCGGGCATCACATACCCAACTACACGTACACCGCGGGCACCACATACCCTAGTACACCGCGGGCACCACATACCCTAGTTCACCGCGGGCATCACATACCCTAGTACACCGCGGGCACCACACATACCCTAGTATACCGCGGGCATCACATACCCATGTATACCGCGGGCACCACATACCCTAGTACAACGCGGGCATCACATACCCAACTACACCGCGGGCATCACATACCCTAGTACACCGCGGGCACCACATACCCTAGTACACCGCGGGCACCACATACCCAACTACACCGTGGGCATCACATACCCAACTACACCGTGGGCACCACATACCCTAGTACACCGCGGGCACCACACACCCTAGTAAACCGCGGGCACCACATACCCAACTACACCGCGGGCACCACATACCCTAGTACACTGCGGGCACCACATACCCTAGTACACCGCGGGCATCATATACCCAACTACACCGCGGGCACCACATATTCTAGTACACCGCGGGCATCATATACCCAACAAAACCGCGGGCATCACATACCCAACTACACCGCGGGCATCACATACCCTAGTACACCGCGGGCACCACATACCCTAGTACACCGCGGGCAGCATCACATACCCAACTACACCGTGGCCACCACATAACCAACTACACCGCGGGCACCACATACCCAAGTCCCAAGTACACCGCGGGCATCACATACCCTAGTACACCGCGGGCATCACATACACTAGTACACCGCGGGCAGCACATACCCAAGTACACCGCGGGCACCACATACCCTAGTACACCGCGGGCACCACATACCCTAGTACACCGCGGGCACCACATACCCAAGTACACCGCGGGCATGGTACACGCGGGTATGTGGTGCCCGCGGTGTACTAGGGTATGTGGGCCCGCGGTGTAGGTGGGTATGTGGTGCCCGCGGTGTAGTTGGGTATGTGGTGCCCGCGGAGTAGTTGGGTATGTGATGCCCGCGATGTACTAGGGTATGTGGTGCCCGCGGTGCACTAGGATATGCGGTGCCCGCGGTGTACTATTGTATGTGGTGCCCGCGGTATACTTGGGTATGTGGTGCCCGCGGTGTAGGTGGGTATGTGATGCCCACGGTGTACTAGGGTATGTGATGCCCGCGGTGTACTAGGGTATGTGATGCCCGCGATGTACTAGGGTATGTGGTGCCCACGGTGTAGTTGGGTATGTGGTGCCCGCGGTGTACTAGGGTATGTGGTGCCCGCGGTGTACTAGGGTATGTGGTGCCCGCGGTGTACTAGGGTATGTGGTGCCCGCGGTGTACTATTGTATGTGGTGCCCGGGGTGTAGTTGGGTATGTGGTGCCCGCGGTGTAGTTGGGTATATGATGCCCGCGGTGTACTAGGGTATGTGGTCCCCGCGGTGTACTAGGGTATGTGGTGCCGTACACCGCGGGCACCACATACCCTAGTACACCGCGGGCACCACATACCCAATAACACAGCGGTGGGTATGTGATGCCCACGGTGTACTAGGGTATGTAGTGCCCGCGGTGTACTAGGGTATGTGATGCCCGCGGTGTAGTTGGGTATGTGGTACCCGCGGTGTAGTTGGGTATGTGATGCCCGCGGTGTACTAGGGTATGTGGTGCCCGCAGTGTAGTTGGGTATGTGGTGCCTGCGGTGTAGTTGGGTATGTGGTGTCCGCGGTGTACTTGGGTATGTGGTGCCCGCGGTATACTTGGGTATGTGGTGCCCGCGGTGTAGTTGGGTATGTGATGCCCGCGGTGTACTAGGGTATGTGGTGCCCACGGCGTAGTTGGGTATGTGATCCTCGCGGTGTACTAGGGTATGTGGTGCCCGCGGTGTAGTTGGGTATGTGATGCCCGCGGTATACTAGGGTATGTGGTGCCCGCGGTGTACTAGGGTATGTGGTGCCCGCGGTGTACTAGGGTATGTGATGCCCACGGTGTACAAGGGTATGTGGTGCCCGCGGTGTACTTGGGTATGTGATGCCCGCGGTGTAGTTGGGTATGTGGTGCCCGCGGTGTACTAGGGTATGTGGTGCCCGCGGTGTACTAGGGTATGTGATGCCCACGGTATACTTGGGTATGTGATGCCCGCAGTGTAGTTGGATATGTGATTGCCGCGGTATACTAGGGTATGTGGTGCCCGCGGTGGCACCACATACCCAACAACACCGCGGGCACCACATACCCAAGTGCACCGCGGGCATCACATACCCTAGTTCACCGCGGGCATCACATACCCAACTACACCGCGGGCACCTCTTCGCGGGCACCACATACCCAAGTATAACGCGGGCACCACATACCCAACTACACCGTGGGCATCACATACCCTAGTACACCGCGGGCATCACATACCCTAGTACACCGTGGGCACCACATACCCTAGTACATCGTGAGCACCACATACCCTAGTACACCGCGAGCACCACATACCCTAGTACACAGCGGGCATCACATACCCTAGTACACCGTCGGCATCACATACCCAACTACACCGCGGGCATCACATACCCTAGTACACTGCGGGCATCACATACCCAAGTATACCGCGGGCACCACATACCCTAGTACACCGCGGGCACCACATACCCTAGTACACCGCGGGCACCACATACCCTAGTACACCGCGGGCACCACATACCCAGCGGTGTAGTTGGGTATGTGATGCCCTGGCACCACATACCTAAGTACACCGTGGGCATCACATACCCACCTACACCGTGGGCATCACATACCCGCGGTGTACTAGGGTATGTGATGCCCACGGTGTAGTTGGGTATGTGATGCCCGCGGTGTACTAGGGTATGTGGTGCCCGCGGTGTACTAGAGTATCCCTAGTACACCGCGGGCACCACATACCCAAGTATAACGCGGGCACCACATACCCAACTACACCGCGGGCGCCACATACCCAAGTATACCGCGGGCACCACATACCCTAGTACACCGCGGGCACCACATACCCTAGAACACCGCGAGCATCACATACCCAAATACAGCATCACATACCCACCTACACCGTGGGCATCACATACCCACCTACACCGCGGGCACCACATACCCTAGTACACCGCGGGCACCACATACCCTAGTACACCGCGGGCACCACATACCCTAGTACACCGTGGGCATCACATACCCTAGTACACCGCGGGCACTACATACCCAACTACACCGCGGGCACCACATTGGGTATGTGGTGCCCGCGGTGTACTTGGATATGTGGTGCCCGCGGTGTAGTTGGGTATGTGGTGCCCGCGGTGTACTAGGGTATGTGATGCCCACGGTGTACTAGGGTATGTGATGCCCACGGTGTAGTTGGGTATGTGGTGCCCGCGGTGTACTAGGGTATGTGGTGCCCGCGGTGTACTAGGGTATGTGATGCCCGCGCATCATATACCCAACTACACCGCGGGCATCACATACCCTAGTACACCGCGGGCACCACATACCCTAGTACACCGCGGGCATCACATACCCTAGTACACCGCGGGCACCACATACCCAACTACACCGCGGGCATCACATACCCTAGTACACCGTGGGCACCACATACCCAACTACACCGTGGGCATCATATACCCTAGTACACCGCGGGCATCACATACCCTAGTACACCGCGGGCACCACATACCCTAGTACACCGCGGGCACCACATACCCTAGTACACCGCGGGCATCATATACCCAACTACACCACGGGCACCACATACCCTAGTACACCGCGGGCATCACATACCCTAGTACACCCCGGGCATCACATACCCTAGTACACCGCGGGCACCACATACCCAACTACACCGTGGGCATCACATACCCTAGTACACCGCGGGCACCACATACCCTAGTACACCGCGGGCATCACATACCCATGCCCGCGATGTACTTCACCGCGGGCACTACATACCCAAGTACACCTCGGGCATCACATACCCAACTACACCGCGGTGTACTAGGGTATGTGGTGCCCGCGGTGTAGTTGGGTATGTGATGCCCGCGGTGTACTAGGGTATGTGATGCCCGCGGTGTACTAGGGTATGTGGTGCCCGCGGTGTAGTTGGGTATGTGATGCCCGCGGTGTACTTGGGTATGTGATGCCCACGGTGAACTAGGGTATGTTTGGGTATGTGGTGCCCGCGGTGTACTAGGGTATGTGATGCCCGCGGTGTAGTTGGGTATGTGGTGCCCGCGGTGTACTTGGGTATGTGATGCCCGCGGTGTACTTGGGTATGTGGTGCCCGCGGTGTAGTTGGGTATGTGATGCCCGCGGTTTACTAGGGTATGTGATGCCCGCGGTGTAGTTAGGTATGTGATGCCCGCGGTGTAGTTGGGTATGTGATGCCCGCGGTGTACTAGGGTATGTGATGCCCGCGGTGTACTAGGGTATGTGGTGCCCGCGGTGTACTTAGGTATGTGATGCCCGCGGTGTAGTTGGGTATGTGGTGCCCGCGGTGTACTAGGGTATGTGGTGCCCGCGGTGTACTTAGGTATGTGATGCCCGCGGTGTAGTTGGGTATGTGATGCCCGCGGTGTAGTTGGGTATGTGGTGCCCGCAGTGTACTAGGGTATGTGATGCCCGCGGTGTACTAGGGTATGTGGTGCCCGCGGTTTAGTTGGGTATGTGGTGCCCGCGGCGTAGTTGGGTATGTGATGCCCACGGTGTAGTTGGGTATGTGGTGCCCGCGGTGTAGTTGGGTATGTGATGCCCGCAGTGTAGTTGGGTATGTGGTGCCCGCGGTGTACTAGGGTATGTGATGCCCGCGGTGTACTTAGGACTTGGGTATGTGATGCCCGCGGTTTACTTGGGTATGTGGTGCCCGCTGTGTACTAGGGTATGTGATGCCCACGGTGTACTAGGGTATGTGGTATACTAGGGTATGTGATGCCCGCGGTGTACTAGGGTATGTGGTGCCCGCGGTGAACTAGGGTATGTGATGCCCGCGGTGTACTTGGGTATGTGGTGCCCGCGGTGTACTAGGGTATGTGGTGCCCGCGGTGTACTAGGGTATGTGGTGCCCGCGGTGTACTAGGGTATGTGATGCCCGCGGTGTACTAGGGTGTGTGGTGCCCGAGGTATATTTGGCTATGTGGTGCCCGCGGTGTAGTTGGGTATGTGGTGCCCGCGGTGTACTAGGGTATGTGATGCCCGCGGTGTAGTTGGGTATGTGATGCCCGCGGTGTACTAGGGTATGTGGTGCCCGCGGTGTACTTGGGTATGTGATGCCCGCGTTGTACTTGGGTATGTGATGCCCGCGGTGTAGTTCGGTATGTGGTGCCCGCGGTGTACTAGGGTATGTGGTGCCCGCGGGCACCACATACCCAACTTCACCGCGGGCATCACATACCCTAGTACACAGCGGGCACCACATACCGAACTACACCGCGGGCACCACATACCCAAGTCCCAAGTACACCGCGGGCACCACATACCCTAGTACACTGTGAGCACCACATACCCTAGTACACCGCGGGCACCACATACCTAAGTACACCGCGGGCACCACATACCCAGTACACCGCGGGCATCACATACCCAACTACACCGCGGGCACCACATACCCAAGTACACCGCGGGCATGGTATGTGATGCCCGCGGTGTACTAGGGTATGTGATGCCCGCGGTGTAGTTAGGTATGTGGTGCCCGCGGTGTACTAGGGTATGTGATGCCCGCGGTGTAGTTGGTTATGTGATTGCCGCGGTATACTAGGGTATTTGGTGCCCGCGGTGTACTAGGGTATGTGGTGCCCGCAGTGTACTAGGGTATGTGGTGCCCGCGGTGTACACATACCCAGGTATACCGCGGGCACCACATACCCTAGTACACCGCGGGCATCACATACCCTAGTACACAGCGGGCATCACATACCCTAGTACACCGCGGGCACCACATACCCAACTACACCGCAGGCACCACATACCCAAGTACACCGCGGGCATCACATACCCTAGTACACCTCGGGCATCACATACCCATGTATACCGCTGGCACCACATACACCACATACCCTAGTACACCGCGGGCATTACATACCCTAGTACACCGTGGGCATCACATACCCAAATACACCGCGGGCATCACATACCCTAGTACATCGCGGGCATCACATACCCTAGTACACCGCGGGCACCACATACCCTAGTACACCGCGGGCATCACATACACATACCCTAGTACAGCGCGGGCACCACATACCCTAGTACACCGCGGGCATGTATACCGCGGGCATCACATACCCTAGTACACCGCGGGCATCACATACCCACCTACACCGTGGGCATCACATACCCACCTACACCGCGGGCACCACATACCCTAGTACCACATACCCTAGTACACCGTGGGCATCACATACCCTAGTACACCGCGGGCACCACATACCCAACTACACCGCGGGCATCACATACCCTAGGACACCGCGGGCACCACATACCCTAGTACACCGCGAGCACCACATACCCAACTACACCGCGGGCACCACATACCCTAGTACACCGCGGGCACCACATACCCAACTACACCGCGGGCACCACATACCCTAGTACACCGCGGGCACCACATACCCAACTACACCGTGGGCATCACATACCCTAGTACACCGCGGGCACCACATACCCTAGTACACCGCGGGCATCACATACCCATGCCCGCGATGTACTTCACCGTGGGCACTACATACCCAAGTACACCTCGGGCATCACATACCCAACTACACCGCGGTGTACTAGGGTATGTGGTGCCCGCGGTGTAGTTGGGTATGTGATGCCCGCGGTGTACTAGGGTATGTGATGCCCGCGGTGTACTAGGGTATGTGGTGCCCGCGGTGTAGTTGGGTATGTGATGCCCGCGGTGTACTTGGGTATGTGATGCCCACGGTGAACTAGGGTATGTTTGGGTATGTGGTGCCCGCGGTGTACTAGGGTATGTGATGCCCGCGGTGTAGTTGGGTATGTGGTGCCCGCGGTGTACTTGGGTATGTGATGCCCGCGGTGTACTTGGGTATGTGGTGCCCGCGGTGTAGTTGGGTATGTGATGCCCGCGGTGTACTGTACTAGGGTATGTGATGCCCGCGGTGTAGTTAGGTATGTGATGCCCGCGGTGTAGTTGGGTATGTGATGCCCGCGGTGTACTAGGGTATGTGATGCCCGCGGTGTACTAGGGTATGTGGTGCCCGCGGTGTACTTAGGTATGTGATGCCCGCGGTGTAGTTGGGTATGTGGTGCCCGCGGTGTACTAGGGTATGTGGTGCCCGCGGTGTACTTAGGTATGTGATGCCCGCGGTGTAGTTGGGTATGTGATGCCCGCGGTGTAGTTGGGTATGTGGTGCCCGCAGTGTACTAGGGTATGTGATGCCCGCGGTGTACTAGGGTATGTGGTGCCCGCGGTTTAGTTGGGTATGTGGTGCCCGCGGCGTAGTTGGGTATGTGATGCCCACGGTGTAGTTGGGTATGTGGTGCCCGCGGTGTAGTTGGGTATGTGATGCCCGCAGTGTAGTTGGGTATGTGGTGCCCGCGGTGTACTAGGGTATGTGATGCCCGCGGTGTAGTTGGGTATGTGATGCCCGCGGTATACTTGGGTATGTGGTGCCCGCAGTGTACTAGGGTATGTGATGCCCACGGTGTACTAGGGTATGTGGTATACTAGGGTATGTGATGCCCGCGGTGTACTAGGGTATGTGGTGCCCGCGGTGAACTAGGGTATGTGATGCCCGCGGTGTACTTGGGTATGTGGTGCCCGCGGTGTACTAGGGTATGTGGTGCCCGCGGTGTACTAGGGTATGTGGTGCCCGCGGTGTACTAGGGTATGTGATGCCCGCGGTGTACTAGGGTGTGTGGTGCCCGAGGTATATTTGGCTATGTGGTGCCCGCGGTGTAGTTGGGTATGTGGTGCCCGCGGTGTACTAGGGTATGTGATGCCCGCGGTGTAGTTGGGTATGTGATGCCCGCGGTGAACTAGGGTATGTGGTGCCCGCGGTGTACTTGGGTATGTGATGCCCGCGTTGTACTTGGGTATGTGATGCCCGCGGTGTAGTTCGGTATGTGGTGCCCGCGGTGTACTAGGGTATGTGGTGCCCGCGGTGTAGTTGGCACCACATACCCAACTACACCGCGGGCATCACATACCCTAGTACACCGCGGGCACCACATACCGAACTACACCGCGGGCACCACATACCCAAGTCCCAAGTACACCGCGGGCACCACATACCCTAGTACACTGTGAGCACCACATACCCTAGTACACCGCGGGCACCACATACCTAAGTACACCGCGGGCACCACATACCCAGTACACCGCGGGCATCACATACCCAACTACACCGCGGGCACCACATACCCTAGTACACCGCGGGCATGGTATGTGGTGCCCGCGGTGTACTAGGGTATGTGATGCCCGCGGTGTAGTTAGGTATGTGGTGCCCGCGGTGTACTAGGGTATGTGATGCCCGCGGTGTAGTTGGTTATGTGATTGCCGCGGTATACTAGGGTATTTGGTGCCCGCGGTGTACTAGGGTATGTGGTGCCCGCAGTGTACTAGGGTATGTGGTGCCCGCGGTGTACACATACCCAGGTATACCGCGGGCACCACATACCCTAGTACACCGCGGGCATCACATACCCTAGTACACAGCGGGCATCACATACCCTAGTACACCGCGGGCACCACATACCCAACTACACCGCAGGCACCACATACCCAAGTATACCGCGGGCATCACATACCCTAGTACACCTCGGGCATCACATACCCATGTATACCGCTGGCACCACATACACCACATACCCTAGTACACCGCGGGCATCACATACCCTAGTACACCGTGGGCATCACATACCCAAATACACCGCGGGCATCACATACCCTAGTACATCGCGGGCATCACATACCCTAGTACACCGCGGGCACCACATACCCTAGTACACCGCGGGCATCACATACACATACCCTAGTACAGCGCGGGCACCACATACCCTAGTACACCGCGGGCATGTATACCGCGGGCATCACATACCCTAGTACACCGCGGGCATCACATACCCACCTACACCGTGGGCATCACATACCCACCTACACCGCGGGCACCACATACCCTAGTACCACATACCCTAGTACACCGTGGGCATCACATACCCTAGTACACCGCGGGCACCACATACCCAACTACACCGCGGGCATCACATACCCTAGGACACCGCGGGCACCACATACCCTAGTACACCGCGGGCACCACATACCCAACTACACCGCGGGCACCACATACCCTAGTACACCGCGGGCACCACATACCCAACTACACCGCGGGCACCACATACCCTAGTACACCGCGGGCATCACATACCCAGTACACCGCGGGCATCATATACCCAACTACACCGCGGGCACCACATACCCAAGTACACCGCGGGCGTCACATACCCAAGTACACCGCGGGCACCACATACCCAAGGGTATGTGGTGCCCGCGGTGTACTAGGGTATGTGGTGCCCGTGGTGTAGTTGGGTATGTGATGCCCGCGGTATACTTGGGTATGTGGTGCCCCATCACATACCCTAGTACACCGCGGGCACCACATATCCTAGTATACCGCGGGCACCACATACCCAACTACACCGCGGGCATCACATACCCTAGTACACCGCGGGCACCACATACCGAACTACACCGCGGGCACCACATACCCAAGTCCCAAGTACACCGCGTGCATCACATACCCTAGTACACCGCGGGCACTACATACCCAAGTACACCTCGGGCATCACATACCCAACTACACCGCGAGCACCACATACCCTAGTATACCGCGGGCACCACATACCCTAGTACACCGCGGGCACCACATACCCTAGTACTCCGCGGGCACCACATACCCCCCGGCATCACATACCCTAGTACACCGTGGGCATCACATACCCTAGTACACCATGGGCATCATATACCCAACTACACCGCGGGCACCACATACCCTAGTACTCCGCGGGCACCACATACCCCCCAACTACACCACGGGCACCACATACCCTAGTACACCGCGGGCACCACATACCCAAGTATAACGCGGGCACCACATACCCTAGTACACCGCGGGCATCACATACCCAACTACACCGCGGGCATCACATACCCAACTGCACCGCGGGCATCACATACCCTAGTACACCGCGGGCACCACAAACCCAACTACACCGTGGGCATGACATACCCTAGTACACCGCGGGCATCACATACCCAACTACACCGCGGGCACCACATACCCAAGTACACCGCGGGCACCACATACCCAAGTACACCGCGGGCACCACATACCCAACTACACCGCGGGCACCACATACCCAAGTCCCAACTACACCGCGGGCACCACATACCCAAGTACACCGCGGACACCACATACCTAAGTACACCGCGGACACCACATACTCTAGTACACCGCGGGCATCACATACCCAAGTATACCGCGGGCACCACATACCCAAGCATCACATACCCAAGTACACCGCGGGCACCACATACCCAAGTACACCGCGGGCATCACATACCCAACTACACCGCGGGCACCAAATACCCTAGTACACCGCGGGCACCACATACCCTAGTTCACCGCGGGCACCACATACCCAACTACACCGTGGGCACCACATACTCTAGTACACCGCGGGCAGCGGTGTAGTTGGGTATGTGATGCCCGTGGTGTAGTTGGGTATGTGATGCCCGTGGTGTAATTGGGTATGTGGTGCCCACGGTGTACTAGGGTATGTGATGCCTTCGGTGTACTTGGGTATGTGGTGCCCGCGGTGTACTTGGGTATGTGATGCCCGCGGTGTACTAGGGTATGTGATGCCCGCGGTGTAGTTGGGTATGTGATGCCCGCGGTGTACTAGGGTATGTGATGCCCGCGGTGTAGTTGGGTATGTGATGCCCGCGGTGTACTAGGGTATGTGGTGCCCGCGATGTACTAGGGTATGTGGTGCCCGCGGTGTCGTTGGGTATGTGATGCCCGCGGTGTAGTTGGGTATGTGATGCCCGCGGTGTACTAGGGTATGTGGTGCCCGCGGTGAACTAGGGTATGTGATGCCCGCGGCGTAGTTGGGTATGTGATGCCCGCAGTGTACTAGGGTATGTGGTGCCCGCGGTATACTTGGGTATGTGATGCCCGCGGTGTACTATGGTATGTGGTGCCCACGGTGTACTAGGGTATGTGGTGCCCGCGGTGTACTAGGGTATGTGATGCCCGCGATGTACTAAGGTATGTGGTGCCCGCGGTATACTTGGGTATGTGGTGCCCGCGGTGTACTAGGGTATGTGATGCCCGCGGTGTACTAGGGTATGTGGTGCCCACGGTGTACTAGGGTATGTGGTGCCCGCGGTGTACTAGGGTATGTGGTGCCCGCGGTGTAGTTGGGTATGTGATGCCCGCGGTGTACTAGGGTATATGGTGCCCGCGGTGTACAAGGGTATGTGGTGCCCGCGGTGTACTTGGGTATGTGATGCCCGCGGTGTAGTTGGGTATGTGGTGCCCTGTACTTGGGTATGTGGTGCCCGCGGTGTAGTTGGGTATGTGGTGCCCGTGGTGTACTAGGGTATGTGATGCCCGCGGTGTACTTGGGTATGTGATGCCCACAGTGTACTAGGGTATATGATGCCCGCGGTGTACTAGGGTATGTGGTGCCCGCGGTGTACTAGGGTATGTGGTGCCCGCGGTGTACTAGGGTATGTAGTGCCCGCGGTGTACTAGGGTATGTGATGCCCACGGTGTAGTTGGGTATGTGATGCCCGCGGTGAACTAGGGTATGTGGTGCCCGCGGTGTACCAGGGTATGTGGTGCCCGCGGTGTAGGTGCCCACGGTGTACTAGGGTATGTGATGCCCGCGGTGTAGTTGGGTATGTGGTGCCCGCGGTGTACTAGGGTATGTGATGCCCACGGACCTAAGTACACCGCGGGCACCACATACCCTAGTACACCGCGGGCACCACATACCCTAGTACACCGCGGGCACCACATACCCTAGTACACCGCGGGCATCACATACCCTAGTACACCGCGGGCACCGTACTAGGGTATGTGGTGCCCGCGGTGTACTAGGGTATGTGGTGCACCACATACCCTAGTACACCGCGGGCACCACATACCCTAGTACACCGTGGGCATCACATACCCTAGTACACCGCGGGCACCACATACCCAACTACACCGCGGGCATCACATACACTAGTACACCGCGGGCATCACATACCCAACTACACCGCGGGCACCACATACCCTAGTACACCGCGGGCATCACATACCCTAGAACACCTCGGGCACCACAAACCCTAGTACACCGCGGGCATCATATACCCTAGTACACCGCGGGCATCACATACCCAAGTACACCGCGGGCATCACATACCCTAGTACACCGTGGGCATGCACCACATACCCAACTACACCGCGGGCATCATATACCCAAGTACACCGCGGGCAACAAATACCCAACTACACCGCGGGCACCACATACCCTAGTACACCGCGGGCATCACATACCCTAGTACACCGCGGGCATCACATACCCTAGTACACCGCGGGCATCACATACCCACCTACACCGTGGGCATCACATACCCACCTACACCGCGGGCACCACATATCCTAGTACACCGCGGGCACCACATACCCTAGTACACCGCGGGCACCACATACCCTAGTACACCGTGGGCATCACATACCCTAGTACACCGCGGGCATCACATACCCAACTACACCGTGGGCATCATATACCCTAGTACACTGCGGGCACCACATACCCAACTACACCGCGGGCATCACATACCCAACTACACCGCGGGCATCACATACCTAAGTACACCGCGGGCACCACATACCCTAGTACACCGCCATACCCTAGTACACCGCGGGCACCACATACCCTAGTACACCGCGGGCACCACATACCCTAGTACACCGCGGGCATCACATACCCAACTACACCGCGGGCATCATATACCTTAGTACACCGCGGGCATCACATACCCAAATACACCGCGGGCATCACATACCCTAGTACACCGCGGGCACCACATACCCTAGTACACCGCGGGCACCACATACCCTAGTACACCGCGGGCACCACATACCCTAGTACACCGCGGGCGCGGTGAACTAGGGTATGTGGTGCCCGCGGTGTACTAGGGTATGTGGTGCCCGCGGTGTACTTGGGTATGTCACATACCCTAGTACTATGTGATGTACTAGGGTATGTGATGCCCGCGGTGTACTAGGGTATGTGGTGCCCGCGGTATACTTGGGTATGTGATGCCCGCGGTGTACTTGGGTATGTGATGCCCACGGTGTACTAGGGTATGTGGTGCCCGCGGTGTACTAGGGTATGTGATGCCCACGGTGTAGTTGGGTATGTGGTGCCCGCGGTGTACTAGGGTATGTGATGCCCGCGGTGTACTAGGGTATGTGGTGCCCGCGGTGTACTAGGGTATGTGGTGCCCGCGGTGTACTAGGGTATGTGGTGCCCGAGGTGTACTAGGGTATGTGATGCCCGCGATGTACTTGGGTATGTGATGCCCACGGTGTACTAGGGTATGTGGTGCCCGCGGTGTACTAGGGTATGTGGTGCCCGCGGTGTACTAGGGTATGTGGTGCCCGCGGTGTACTAGGGTATGTGGTGCCCGCGGTGTAGTTGGGTATGTGATGCCCGAGGTGTACTTGGGTATGTAGTGCCCGCGGTGTACTAGGGTATATGATGCCCGCGGTGTACTAGGGTTTGTGGTGCCCGAGGTGTTCTAGGGTATGTGGTGCCCACGGTGTACTAGGGTATGTGGTGCCCGCGCTGTACTAGGGTATGTGGTGCCCGCGGTATACCTGGGTATGTGATGCCCGCGGTGTACTTGGGTATGTGATGCCCACAGTGTACTAGGGTATGTGATGCCCGCGGTGTACTTGGGTATGTGCTGCCCGCTGTGTTATTGGGTATGTGGTGCCCGCGGTGTACTAGGGTATGTGATGCCCGCGGTGTAGTTGGGTATGTGGTGCCCTTGGGCATCACATACCCAACTACAGCGCGGGCACCACATACCCTAGTACACCGCGGGCACCACATACCCTAGTACACCGCGGGCACCACATACCCTAGTATACCGCGGGCACCACATACCCAAGTATACCGCGGGCATCACACACTAATACACCGCGGGCAGCACATACCCAAGTACACCGCGGGCATCACATACCCTAGTACACTGTGGGCATCACATACCCAACTACACCGTGGGCATCACATACCCTAGTACACCGCGGGCACCACATACCCAACTTCACCGCGGGCACCACATACCCTAGTACACCGTGGGCACCACATACCCTAGAACACCTCGGGCACCACAAACCCTAGTACACCGCGGGCATCATATACCCTAGTACACCGCAGGCATCACATACCCAACTACACCGCGGGCACCACATACCCAACTACCCCGCGGGCACCACATACCCTAGTACACCGCGGGTACCACACACCCTAGTAAACCGTGGGCATCACATACCCTAGCTAGTACACTGCGGGCACCACATACCCAACTACACCGCGGGCACCACATACCCTAGTACACCGCGGGCACCACATACCCTAGTACACCGCGGGCATCATATACCCAACTACACCGCGGGCACCACATACCCAAGTACACCGCGGGCACCACATACCCTAGTACACCGCGGGCACCACATACCCTAGTACACCGCGGGCATCACATACCCAAGTACACCGCGGGCATCACATACCCTAGTACACTGCGGGCACCAAATACCCTAGTACACCGCGGGCATCACATACCCTAGTACACCACGGGCATCACAAAGTACACCGCGGTCATCTCATACCCTAGTATACCGTGGGCATCACATACCCAAGTACACCGCGGGCACCACATACCTAACTACACCGCGGGCATCACATACCCTAGTACATCGCGGGCATCACATACCCTAGTACACCGCGGGCACCACATACCCTAGTACACCGCGGGCACCACATACCCTAGTACACCGCGGGCACCTCATACCCTAGTACACCGCGGGCACCACATACCCTAGTACACCGCGGGCACCACATACCCAAGTATACCGCGGGCACCACATACCCTAGTACACCGCGGGCACTACATACCCTAGTACACCGTGGGCATCACATACCCAACTACACCGCGGGCATCACATACCCTAGTACACCGCGGGCACCACATACCCTAGTACACCGCGGGCACCACATACCCAACTACACCGTGGGCATGGGCACCACATACCCTAGTACACCGCGGGCACCACATACCCAACTACACCGCGGGCATCACATACCCTAGTACACCGCGGGCACCACATACCCTAGTACACCGTGGGCACCACATACCCTAGTACACCGCGGGCATCACATACCCTAGTACACCGCGGGCACCACATACCCAAGTATACCGCGGGCACCACATACCTTAGTACATCGCGGGCATCACATACCCTAGTACACCGCGGGCACCACATACCCTAGTACACCGTGGGCACCACATACCATAGTACGGTGCCCGCGGTGTACTTGGGTATGTGATGCCCGCGGTGTACTAGGGTATGTGGTGCCCGCGGTGTACTAGGGTATGTGATGCCCGCGGTGTACTAGGGTATGTGGTGCCCGCGGTGTACTTAGGTCCGTGGGCATCACATACCCTAGTACACCGCGGGCACCACATACCCAAGTACACCGCGGGCATCACATACCCTAGTACACCGTGGGCACCTACACCGCGGGCACCACATACCCTGGTACACCGCGGGCACCACATACCCTAGTTCACCGCGGGCATCACATACCCAACTACACCGTGGGCATCACATACCCTAGTACACCGCGGGCACTACATACCCTAGTACACCGCGGGCACCACATACCCTTGTACACCGCGGGCATCACATACCCTAGTACACCGCGGGCACCACATACCCAACTACACCGCGGGCACCACATACCCTAGTTCATCGCGGGCATCACATACCCAACTACACCGCGGGCACCACATACCCAACTACACCGTGGTGTACTAGGGTATGTGATGCCCGCGGTGTAGTTGGGTATGTGATGCCCGCGGTGAACTAGGGTATGTGGTGCCCGCGGTGTACATGGGTGTATGTGATGCCCTACACCGTGGGCATCACATACCCAACTACACCGTGGGCATCACATACCCTAGTACACCGCGGGCACCACATACCCTAGTACACCGCGGGCACCACATACCCTAGTATACCGCGGGCATCACATACCCAACTACACCGCGGGCACCACATACCCTAGTACACCGCGAGGATCACATACCCAACTACGCCGTGGGCACCACATACCCTAGTACACCGCGGGCATCACATACCCAACTACACCGCGGGCACCACATACCCAAGTATACCGCGGGCACCACATACCCAAGTACACCGCGGACACCACATACCCAACTACACCGCAGGCACCACATACCCAACTACACTGCGGGCACCACATACCCTAGTACACCGCGGGCATCACATACCCAACTACACCGCGGGTACCACATACCCAACTACACCGCGGGCATCACATACCCTAGTACACCGCGGGCACTACATACCCAACTACACCGCGGGTACCACATACGCTAGTACACCGCGGGCACCACATACCTAACTATACCGCGGGCACCACATACCCAAGTATACTGCGGGCACCTCATACCCTAGTACACCGCGGGCATCACATACCCAACTACACCGCGGGCACCACATACCCAAGTATACCGCGGGCACCACATACCCTAGTTCACCGCGGGCACCACATACCCTAGTACACCGCGGGCATCACATACCCAACTACACCGCGGGCATCACATACCCTTGTACACCGCGGGCACCACATACCCTAGTACACCGCGGGCACCACATACCTAAGTACACCGCGGCCATCACATACCCAACTACACCGCAGGCACCACATACCATAGTACACGTGTGGTGCCCGCGGTGTACATGCCCACGTTGTACTAGGGTATGTGGTGCCGTAGTTGGGTATGTGATGCCCGCGGTGTACTAGGGTATGTGATGCCCACGGTGTACTAGGGTATGTGGTGCCCGCGGTGTACCAGGGTATGTGGTGCCCGCAGTGTAGTTGGGTATGTGGTGCCCGCGGTGTACTAGGGTATGTGAAGCCCGCGGTATACTAGGGTATGTGGTGCCCGCGGTGTACTAGGGTATGTGGTGCCCGCGGTGTACTAGGGTATGTGGTGCCCGCGATGTAGTTGGGTATGTGATGCCCACGGTGTACTTGGGTATGTGGTGCCCGCGGTGTACTAGGGTATGTGATGCCCGCGGTGTACTAGGGTATGTGGTGCCCGGGGTGTAGTTGGGTATATGATGCCCGCGGTGTACTTGGGTATGTGGTGCCCGCGGTGAAGTTGGGTATGTGGTGCCTGCCCGCGGTGTACTAGGGTATGTGGTGCCCGCGGCGTACTTGGGTATGTGGTGCCCGCGGTGTAGTTGGGTATGTGGTGCCCGCGGTGTACTAGGGTATGTGATGCCCACGGTGTAGTTGGGTATGTGGTGCCCGCGGTGTACTAGGGTATGTGGTGCCCGCGGTGTACTAGGGTATGTGATGCCCGCGGTGTAGTTGGGTATGTGGTGCCCGCGGTGTAGTTGGGTATGTGGTGCCCGCGGTGTACTAGGGTATGTGAAGCCCGCGGTATACTAGGGTATGTGGTGCCCGCGGTGTACTAGGGTATGTGGTGCCCGCGGTGTACTAGGGTATGTGGTGCCCGCGATGTAGTTGGGTATGTGATGCCCACGGTGTACTTGGGTATGTGGTGCCCGCGGTGTACTAGGGTATGTGATGCCCGCGGTGTACTAGGGTATGTGGTGCCCGGGGTGTAGTTGGGTATATGATGCCCGCGGTGTACTTGGGTATGTGGTGCCCGCGGTGAAGTTGGGTATGTGGTGCCTGCCCGCGGTGTACTAGGGTATGTGGTGCCCGCGGCGTACTTGGGTATGTGGTGCCCGCGGTGTAGTTGGGTATGTGGTGCCCGCGGTGTACTAGGGTATGTGATGCCCACGGTGTAGTTGGGTATGTGGTGCCCGCGGTGTACTAGGGTATGTGGTGCCCGCGGTGTACTAGGGTATGTGATGCCCGCGGTGTAGTTGGGTATGTGGTGCCCGCGGTGTAGTTGGGTATGTGGTGCCCGCGGTGTAGTTGGGTATGTGATGCCCGCGGTGTACAAGGGTATGTGGTGCCCGCGGTGTACTAGGGTATGTGATGCCCGCGGTGGAGTTGGGTATGTGGTGCCCGCGGTGTACTAGGGTATGTGGTGCCCGCGGTGTACTAGGGTATGTGATGCCCGCGGTGTAGTTGGGTATGTGGTGCCCGCGGTGTACTAGGGTATGTGGTGCCCGCGGTGTAGTTAGGTATGTGGTGCCCGCGGTGTTCTAGGGTATGTGATGCCCGCGGTGTAGTTGGGTATATGATGCCCGCGGTGTACTAGGGTATATGATGCCCACGGTGTAGTTGGGTATGTGGTGCCCGCGGTGTACTAGGGTTTGTGATGCCCGCGGTGTAGTTGGGTATGTGGTGCCCGCGGTGTACTAGGGTATGTGGTGCCCGCGGTGTAGTTGGGTATGTGGTGCCCGCGGTGTACATGTGATGCCCGCGGTGTTCTAGGGTATGTGGTGCCTGCGGTGTTCTAGGGTATGTGATGCCCGCGGTGTACTAGGGTATGAGGTGCCCGCGGTGTAGTTGGGTATGTGATGCCCGAGGTGTACTTGGGTATGTGGTGCCCGCGGTGTACTAGGGTATGTGATGCCCACGGTGTACTAGGGTATGTAGTGCCCGCGGTGTACTAGGGTATGTGGTGCCCGCGGTGTACTAGGGTATGTGATGCCCACGGTGTAGTTGGGTATGTGGTGCCCGCGGTGTACTAGGGTATGTGATGCCCGCGGTGTACTAGGGTATGTGGTGCCCGCGGTGTAGTTGGGTATGTGGTGCCCGCGGTGTAGTTGGGTATGTGATGCCTGCGGTGTACTAGGGTATGTGGTGCCCGCGGTGTAGTTGGGTATGTGGTGCCCGCGGTGTACTAGGGTATGTGATGCCCGCGGTGTACTAGGGTATGTGATGCCCGCGGTGTAGTTGAGAATGTGGTGCCCGCGGTGTACATGGGTATGTGGTGCCCGCGGTGTACTAGGGTATGTGGTGCCCGCGGTGTACTAGGGTATGTGGTGCCCGCGGTGTACAAGGGTATGTGGTGCCCGCGGTGTACTAGGGTATGTGATACCCGCGGTGTAGTTGGGTATGTGGTGCCCGCGGTGTACTAGGGTATGTGGTGCCCGCGGTGTACTAGAGTATGTGGTCCCCGCGGTGTAGTTGGGTATGTGATGCCCGCGGTGTAGTTGGGTATGTGATTCCCGCGGTGTACTAGGGTATGTGATGCCCGCGGTGTAATTGGGTATGTGGTGCCCGCGGTGTAGTTGGGTATGTGATGCCCGCGGTGTACTAGGGTATGTGATGCCCACGGTATACTTGGGTATGAGATTACCTCGGTGTACTTGGGTATGTGGTGCCCGCGGTGTACTAGGGTATGTGGTGCCCGCGGTGTACTTGGGTATGTGATGCCCGCGGTATACGTGATGCCCGCGATGAACTAGGGTATGTGGTGCCCGCGGTGTAGTTGGGTATGTGGTGCCCGCGGTGTACCTGGGTATGTGATGCCCGCCGTGTAGTTGGGTATGTGATGCCCGCGGTGTACTAGGGTATGTGGTCCCCGCGGTGTAGTTGGGTATGTGATGCCCGCGGTGTACTAGGGTATGTGATGCCCGCGGTGTAGTTGGGGGGTATGTGGTGCCCGCGGTGTACTAGGGTATGTGATGCCCGCGGTGTACTAGGGTATGTGGTGCCCGCGGTGTACTTGGGTATGTGATGCCCGCGGTGTACTAGGGTATGTGATGCCCGCGGTGTAGTTGGGTATGTGATGCCCGCGGTGTACTTGGGTATGTGGTGCCCGCGGTGTAGTTGGGTATGTGATGCCCACTGTGAACTAGGGTATGTGATGCCCGCGGTGAACTAGGGTATGTGGTGCCCGCGGTGTAGTTGGGTATGTGATGCCCGCGGTGTACTAGGGTATGTGGCATCACATACCCTAGTACACCGCGGGCACCACATACCCAAGTACACCGCGGGCACCACATACCCTAGTACACCGTGGGCATCACATACCCAACTACACCGCGGGCACCACATACCCTAGTACACCGTGGGCACCACATACCCAACTACACCGTGGGCATCATATACCCTAGTACACTGCGGGCACCACATACCCAACTACACCGCGGGCATCACATACCCACCTACACCGCGGGCACCACATACCCTAGTACACCGCGGGCACCACATACCCTAGTACACCGCGGGCACCACATACCCAACTACACCGCGGGCATCACATACCCTAGCTAGTACACCGCGGGCACCACATACCCAAGTACACCGCGGGCACCACATACCCTAGTACACCGTGGGCACCACATACCCAAGTACACCGCGGGCACCACATACCCAACTACACCGTGGGCATCACATACCCAACTACACCGTGGGCATCACATACCCTAGTACACCGCGGGCACCACATACCCAACTACACCGCGGTTATCACATACCCTAGTACACCGTGGGCACCACATACCCAACTACACCGTGGGCATCATATACCCTAGTACACTGCGGGCACCACATACCCAACTACACCGCGGGCATCACATACCCTAGTACACCGCGGGCACCACATACCCTAGTACACCGCGGGCATCACATACCCTAGTACACCGCGGGCACCACATACCCTAGTACACCGTGGGCATCACATACCCTAGTACACCGCGGGCACCACATACCCAACTACACTGCGGGCATCACATACCCTAGTACACCGCGGGCAGCACATACCCAACTACACCATGGGCATCATATACCCTAGTACACCGCGGGCATCACATACCCTAGTACACCGCGGGCACCACATACCCTAGTACACCACGGGCATCACATACCCAACTACACCACGGGCACCACATACCCAAGTATACCGCGGGCAAACTACACCGCGGGCATCACATACCCAACCACACCGCGGGCACCACATACCCTAGTACACCGCGGGCACCACATACCCAAGTACACCGCGGATGCCCGCGGTGTACTAGGGTATGTGATGCCCGCGGTGTACTAGGGTATGTGGTGCCCGCGGTATACTTGTGTATGCGGTGCCCGCGGTGTACTAGGGTATGTGGTGCCCGCGGTGTACTAGGGTATGTGATTCCCGCGGTGTACTAGGGTATGTGGTGCCCACGGTGTACTAGGGTATGTGGTGCCCGCGGTGTAGTTGGGTATGTGATGCCCGAGGTGTACTTGGGTATGTAGTGCCCGCGGTGTACTAGGGTATGTGATGCACGCGGTGTACTTGGGACTTGGGTATGTGGTGCCCGCGGTGTACTAGGGTATGTGATGCCCGCGGTGTAGTTGGGTATGTGGTGCCCGCGGTATACTAGGGTATGTGGTGCCCACGGTGTAGGTGGGTATGTGATGCCCACGGTGTACTAGGGTATGTGATGCCCGCGGTGTACTAGGGTATGTGGTGCCCGCGGTGTACTAGGGTATGTGATGCCCGCGGTGTACTAGGGTATGTGATGCCCGCGGTGTAGTTGGGTATGTGATGCCCGCGGTGTACTTGGGTATGTGCTGCCCGCGGTGTACTAGGGTATGTGGTGCCCGCGGTATACTTGGGTATGTGGTGCCCGCGGTGTACTAAGGTATGTGGTGCCCGCGCTGTACTTGGGTATGTAGTGCCCGCGGTGTACTAGGGTATGTGGTGCCCGCGGTGTACTAGGGTATGTGGTGCCCGCGGTGTATTTGGGTATGTGGTGCCCGCGGTGTACTTGGGTATGTGGTGCCCGCGGTGTAGTTGGGTATGTGATGCCCGCGGTGTATTTGGGTATGTGATGCCCGCGGTGTACTAGGGTATGTGGTGCCCGCGTTATACTTGGGTATGTGGTGCCCGCGGTGTAGTTGGGTATGTGATGCCCGCGGTGTAGTTGGGTATGTGGTGCCCGCGGTGTAGTTGGGTATGTGATGCCCGCGGTGTAGTTGGGTATGTGGTGCCCGCGGTGTACTAGGGTATGTGATGCCCGCGGTGTACTAGGGTATATGATGCCCACGGTGTAGTTGGGTATGTGGTGCCCGCGGTGTACTAGGGTATGTGATGCGGTATACTTGGGTATGTGGTGCCCGCAGTGTAGTTGGGTATGGGGTGCCCGCGGTGTACTAGGGTATGTGATGTCCGAGGTGTACTTGGGTATGTGGTGCCCGCGGTGTAGTTGGGTATGTGATGCCCACGGTGTAGTTGGGTATGTGATGCCCGCGGGCACCACATACCCTAGTACACCGCGGGCACCACATACCCTAGTATACCGCGGTCATCACATACCCAACTACACCGCGGGCACCACATACCCAACTACACCGCGGGCATCACATACCCTAGTACACCGCGGGCACCACATACCCAACTACACCGTGGGCATCACATACCCTGGTGCCCGCGGTGTACTAGGGTATGTAGTGCCCGCGGTGTACTAGGGTATGTGGTGCCCGCGGTGTAGTTGGGTATGTGGTGCCCGCGGTGTACTAGGGTATGTGGTGCCCGCGGTGTAGTTGGGTATGTGGTGCCCGCGGTGTACTAGGGTATGTGATGCCCGCGGTGTACTAGGGTATGAGGTGCCCGCGGTGTACTATTGTATGTGGTGCCCGCGGTATAATTGTGTATGTGGTGCCCGCGGTGTACTAGGGTATGTGGTGCCCGCGGTGTACTAGGGTATGTGATGCCCACGGTGTAGTTGGGTATGTGATGCCCGCAGTGTAGTTGGGTATGTGGTGCCCGCGGTGTACGGCACCACATACCCCAGTACACCGCGGGCACCACATACCCTAGTGCACCGCGGGCACCACATACCGCCCGCGGTGTAGTTGAGAATGTGGTGCCTGCGGTGTACTAGGGTATGTGGTGCCCGCGGTGTACTAGGGTATGTGGTGCCCGCGGTGTACTAGGGTATGTGGTGCCCGCGGTGTACTTGGGTATGTGGTGCCCGCGGTGTACTAAGGTATGTGGTGCCCGCGGTGTACTAGGGTATGTGGTGCCCGCGGTGTACTAGGGTATGTGATGCCCGCGGTGTACTAGGGTATGTTATGCCCGCGGTGTACTAGGGTATGTGATGCCCATGGTGTACTAGGGTATGTGGTGCCGGCGGTGTAGTTGGGTATGTGATGCCCGCAGTGTATTTGGGTATGTGATGCCCGGGGTGTACTAGGGTATGTGGTGCCCGCGGGCATCACATACCCAAGTACATAGTACACCGCGGGCATCACATACCCTAGTACACCGCGGGCACCACATACCCTAGTACACCGCGGGCATCACATACCCAACTACACCGCGGGCACCACATACCCTAGTATACCGCGGGCATCACATACCCATGTATACCGCGGGCACCACATACCCAAATACACCGCGGGCATCACATACCCAACTACACCGCGGGCACCACATAGCCAAATAATACCCAACTACACCGTGGGCATCACATACCCAACTACACCGTGGGCATCACATACCCTAGTACAGCGCGGGCACCACATACCCTAGTACACCGCGGGCATCACATACCCTAGTACACTTTGGGCACCACATACCCAAGTATACTGCGGGCACCTCATACCCTAGTACACCGCGGGCATCACATACCCAACTATACCGCGGGCACCACATACCCTAGTACACCGCGGGCATCACATACCCAACTACACCGCGGGCACCACATACCCTAGTACACCGCGGGCATCACATACCCAACAACACCGCGGGCACCACATACCCAAGTATACCGCGGGCAATACACCACGGGCATCACATACCCAACTACACCACGGGCATCACATACCCTAGTACACCACATACCCAAGTACACCGCGGGCATCAGGGTATGTGATGCCCGCGGTGTACTAGGGTATGTGATGCCCGCGGTGTACTAAGGTATGTGGTGCCCGCGGTGTACTAGGGTATATGGTGCCAGCGGTGAAGTTGGGTATGTGGTGCCCGCGGTGTACTAGGGTATGTGGTGCCCGCGGTGTACTAGGGTATGTGATGCCCGCGGTGTAGTTGGGTATGTGGTGCCTGCGGTGTACTTGGGTATGTGGTGCCCGCGGTGTACTAGGGTATGTGGTGCCCGCGGTGTACTAGGGTATGTGATGCCCGCGGTGTACTAGGGTATGTGATGCCCACGGTGTAGTTGGGTATGTGGTGCCCGCGGTGTACTAGGGTATGTGATGCCCACGGTGTAGTTGGGTATGTGGTGCCCGCGGTGTACTAGGGTATGTGATGCCCGCAGTGTAGTTGGGTATGTGATGCCCGCGGTGTACTAGGGTATGTGGTGCCCGCGGTGTACTAGGGTATGTGATGCCCACGGTGTAGTTGGGTATGTGATGCCCGCGGTGTACTAGGGTATGTGGTGCCCGCGGCGTACTAGGGTATGTGATGCCCGCGGTGTACTTGGGTATGTGATGCCCGCGGTGTAGTTGGGTATGTGGTGCCGTGGTGTACTAGGGTATGTGGTGCCCGCGGTGTACTAGGGTATGTGGTGCCCGCGGTGTAGTTGGGTATGTGATGCCCGAGGTGTACCTGGGTATGTAGTGCCCACGGTGTAGGTGGGTATGTGATGCCCACGGTGTACTAGGGTATGTGATGCCCACGGTGTAGTTGGGTATGTGGTGCCCGCGGTGTACTAGGGTATGTGATGCCCACGGTGTAGTTGGGTATGTGGTGCCGCTACACATACCCAACTACACCGCGGGCACCACATACCCTAGTACACCGCGGGCACCACATACCCTAGTACACCGCGGGCACTACATACCCAAGTGTACACCGCGGGCATCACATACCCAACTACACCGCGGGCACCACATACCCTAGTACACCGCGGGTATCACATACCCAAGTACACCGCGGGCATCACATACCCTAGTACACCGCGGGCATCACATACCCTAGTACACCGTAGGCACCACATACCCAACTACACCGTGGGCATCATATACCCTAGTACACTGCGGGCACCACATTCTCAACTACACCGCGGGCGGTATGTGGTGCCCGCGGTGTACTAGGGTATGTGGTGCCCGCGGTGTAGTTGGGTATGTGATGCCCGCGGTGTACTAGGGTATGTGATGCCCACGGTGTAGTTGGGTATGTGATGCCCGCGGTGTACTAGGGTATGTGGTGCCCGCGGTGTAGTTGGGTATGTGATGCCCACAGTGATGCCCGCGGTGTACCAGGGTATGTGGTGCCCGCGGCATACTTGGGTATGTGATGCGCGTGGTGTAGTTGGGTATGTGGTGCCCGCGGTGTACTAGGGTATGTGATGCCCGCGGTGTACTAGGGTATGTGGTGCCCGCGCTGTACTAGGGTATGTGGTGCCCGCGGTATACCTGGGTATGTGGTGCCCGCGGTGTACTAGGGTATGTGGTGCCCGCGGTGTACTAGGGTATGTGGTGCCCGCGGTGTACTAGGGTATGTGGTGCCCGCGGTGTAGTTGGGTATGTGGTGCCCGCGGTGTACTAGGGTATGTGATGCCCGCGGTGAAGTAGGGTATGTGGTGCTCACGATGTACTAGGGTATGTGGTGCCCGCGGTATACTTGTGTATGCGGTGCCCGCGGTGTACTTGGGTATGTGGTGCCCGCGGTGTAGTTGGGTATGTGGTGCCCGCGGTGTACTAGGGTATGTGGTGCCCGCGGTGTAGGTGGGTATGTGATGCCCACGGTGTAGGTGGGTGGTGCCCGCGGTGTACTAGGGTATGTGATGCCCGCGGTGAACTAGGGTATGTGGTGCCCGCGGTGTACTAGGGTATGTGATGCCCGCGGTGTACTTGGGTATGTGATGCCCGTGGTGTACTTGGGTATGTGATGACCGCGGTGAACTAGGGTATGTGATGCCCGCGGTGTACTTGGGTATATGATGCCCGCGGTGTAGTTGGGTATGTGGTGCCCGCGGTGTACTAGGGTATGTTGTGCCCGCGGTATACTAGGGTATGTGGTGCCCGCGGTGTACTAGGGTATGTGGTGCCCGCGGTGTAGTTGGGTATGTGATGCCCGCGGTGTACTAGGGTATGTGATGCCCACGGTGTAGTTGGGTATGTGAGGGTCTGTGGTGCCTGCGGTGTAGTTGGGTATGTGGTGCCATCATATACCCTAGTACACTGCGGGCACCACATACCCAACTACACCGCGGGCATCACATACCCTAGTACACCGCGGGCACCACATACCCTAGTACACCGCGGGCATCACATACCCTAGTATACCGTAGTACACCGCGGGCACCACATACCCTAGTACACCGCGGGCACCACATACTCAACAACACCGCGGGCACCACATACCCAAGTATACCGCGGGCACCACATACCCAACTACACCGCGGGCACCACATACCCTAGTTCACCGCGGGCATCACATACCCTAGTACAACGTGGGCATCACATACCCTAGTACACCGCGGGCATCACATACCCTAGTACACTGTGGGCATCAATGTGATGCCCACGGTATACTAGGGTATGTGATGCCCGCGGTGTACTGAGGTATGTGGTGCCCGCGGTGTACTAGGGTATGTGGTGCCCGCGGTGTACTAGGGTATGTGGTGCCCGCGGTGTACTAGGGTATGTGATGCCCGCGGTAAACTAGAGTATGTGGAACACTGCGGGCACCACATACCCAACTACACCGCGGGCATCACATACCCTAGTACACCGCGGGCACCACATACCCTAGTACACCGCGGGCACCACATACCCTAGTATACCGCGGGCTTCACATACCCTAGTACACCGCGGGCACCACATACCCAACTACACTGCGGGCACCACATACCCTGGTACACCGCGGGCACCACATACCCTAGTACACCGTGGGCATCACATACCCTAGTACACCGCGGGCATCACATACCCAACTACGGCACCACATACCCTAGTACAACGTGGGCATGTACACCGCGGGCACCACATACCCTAGTACACCGCGGGGTACCACATACCCAAGTACACCGCGGGCATCATATACCCTAGTACACCGCGGCCACCACATACCCAACTACACCGCGGGGACCACATACCCTAGTACACCGCGGGCATCACATACCCTAGTACACCGCGGGCATCACATACCCTAGTACACTGCGGGCACCACATACCCAACTACACCGCGGGCATCACATACCCTTGTACACCGCGGGCACCACATACCCTAGTACACCGCGGGCACCACATACCTAAGTACACCGCGGCCATCACATACCCAACTACACCGCAGGCACCACATACCATAGTACACCGCGGGTATCACATACCCAACTACACCGCGGGCATCACATACCATAGTACACCGCGGGCATCACATACCCTAGTACACCGCGGGCATCACATACCCTAGTACCCTAGTACACCGCGGGCATCACATACCCTAGTACACCGTGGGCATCACATACCCTAGTACACCGCGGGCACCACATACCCAAGTACACCGCGGGCATCACATACCCTAGTACACCGCGGGCACCACATACCCTAGTACACCGTGGGCATCACATACCCTAGTACACCGCGGGCACCACATACCCTAGTACACCGTGGGCACCACATACCCAAGTACACCGCGGGCACCACATACCCTAGTACAACGCGGGCACCACATACCCAACTACGCCGTGGGCATGACATACCCTAGTACACCGCGGGCACCACATACCCTAGTACACTGCGGGCATCACATACCCTAGTACACCGCGGGCATCACATACCCTAGTACACCGCGGGCATCACATACCCTAGTACACCGCGGGCACCACATACCCAACTACACCGCGGACATCACATACCCTAGTACACCGCGGGCACCACATATCCAACTACACCGTGGGCATCACATACCCTAGTACACCGCGGGCACCACATACCCTAGTACACCGCGGGCATCACATACCCTAGTACACCGCGGGTATCACATACCCAACTACACCGCGGGCACCACATACCCAAGTATAACGCGGGCACCACATAACCTAGTACACCGCGGGCATCACATAGGGTATGTGGTGCCCGCGGTGTACTAGGGTATGTGGTGCCCGCTGTGTACTAGGGTATGTAGTGCCCGCGGTGTACTAGGGTATGTGGTGCCCGCGGTGTACTAGGGTATGTGATGCCCGCGGTGTACTAGGGTATGTGGTACATGTGATACCCGCGGTGTACTAGGGTATGTGGTGCCCGCGGTGTAGTTGGGTATGTGATGCCCGCGGTGTACTAGGGTATGTGGTGCCCGCGGTGTACTAGGGTAAGAGATGCCCGCTGTGTACTAGGGTATGTGGTGCCCGCGGTGTACTTAGGTATGTGATGCCCGCGGTGTAGTTGGGTATGTGATGCCCGCGGTGTACTAGGGTATGTGGTGCCCGCGGTATACTAGGGTATGTGGTGCCCGCGGTAGAGTTGGGTATGTGATGCCCGCGGTGTAGTTGGGTATGTGATGCCCGCGGTGAACTAGGGTATGTGATGCCCGCGGTGTACTTGGGTATGTGGTGCCCGCGGTGTACTAGGGTATGTGGTGCCCGCGGTGTACTAGGGTATGTGGTGCCCGCGGTGTACTAGGGTATGTGGTGCCCGCGGTATACTTGGGTATGTAGTGCCCGCGGTATACTTGGGTATGTGATGCCCGCGGTGTAGTTGGGTATGTGGTGCCCGCGGTATACTTGGGTATGTGGTGCCCGCGGTGTTGTTGGGTATGTGATGCCCGCGGTGTACTAGGGTATGTGATGCCCGCGGTATACTTGGGTATGTGGTGCCCGCAGTGTACTTGGGTATGTGATGCCCACGGTGTACTAGGGTATGTGATGCCCGCGGTGTACTAGGGTATGTGGTGCCCACGGTGTAGGTGGGTATGTGGTGCCCGCGGTGTACTAGGCAAGTACACCTCGGGCATCATATACCCAACTACACCGCGGGCACCACATACCCAACTACACCGCGGGCATCACATACCCTAGTACACCGCGGGCACCACATACCCTAGTACACCGCGGGCAGCATCACATACCCAACTACACCGTGGCCACCACATAACCAACTACACCGCGGGCACCACATACCCAAGTCCCAAGTACACCGCGGGCATCACATACCCTAGTACACCGCGGGCATCACATACACTAGTACACCGCGGGCAGCACATACCCAAGTACACCGCGGGCACCACATACCCTAGTACACCGCGGGCACCACATACCCTAGTACACCGCGGGCACCACATACCCAAGTACACCGCGGGCACCACATACCCAAGTACACCGCGGGCACCACATACCCAAGTACACCGCGGGCACCACATACCCTAGTACACCGCGGGCATCACATACCCAACTACATCGCGGGCACCACATACCCTAGTACACCGCGGGCATCACATACCTTACTACACCGCGGGCACCGCATACCCTAGTACACCGCGAGGATCACATACCAAACTACGCCGTGGGCACCACATACCCTAGTACACCGCGGGCACCACATACCCTAGTACACCGCGGGCATCACATACCCAACTACACCGCGGGCACCACATACCCAACTACACCGCGGGCATCACATACCCTAGTACACCGCGGGCACCACATACCCAAGTACACCGCGGGCACCACATACCCTAGTACACCGTGGGCACCACATACCCTAGAACACCTCGGGCACCACAAACCCTAGTACACCGCGGGCATCATATACCCTAGTACACCGCGGGCACCACATACCCTAGAACACCTCGGGCACCACAAACCCTAGTACACCGCGGGCACCACATACCCTAGTACACCGCGGGCATCACATACCCTAGTACACCGTGGGCATCACATACCCAAATTCAACGTGGGCATCACATACCCTAGTACACCGCGGGCACCACATACCCAACTACACCGTGGGCATCACATACCCTAGTACACCGCGGGCATCACATACCCTAGTACACCGCGGGCACCACATACCCTAGTTCACCACATACCCAACTACACCGTGGGCATCATATACCCTAGTACACCGCGAGCACCACATACCCAAGTATACCGCGGGCACCACATACCGAACTACACCGCGGGCACCACATACCCAAGTCCCAAGTACACCGCGGGCATCACATACCCTAGTACACCGCGGGCACTACATACCCAACTGCACCGCGGGCATCACATACCCTAGTACACTGCGGGCACCACATACCCTAGTACACCGCGGGCACCACATACCCAACTACACCGCGGGCACCACATACCCAAGTACGCCGCGGGCACCACATACCCTAGTACACCGCGGGCAGGCACCACATACCCAACTTCACCGCGGGCACCACATACCCAAGTACACCGCGGGCATCATATACCCAACTACACCCCGGGCACCACATACCCTAGTACACCGCGGGCATCACATACCCTAGTACACCGCGGGCACCACATACCCAAGTACACCGTGGGCATCACATACCCAACTACATCGCGGGCACCACATACCCTAGTACACCGCGGGCACCACATACCCTAGTACACCACGGGCGGTGCCCGCGGTGTACTTGGGTATGTGATGCCCGCGGTGTCGTTGGGTTTGTGGTGCCCGCGGTGTACTAGGGTATATGATGCCCGCGGTGTACTTTGGTATGTGATGCCCGCGGTGTACTAGGGTATGTGGTGCCCGCGGTGTAGTTGGGTATGTGATGTCCGAGGTGTACTTGGGTATGTGGTGCCCGTGGTATACACCCAACTACACCGCGGGCACCACATACCCTAGTACACCGCGGGCACCACATACCCAATTACACCACGGGCATTACATACCCAACTACACCACGGGCACCACATACCCAAGTATACCGCGGGTACCACATACCCTAGTACACCGCGGGCATCACATACCTAACTATACCGCGGGCACCACATACCCATGTATACCGTGGGCTACACATACCCAACTACACCGCGGGCACCACATACCCTAGTACACCGCGGGCATCACATACCCAACTACACCGCGGGCACCACATACCCTTGTACACCGCGGGCACCACATACCCTAGTACACCGTGGGCACCACATACCCAACTACACCGCGGGCACCACATACCCAAGTACACCGCGGGCATCACATACCCAACTACACCGCGGGCACCACATACCTTAGTACACCGCGGGCACCACATACCCAACTACACCGCGGGCACCACATACCCAAGTATACCGCGGGCACCACATACCCAACTACACCGCGGGCACCACATACCCTAGTACACCGCGGGCACCACATACCCTAGTACACCGCGGGCATCACATACCCAAATACACCGCGGGCATCACATACCCTAGTACACCGCGGGCACCACATACCCAACTACACCGCGGGCACCACATACCCAAGTACACCGCGGGCATCACATACCCTAGTACACCGTGGGCATCACATACCCAAGTATACCGCGGGCACCACATACCCTAGTACACCGCGGGCATCACATACCCAAATACACCGCGGGCATCACATACCCTAGTACACCGCGGGCATCACATACCCAACTACACCGCGGGCACCACATACCCATGTATACCGTGGGCTACACATACCCAACTACACCGCGGGCACCACATACCCTAGTACACCGCGGGCACCACATACCCTAGTACACCGCGGGCACTACATACCCAAGTGTACACCGCGGGCATCACATACCCAAATACAACGTGGGCATCACATACCCTAGTACACCGCGGGCAGCTCATACCCTAGTACACCGCGGGCATCACATACTTAACTACACCGCGGGCACCACATACCCTAGTTCATGCGGTGTAGTTGGGTATGTGATGCCCGCGGTGTACTAGGGTGTGTGGTGTGATGCCCGTGGTGTACTTGGGTATATGGTGCCCGCGGTGTAGTTGGGTATGTGATGCCCGCGGTGTACTTGGGTATGTGATGCCCGCGGTGTACTAGGGTATGTGGTGCCCGCGGTGTACTAGGGTATGTGGTGCCCGCGGTATACATGGGTATGTGATGCCCGCGGTATACTAGGGTATGTGGTGCCCGCGGTGTACTAGGGTATGTGATGCCCGCGGTGTACTTGGGTATGTAGTGCCCGCGGTGTAGTTGGGTATGTGGTGCCCGTGGTGTACTAGGGTATGTGGTGCCCGCGGTGTAGTTGGGTATGTAATGCCCGCGGTGTACTAGGGTATGTGGTGCCCGTGGTGTACTAGGGTATGTGGTGCCCACGGTGTAGTTGGGTATGTGATACCCGCAGTGTATTTGGGTATGTGATGCCCGGGGTGTACTAGGGTATGTGGTGCCCGCCCGCGGTGTATTAGGGTATGTGGTGCCCGCGGTGTAGTTGAGTATGTGATTCCCGCGGTATACTTGGGTATGTGGTGCCCGCAGTGTAGTTGGGCACATACCCAACTACACCGTGGGCATCACATACCCACCTACACCGTGGGCATCACATACCCACCTACACCGTGGGCATCACATACCCACCTACACCGCGGGCACCACATACCCTAGTACACCGCGGGCACCACATACCCTAGTACACCGCGGGCATCACATACCCTAGTACACCGCGGGCACCACATACCCTAGTATACCGCGGGCACCACATACCCACCTACACCGTGGGCATCACATACCCTAGTACACCGCGGGCACCACATACCCAACTACACTGCGGGCATCACATACCCTAGTACACCGCGGGCATCACATACCCTAGTACACCGCGGGCACCACATACCCTAGTACACCGCGGGCACCACATACCCAACTACACCGCGGGCATCACATACCCAACTACACCGTGGGCATCACATACCCAACTACACCGCGGGCATCACATACCCTAGTACACCGCGGGCATCACATACCCTAGTACACCGCGGGCACCACATACCCTAGTATACCGCGGGCACCACATACCCACCTACACCGTGGGCATCACATACCCTAGTACACCGCGGGCACCACATACCCAACTACACTGCGGGCATCACATACCCTAGTACACCGCGGGCATCACATACCCTAGTACACCGCGGGCACCACATACCCTAGTACACCGCGGGCACCACATACCCTAGTACACCGCGGGCACCACATACCCAACTACACCGCGGGCATCACATACCCTAGTACACCGCGGGCATCACATACCCTAGTACACCGCGGGCACCACATACCCAACTACACCGTGGGCATCACATACCCACCTACACCGTGGGCACCACATACCCTAGTACACCGCGGGCATCACATACCCAACTACACCGCGGGCACCACATACCCTAGTACACCGCGGGCACCACATACCCAAGTACACCGCGCATCACATACCCAACTACATCGCGGGCACCATATACCCTAGTACACCGCGGGCACCACATACAATAGTACACCGCGGGCACCACATACCCTAGTACACCGCGGGCACCACATACCCAACTACACCGTGGGCACCACATACCCTAGTACACCGCGGGCACCACATACCCTAGTACACCGCGGGCACCACATGCCCAACTACACCGTGGGCATCACATACCCACCTACACCGCGGGCACCACATACCCTAGTACCACATACCCTAGTACACCGTGGGCATCACATACCCTAGTACACCGCGGGCACCACATACCCAACTACACCGCAGGCACCACATACCCAAGTACACCGCGGGCATCACATACCCTAGTACACCGCGGGCACCACATACCCAACTACACCGCGGGCACCACATACCCTAGTACACCGCGGGCATCACATACCCAACTACACCGCGGGCACCATCACATACCCTAGTACACCGCGGGCACCACATACCCAACTACTAGTACACCGTGGGCATGACATACCCTAGTCCCAAGTACACCGCGGGCACCACAAACCCTAGTACACCGCGGGCACCACATACCCTAGTTCACCGTGGGCATCATATACCCAACTACACCGCGGGCACCACATACCTTAGTACACCGCGGGCACCACATACCCAACTACACCGCAGGCACCACAGACCCTAGTACACCGCGGGCATCACATACCCTAGTACACCGCGGGCACCACATACCCTAGTACACCGCGGGCACCACATACCCTAGTACACCGCAGGCACCACATTCTCAACTACACCGCGGGCATCACTTACCCAACTACACCGTGGGCATCACATACCCAACTACACCGCGGGCATCACATACCCTAGTACGGGCACCACATACCCTTGTACACCGCGGGCACCACATACCCTAGTACACCGTGGGCACCACATACCCACCTACACCGTGGGCATCACATACCCAACTACACCGTGGGCATCACATACCCTAGTACACCGCGGGCACCACATACCCCCCTAGTACACCGCGGGCACCACATACCCTAGTACACCGCGGGCACCACATACCCAACTACACCGCGGGCATCACATACCCTAGTACACCGCGGGCACCACATTCTCAACTACACCGCGGGCGCGGTGTAGTTGGGGGGCACCACATACGTATGTGATGCCCGCGGTGAACTAATGTATGTGATGCCCGCGGTGTACTAGGGTATGTGATGCCCCTAGTACACCGCGGGCATCACATACCCTAGTACACCGCGGGCACCACATACCCTAGTTCACCGCGGGCACCACATACCCTAGTTCACCGCGGGCACCACATACCGTAGTACACCGCGGGCACCACATACCCTAGTACACCGCGGGCATCACATACCCTAGTACACCGCGGGCACCACCGGGCACCACATACCCAACTACACCGTGGGCATCACATACCCTAGTACACCGCGGGCACCACATACCCTAGTATACCGCGGGCACCACATACCCAAGTATACCGCGGGCATCACACACTAATACACCGCGGGCAGCACATACCCAAGTACACCGCGGGCATCACATACCCTAGTACACTGTGGGCATCACATACCCAAGTACACCGCGGGCATCACATACCCAGGTATACCGCGGGCACCACATACCCTAGTACACCTCGGGCACCACACACCCTAGTACACCGTGGGCATCACATACTCTAGTACACCGCGGGCACCACATACCCAACTACACCGTGGGCAGCACCACATAACCTAGTACACCGCGGGCATCACATACCCAAGTACACCGCGGGCACCACATACCCAAGTACACCGCGGGCACCGCATACACAAGTAAACCGCGGGCACCACATACCCTAGTACACCGCGGGCACCACATACCCTAGTACACCGCGGGCACCACATACCCTAGTACACCGCGGGCATCACATACCCAACTACACTGTATACTTGGGTATGTGGTCCCCATGGTGTAGTTGGGTATGTGATGCGCATCACATACCCTAGTACACCGCGGGCACCACATACCCAACTACACCGTGGGCATCACATACCCTAGTACACCGCGGGCACCACATACCCAACTACACTGCGGGCATCACATACCCTAGTACACCGCGGGCACCACATACCCAAGTATACAGTGTAGTTGGGTATGTGGTGCCCGCGGTGTACTAGGGTATGTGATGCCCGCGGTGTACTAGGGTATGTGGTGCCCGCGGTGTACTAGGGTATGTGATGCCGGGCACCACATACCCAAGTGCCCGCGGTGTACTAGGGTATGTGGTGCCCGCGGTGTACTAGGGTATGTGGTGCCCGCGGTGTACTAGGGTATGTGGTGCCCGCGGTGTACTAGGGTATGTGGTCCCCGCGGTGTATACTAGGGTATGTGATGCCCACGGTGTAGTTGGGTATGTGGTGCCCGCGGTGTACTAGGGTATGTGGTGCCCGCGGTGTACTAGTGTATGTGATGTGATGCCCACGGTGTAGGTGGGTATGTGATGCCCACGGTGTAGGTGGGTATGTGATGCCCGGGTATGTGGTGCCTACGGTGTAGGTGGGTATGTGATGCCCAACTTGGTGCCCGCGGTGTACTAGGGTATGTGGTGCCCGCGGTGTACTAGGTGCCCGCAGTGTAGTTGGGTATGTGATGCCCACGGTGTACTAGGGTATGTGGTGCCCGCGGTGTACTAGGGTATGTGGTGCCCGCGGTATACTTGGGTATGTGATGCCCGCGGTGTAGTTGGGTATGTGATGCCCGCGGTGTACTAGGGTATGTGATGCCCGCGGTGTAGTTGGGTATGTGGTGCCCGCGGTGTACTAGGGTATGTGGTGCCCGCGGTGTACTAGTGTATGTGATGCCCGCGGTGTACTACGGTATGTGGTGTCCGCGGTGTGCTAGGGTATGTGATGCCCGCGGTGTAGTTGGGTATGTGGTGCCCGCGGTGTACTAGGGTATGTGATGCCCGCGGTGTAGTTAAGTATGTGGTGCCCGCGGTATACAAGGGTATGTGATGCCCGCGGTATACTAGGGTATGTGGTGCCCGCGGTGTACTAGGGTATGTGGTGCCCGCGGTATACATGGGTATGTGATGCCCGCGGTGTACTAGGGTATGTGGTGCCCGCGGTATACTAGGGTATGTGGTGCCCGCGGTGTACTAGGGTATGTGATGCCCGCGGTGTACAAGGGTATGTGATGTACTAGGGTATGTGATGCCCACGGTGTAGTTGGGTATGTGATGCCCACGGTGTAGGTGGGTATGTGATGCCCACGGTGTAGGTGGGTATGTGATGCCCACGGTGTAGTTGGGTATGTGGTGCCCGCGGTGTACTAGGGTATGTGGTGCCCGCGGTGTACTAGGGTATGTGGTGCCCGCGGTGTACTAGGGTATGTGATGCCCGCGGTGTACTTGGGTATGTGGTGCCCGCGGTGAACTAGGGTATGTGGTGCCCGCGGTGTAGTTGGGTATGTGATGCCCGCGGTGTACTAGGGTATGTGGTGCCCGCGGTATAGCCCGCGGTGTACTAGGGTATGTGATGCCCGCGGTGTACTAGGGTATGTGATGCCCGCAGTGTAGTTGGGTATGTGGTGCCCGCGGTGTAGTTGGGTATGTGTAGCCCGCGGTATACTTGAATATGTGATGCCCGCGGTGTACTTGGGTATGTGGTGCCCGCGGTGTACTAGGGTATGTGATGCCCGCGGTGTAGTTGGGCATGTGGTGCCCGCGGTGTACTAGGGTATGTGGTGCCCGCGGTGTACTAGGGTATGTGATGCCCGTGGTGTACTTGGGTATGTGATGCCCTTGGTGTACTAGGGTATGTGATGCCCGCGGTGTACTAGGGTATGTGGTGCCCGCGGTGTACTTGGGTATGTGATGCCCGCGGTGTACTAGGGTATGTGATGCCCGCGGTGTACTTAGGTATGTGGTGCCCGCGGTGTACTAGGGATACCGCGGGCACCACATACCCAACTACACCGCGGGCATCACATACCCTAGTACACCGCGGGCACCACATACCCTAGTACACCGCGGGCACCACATATCCTAGTACACCGCGGGCACCACATACCCTAGTACAATGTGGTGCCCGCGGTGTACTAGGGTATGTGATGCCCGCGGTGTACTAGGGTATGTGATGCCCGCGGTGTACTATGGTATGTGATGCCCGCGGTGTAGTTGGGTATGTGATACCCGCGGTGTACTTGGGTATGTGGTGCCCGCGGGCATCATATACCCTAGTACACCGCGGGCACCACATACCCAACTACACCGCGGGCATCACATACCCTAGTACACCGCGGGCACCACATACCCAAGTACACCGTGGGCATGACATACCCTAGTACACCGCGGGCACCACATACCCTAGTACATCGCGGGCATCACATACCCAACTACACCGTGGGCATCACATACCCTAGTACACCGTGGGCATCACATACCCTAGTACACGGCGGGCATCACATACCCAGGTACACCGCGGGCACCACATACCCAACTACACCGCGGGCACCACATACCCTAGTACACTGCGGGCACCAAATATCCTAGTACACCGCGGGCATCACATACCCTAGTACACCGCGGGCATCACATACCCTAGTACACCGCGGGCACGTACTAGGGTATGTGGTGCCCGCGGTATACTTGGGTATGTGGTGCCCGCGGTGTTCTAGGGTATGTGGTGCCCGCGGTGTAGTTGGGTATGTGATGCCCGCGGTGTAGTTGGGTATGTGATGCCCGCGGTGTAGTTGGGTATGTGATGGGTATGTGATGCCCGCGGTGAACTAGGGTATGTGATGCCCGCGGTGTAGGTGGGTATGTGATGCCCACGGTGTACTAGGGTATGTGATGCCCGCGGTGTACTAGGGTATGTGGTGCCCGCTGTGTACTAGGGTATGTGGTGCCCGCGGTGTACTAGGGTATGTGGTGCCCGCTGTGTACTAGGGTATGTAGTGCCCGCGGTGTAGTTGGGTATGTGGTGCCCGCGGTGTACCTGGGTATGTGATGCCCGCCGTGTACTAGGGTATGTGATGCCCACGGTGTACTAGGGTATGTGGTGCCCGCGGTGTAGTTGGGTATGTGATGCCCGCGGTGTACTAGGGTATGTGGTGCCCGCGGTGTAGTTGGGTATGTGATGCCCGCGGTGTACTTGGGTATGTGATGCCCGCGGTGAACTAGGGTATGTGGTGCCCGCGGTGTACTTGGGTATGTGATGCCCGCGGTGTACTAGGGTATGTGGTGCCCGCGGTGTACTAGGGTAAGAGATGCCCGCGGTGTACTAGGGTATGTGATGCCCACGGTGTAGTTGGGTATGTGGTGCCCGCGGTGTAGTTGGGTATGTGATGCCCGCGGTGTACTTGGGTATGTGGTGCCCGCGGTGTACTAGGGTATGTGGTGCCCGCGGTGTAGTTGGGTATGTGATAACCGCGGTGTACTAGGGTATGTGGTGCGGTATGTGATGCCCGCGGTGTAGTTGGGTATGTGATGCCCGCGGTGTACTAGGGTATGTGATGCCCGCGGTGTAGTTGGGTATGTGATGCCCGCGGTGTACTAGGGTATGTGATGCCCGCGGTGTAGTGCCCGCGTTATACTTGGGTATGTGGTGCCCACGGTGTACTAGGGTATGTGGTGCCTTGGGTATGTGATGCCCGCGGTGTAGTTGGTTATGTGATTGTCGCGGTATACTTAGGTATGTGGTGCCCGCGGTGTACTAGGGTATGTGGTGCCCGCGGTGTACTAGGGTATGTGATGCCCGCGGTGTAGGTGGGTATGTGATGCCCACGGTGTAGTTGGGTATGTGGTGCCCGCGGTGTCGTTGGGTATGTGATGCCCACGGTGTAGTTGGGTATGTGGTGCCCGCGGTGTACTAGGGTATGTGATGCCCGCGGTGTACTAGGGTATGTGGTGCCCGCGGTGTAGTTGGGTATGTGGTGCCCGCGGTGTACTAGGGTATGTGATGCCCGCGGTGTACTAGGGTATGTGGTGCCCGCGGTGTACTAGGGTATGTGGGGCCCGCGGTGTACTTGGGTATGTGGTGCCCGCGGTGTAGTTGGGTATGTGGTGCCCGCGGTGTACTAGGGTATGTGGTGCCCGCGGTGTAGGTGGGTATGTGATGCCCACGGTGTAGGTGGGTAGTGCCCGCGGTGTACTAGGGTATGTGATGCCCGCGGTGAACTAGGGTATGTGGTGCCCGCGGTATACTTGGGTATGTGGTGTCCGCGGTGTACTAGGGTATGTGGTGCCCGCGGTGTAGTTGGGTATGTGGTGCCCGCGGTGTACTAGGGTATGTGATGCCCGCGGTGTACTAGGGTATGTGATGCCCGCGGTGTACTAGGGTATGTGGGGCCCGCGGTGTACTTGGGTATGTGGTGCCCGCGGTGTAGTTGGGTATGTGGTGCCCGCGGTGTACTAGGGTATGTGGTGCCCGCGGTGTAGGTGGGTATGTGATGCCCACGGTGTAGGTGGGTAGTGCCCGCGGTGTACTAGGGTATGTGATGCCCGCGGTGAACTAGGGTATGTGGTGCCCGCGGTATACTTGGGTATGTGGTGTCCGCGGTGTACTTAGGTATGTGGTGCCCGCGGTGTACTAGGGTATGTGGTACCCGCGGTGTATTTGGGTATGTGATGCCCGCGGTGTTATTGGGTATGTGGTGCCCGCGGTGTACTAGGGTATGTGGTGCCCGCGGTGTACTTGGGTATGTGGTGCCCGCGGTGTAGTTGGGTATGTGATGCCCGCGGTGTACTAGGGTATATGATGCCCGCGGTGTAGTTGGGTATGTGATGCCCGCGGTGTACTAGGGTATGTGGTGCCCGCGGTGTAGTTGGGTATGTGGTGCCCGCGGTGTACTAGGGTATGTGATGCCCGCGGTGTACTTGGGTATGTGGTGCCTGCGGTGTAGTTGGGTATGTGGTGCCCACGGTGCACTAGGGTATGTGGCCGCGGGCATCACATACCCAACTACACCGCGGGCATCACATACCCTAGTTCACCTCGGGCATCACATACCCAACTACACCGCGGGCACCACATACCCTAGTACACCGCGGGCATCACATACCCAACAACACCGCGGGCACCACATACCAAGTATACCGCGGGCACCTCATACCCTAGTACACCGCGGGCATCACATACCCAACTACACCGCGGGCACCACATACCCTAGTACACCGCGGGCACCACATACATTAGTACACCGTGCATCACATACCCTAGTACACCGCGGGCATCACATACCCACCTACACCGTGGGCATCACATACCCAACTACACCGCGGGCATCACATACCCAACTCTACCGCGGGCACCACATACCCTAGTACACCGCGGGCATCACATACCCAAGTATACCGCGGGCACCACATACCCAACTACACCGCGGGCACCACATACCTAACTATACCGCGGGCATCACATACCCTAGTACACCGTGGGCAACACATACCCAAGTACACCGCGGGCACCACATACCCTAGTACACCGTGGGCATCACATACCCTAGTACACCGTGGGCACCACATACCCTAGTACAGCGCATACCCAACTCTACCGCGGGCACCACATACCCTAGTACACCGCGGGCACCACATACCCTAGTATACCGCGGCAATCACATATCCAGGGTATGTGGTGCCCGCGGTGTATACTAGGGTATGTGGTGCCCGCGGTGTACTAGGGTATGTGGTGCCCGCGGTGTACTAGGGTATGTGATGCCCGCGGTGTAGTTGGGTATGTGGTGCCCGAGGTGTACTTGGGTATGTAATGCGCATCACATACCCAACTAGTTCACCGCGGGCATCACATACCTTAGTACACCGCGGGCACCACATACCCTAGTACCACATACCCTAGTACACCGTGGGCATCACATACCCCATACCCAACTACACCGCGGGCATCACATACCCTAGTACACCGTGGGCATCACATACCCTAGTACACCGCGTGCACCACATACCCTAGTACACCGCGGGCACCACATACCCAACTACACCGCGGGCACTACATACCCAACTACAACTACACCGCGGGCATCACATACCCTAGTACAGCGCGGGCACCACATACCCTAGTACACCGCGGGCACCATACACCGCGGGCATCACATACCCAACTACACCGCGGGCACCACATACCCTAGTACACCGCGGGCATCACATACCCTAGTACACCGCGGGCATCACATACCCTAGTACACCGCGGGCACCACATACCCTAGTACACCGCGGGCATCACATACCCAACTACACCGCGGGCACCACATACCCTAGTACACCGCAGGCATCACATACCCAACTACACCGCGGGCACCACATACCCTAGTACACCGCGGGCACCACATACCCTAGTACACCACGGGCATCACATACCCAACTACTTGGGTATGTGGTGCCCGCGGTTTACTTGTGTATGCGGTGCCCGCGGTGTACTTGGGTATGTGGTGCCCGCGGTGTAGTTGGGTATGTGGTGCCCGCGGTTTACTAGGGTGTGTGGTGCCCGCGGTGTACTAGGGTATGTGATGCCCGCGGTGTACTAGGGTATGTGGTGCCCGCAGTGTACTAGGGTATGTGATGCCCGCGGTGTACTAGGGTATGTGATGCCCGCGGTGTACTAGGGTATGTGGTGCCCGCGGTGTAGTTGGGTATGTGATGCCCGCGGCCGCGGTGTACTAGGGTATGTGGTGCACGCGGTGTACTAGGGTATGCAACTACACTGCGGGCACCACATACCCAAGTATACCGCGGGCATCACATACCCATGTATACCGCGGGCACCACGTACCCTAGTACACCGCGGGCACCACATACCCTAGTACACCGCGGGCACCACATACCCAAGGACACCGCGGGCACCACATACCCTAGTACACCGCGGGCATCACATACCCTAGTTCATCGCGGGCATCACATACCATGCCCGCGGTATACTAGTGTATGTGATGCCCGCGGTGTACTAGGGTATGTGGTGCCCGCGTTATACTTGGGTATGTGGTGCCCGCGGTGTACTAGGGTATGTGATGCCCACGGTGTAGTTAGGTATGTAATGCCCGCGGTGTACTAGGGTATGTGGTGCCCGCGGTGTACTAGGGTATGTGGTCCCCGCGGTGTAAACTAGGGTATGTGATGCCCACGGTGTAGTTGGGTATGTGGTGCCCGCGGTGTACTAGGGTATGTGGTGCCCGCGGTGTACTAGTGTATGTGATGCCCGCGGTGTACTAGGGTATGTGATGCCCGCGGTGTAGTACACCGCGGGCACCACATACCCTAGTACACCGCGGGCACAACATACCCTAGTACACCGCGGGCACCACATACCCTAGTACACCGTGGGCACCACATACCCTAGAACACCTCGGATTGGGTATGTGATGCCCGCGGTGTACTAGGGTATGTGGTGCCCGCGGTGTACTAGGGTTTGTGGTGCCCCGCGGTATACTTGGGTATGTGGTGCCCGCGGTGTACTAGGGTATGTGATGCCCGCGGTGTACTAGGGTATGTGATGCCCGCGGTGTACTAGGGTATGTGGTCCCCGCGGTGTAGTTGGGTATGTGGTGGCCGCGGTATACTAGGGTATGTGGTGCCCGCGGTGTACTAGGGTATGTGATGCCCGCGGTGTACTAGGGTATGTGGTGCCCGCGGTGTAGTAGGGTATGTGGTGCCCGCGGTGTACTAGGGTATGTGATGCCCGTGGTATACTTGGGTATGTGGTGCCCGCGGTGTAGTTGGGTATGTGGTGCCCGCGGTGTACTAGGGTATGTGGTGCCCGCGGTGTACTAGGGTATGTGATGCCCGCGGTGTAGTTGGGTATGTGATGCCCGCGGTGTACTAGGGTATGTAGTGCCCGCGGTGTACAAGGGTATGTGGTGCCCGCGGTGTAACTTGGTATGTGGTGCCCGCGGTGTACTAGGGTATGTGGTGCCTGCGGTGTACTAGGGTATGTGATGCCCACGGTGTAGTTGGGCATGTGGTGCCCGCGGTGTACTAGGGTATGTGATGCCCGCGGTGTAGTTGGGTATGTGGTGCCCGCGGTGTACTAGGGTATGTGGTGCCCGCGCTGTACTAGGGTATGTGGTGCCCGCGGTATACTTGGGTATGTGGTGCTTGCGGTGTAGTTGGGTATGTGATGCCCGCAGTGTACTAGGGTATGTGGTGCCCGCGGTATACTTGGGTATGTGGTGCCCGCGGTGTACTAGGGTATGTGATGCCCGCAGTGTAGTTGGGTATGTGGTGCCCGCGGTGTACTAGGGTATGTGGTGCCCGCGGTATACATGCCCGCGGTGTACTAGGGTATGTGGTGCCCGCGCTGTACTAGGGTATGTGTATGTGATGCCCGCGGTGTACTAGGGTATGTGGTGCCCGCGGTGTACTAGGGTATGTGATGCCCAACTACACGCGGGCACCACATACCCAACTACACCGTGGGCATCACATACCCTAGTACACCGCGGGCACCACATACCCTAGTACACCGCGGGCACCACATACCCTAGTATACCGCGGGCATCACATACTTAAGTACACCGCGGGCATCACATACCCAAGTGCACCGCGGGCACCACATACCCTAGTTTACCGCGGGCATCACATACCCAAGTACACCGCGGGCACCACATACCCTAGTACACCGCGGGCATCACATACCCTAGTACACCGTCGGCATCACATACCCACCTACACCGCGGGCATCACATACCCTAGTACACCGCGGGCACCACATACCCAACTACGCCGTGGGCACCACATACCCTAGTACACCGCGGGCATCACATACCCTAGTACACTGTGGGCATCACATACCCAAGTACACCGCGGGCATCACAGCGGGCATCACATACCCACCTACACCGTGGGCATCACATACCCTAGTACACCGCGGGCACCACATACCCAACTACACCGTGGGACACCGCGGGCATCACATACCCAACTACACCGCGGGCATCACATACCCTAGTACACCGCGGGCTTCACATACCCTAGTACACCGCGGGCACCACATACCCTAGTACACCGCGGGCACCACATACCCTAGTACACCGCGGACACCACATACCCTCGTTCACCGCGGGCATCACATACCCAACTACACCGCGGGCACCACATACCCTAGTATACCGCGGGCACCACATACCCTAGTACACCGCGGGCATCACATACCCAACAACACCGCGGGCACCACATACCCTAGTACACCGCGGGCACCACATACCCTAGTACACCGCGGGCACCACATACCCTAGTACACCGCGGGCACCACATACCCAAATACACCGCGGGCAACAAATACCCAACTACACCGTGGGCATCACATACCCTAGTACACCGCGGGCACCACATACCCTAGTACATACTTGGGTATGTGGTGCCCGTGGTGTAGTTGGGTATGTGATGCCCGTGGTGTACTTGGGTATGTGATGCCCGCGGTGTACTAGGGTATGTGGTGCCCGCGGTGTACTAGGGTATGTGGTGCCCGCGGTGTAGTTGGGTATGTGGTGCCCGCGGTGTACTAGGGTATGTGGTGCCCGCGGTGTACTAGGGTATGTGATGCCCGCGGTGTACTTGGGAGAGCACCACATACCCAAGTATACCGTGGGCATCACATACCCAAGTACACCGCGGGCACCACATACCCTAGTACACCGCGGGCATCACATACCCAAATACACCGCGGGCACCACATACCCAACTTCACCGCGGGCACCACATACCCAAGTATACCGCGGACACCACATACCCTAGTACACCACGGGCACCACATACCCAACTACACCGTGGGCACCACATACCCAAGTACACCGCGGGCATCACATACCCAAGTACACCGCGGGCATCACATACCCTAGTACACCGCGGGCACCACATACCCTAGTACACCGCGGGCACCACATACCCTAGTACACCGCGGGCACCACATACCCAACTACACCGTGGGCATCACATACCCACCTACACCGTGGGCATCACATACCCACCTACACCGTGGGCATCACATACCCAACTACACCGTGGGCATCACATACCCTAGTACATCACATACCCTTGTACACCGCGGGCATCACATACCCTAGTACACCGCGGGCACCACATACCCTAGTACAGCGCGGGCACCACATACCCTAGTATACCGCGGGCATCACATACCCAACTACACCGCGGGCACCACATACCCAAGTACACCGCGGGCACCACATACCCTAGTACTCCGTGGGCATCACATACCCAACTACACCGCGGGCACCATATACCCTAGTACACTGCCGGCACTACATACCCTAGTACACCGCGGGCATCACATACCCAACTACACCGTGGGTATCACATACCCTAGTACACCGCGGGCACCACATACCCAACTACACCGTGGGCATCACATACCCTAGTACACCGCGGGCACCACATACCCTAGTACACCGCGGGCACCGCATACACAAGTATACCGCGGGCACCACATACCCTAGTACACCGCCGCGGGCACCACATACCCTAGTACACCGCGGGCACCACATACCCTGGTACACCGCGGACACCACATACCCAACTACACTGCGGGTATCACATACCCTAGTACACCGCGGGCACCACATACCCAACTACACTGCGGGCATCACATACCCTAGTACACCGCGGGCACCACATACCCTAGTACACCGCGGGCACCGCATACACAAGTATACCGCGGGCACCACATACCCTAGTACACCGCCGCGGGCACCACATACCCTAGTACACCGCGGGCACCACATACCCTGGTACACCGCGGGCACCACATACCCAACTACACTGCGGGTATCACATACCCTAGTACACCGCGGGCACCACATACCCAACTACACTGCGGGCATCACATACCCTAGTACACCGCGGGCATCACATACCCATGTATACCGCGGGCACCACATACCCTAGTACACCATGGGCATCACATACCCAACTACACCGCCGGCACCACATACCCTAGTTCACCGCGGGCACCACATACCCAAGTATACCGCGGGCACCACATACTCTAGAACACCGCGGGCATCACATACCCTAGTACACCGCGGGCACCACATACCCTAGTACACCGCGGGCACCACATACCCGTGTACTAGGGTATGTGATGCCCGCGGTGTATTTGGGTATGTGATGCCCGGGGTGTACTAGGGTATATGGTGCCAGCGGTGAAGTTGGGTATGTGATGCCCGCGGTGTACTAGGGTATGTGGTGCCCGCGGTATACTAGGGTATGTGGTGCCCGCGGTGTACTAGGGTATGTGGTGCCCGCGGTGTACTAGGGTATGTGGTGCCCGCGGTGTACGATGCCCACGGTGTAGTTGGGTATGTGATGCCCACGGTGTACTAGGGTATGTGATGCCCGCGGTGTTCTAGGGTATGTGGTGCCCGCGGTGTACTAGGGTATGTGATGCCCACGGTGTAGGTGGGTATGTGATGCAACTACACCGTGGGCATCACATACCCACCTACACCGTGGGCATCACATACCCTAGTACACCGCGGGCACCACATACCCAACTACACTGCGGGCATCGCGGTGTACTAGGGTATATGATGCCCGCGGTGTACTAGGGTATGTGGTGCCCGCGCTGTACTACGGTATGTGGTGCCCGCGGTGTACTAGGGTATGTGGTGCCCGCGGTGTACTAGGGTATGTGATGCCCGCGGTGTACTAGGGTATGTGATGCCCGCGGTGTAGTTTGGGTATGTGGTGCCCGCGGTGTAGTTGGGTATGTGTGATGCCCGCGGTGTACTAGGGTATGTGGTGCACGCGGTGTACAAGGGTATGTGGTGCCCGCGGTGTACTAGGGTATGTGATGCCCGCGGTGTACTAGGGTATGTGGTGCCCGCGGTGTAGGTGGGTATGTGATGCCGACGGTGTACTAGGGTATGTGATGCCCGCGGTGTACTAGGGTATGTGGTGCCCGCGGTGAACTAGGGTATGTGGTGCCCGCGGTGTACTAGGGTATGTGATGCCCGTGGTATACTTGGGTATGTGGTGCCCGCGGTGTAGTTGGGTATGTGATGCCCGCGGTGTACTAGGGTATGTGGTGCTCACGATGTACTAGGGTATGTGATGCCCGCGGTGAACTAGGGTATGTGGTGCCCGCGGTGTACTAGGGTATGTGGTGCCCGCGGTGTGGTTGGGTATGTGATGCCCGCGGTGTAGTTGGGTATGTGATGCCCGCGGTGTCACCACATACCCTAGTACACCGCGGGCACTACATACCCAAGTACACCTCGGGCATCACATACCCTAGTACACTGCGGGCACCAAATACCCTAGTACACCGCGGGCACCACATACCCTAGTACACTGCGGGCATCACATACCCAACTACACCGCAAGCACCACATACCCAAGTATACCGCGGGCACCACATACCCTAGTACAGCGCGGGCACCACATACCCTAGTACACCGCGGTGCCTGCGGTGTAGTTGGGTATGTGGTGCCCGCGGTGTACTAGGGTATGTGATGCCCGCGGTATACTAGGGTATGTGGTGCCCGCGGTATACTAGGGTATGTGGTGCCCGCGGTGTACTAGGGTATGTGATGCACACCGTGGGCATCACATACCCACCTACACCGCGGGCACCACATACCCTAGTACACCGCGGGCACCACATACCCTAGTACACCGCGGGCACCACATACCCTAGTTTACCGCAGGCATCACATACCCAACTACACCGCGGGCACCACATACCCTAGTACACCGCGGGCATCACATACCCAACTACACCGCGGGCATCACATACCCTAGTAAACCGCGGGCACCACATACCCTAGTACACCGCGGGCACCACATACCCTAGTACACCGCGGGCATCACATACCCAACTACACCGCGGGCACCACATACCCTAGTACACCGCGGGCATCACATACCCAACTACACCGCGGGCACCACATACCCTAGTACACCGCGGGCACCACAGACCCTAGTACACCGCGGGCACCACATACCCTAGTACACCGCGGGTACCACATACCCTAGTACACCGCGGGCATCACATACCCAAGTATACCGCGGGCACCACATACCCTAGTACCCAACTACACCGCGGGCATCACATACCCAACTACACTGCGGGCACCACATACCCAACTACTCCGCGGGCACCACATACCCAAGTGCCCGCGGTGTACTAGGGTATGTGGTGCCCGCGGTGTAGTTCGGAATGTGGTGCCCGCGGTGTACTATGGTACCACATACCCAAGTACACCGCGGGCACCACACATACCCAACTACACCGCGGGCACCACATACCATAGTACACACGGGCACCACATACCCTAGTACACCGCGGGCACCACATACCCAAGTATACCGCGGGCACCACATACCGCCCGCGGTGTAGTTGAGAATGTGGTGCCTGCGGTGTACTAGGGTATGTGGTGCCCGCGGTGTACTAGGGTATGTGATGCCCGCGGTGTACTTAGGTATGTGATGCCCGCGGTGTAGTTGGGTATGTGGTGCCCGCGGTGTACTAGGGTATGTGGTGCCCGCGGTGTACTAGGGTATGTGGTGCCCGCGGTGTACGCGGTGTTGTTGGGTATGTGATGCCCGCGGTGTACTAGGGTATGTGGTGCCCGCGGTATACTAGGGTATGTGGTGCTCGCGGTGTACTAGGGTGTGTGGTGCCCGCGGTGAACTAGGGTATGTAGTGCCCGCAGTGTACTAGGGTATGTGGTGCCCGCGGTGTAGTTGGGTATATGATGCCCGCGGTGTACTTGGGTATGTGATGCCCGCGGTGTAGTTGGGTATGTGATGCCCGCGGTGTACTAGGGTATGTGGTGCCCACGGTATACTAGGGTATGTGGTGCCCGAGGTGTACTAGGGTATGTGGTGCTCGCGGTGTACTAGGGTATGTGGTGCCCGCGGTGTAATAGGGTATGTGGTGCCCGCGGTGAACTAGCGTATGTGATGCCCGCGGTGAACTAGGGTATGTGGTGCCCGCGGTGTACTAGGGTATGTGATGCCCGCGATGTACTAGGGTATGTGATGCCCGCGATGTACTAGGGTATGTGGTGCCCACGGTGTACTAGGGTATGTGGTGCCCGCGGTGTACTTGGGTATGTGGTGCCCGCGGTGTACTAGGGTATGTGATGCCCGCGGTGTACTTGGGTATGTGGTGCCCGCGGTGTACTAGGGTATGTGGTGTCCGCGGTATACTTGTGTATGCGGTGCCCGCGGTGTACTAGGGTATGTGGTGCCCGCGGTATACTTGGGTATGTGATGCCCGCAGTGTAGTTGGATATATGATGCCCGAGGTGTACTTGGGTATGTAGTGCCCGCGGAATACTTGGGTATGTGGTGCCCGCGGTGTAGGTGGGTATGTGATGCCTACACCGCGGGCATCACATACCCTAGTTCACCGCGGGCATCACATACCCAACTACACCGCAGGCACCACATACCCAAGTACACCGCAGGCATCACATACCCAACTACACCACGGGCACCACATACCCTAGTACACCGCGGGCATCACATACCCTAGTACACCTCGGGCATCACATACCCAACTACACCGCGGGCATCATATACCCTAGTACACCGCGGGCATCACATACCCAACTACACCGCGGGCACCACATACCCAAGTACACCGCGGGCACCACATACCCTAGTACACCGCGGGCACCACATACCCAATAACACCGCGGGCATCACATACCCAAATACACCGCGGGTACCACATACCCTAGTACACCGCGGGCACCACATACCTAAGTACACCGCGGACACCACATACCCAAGTATACCGCGGGCACCACATACCCTAGTTCACCGCGGGCATCACATACCCTAGTACACCGCGGGCACTACCCACCTACACCGTGGGCATCACATACCCACCTACACCGCGGGCACCACATACCCTAGTACACCGCGGGCACCACATACCCAACTACACCGCGGGCACCACATACCCAAGTACACCGCGGGCACCGCATACACAAGTATACCGCGGGCACCACATACCCTAGTACATCGTGAGCACCACATACCCTACTTCACCGCGGGCATCACATACCCAAGTACACCGCGGGCACCACATACCCTAGTACACCGCGGGCATCACATACCCAACTACATCGCGGGCATCACATACCCAACTACACCGCAGGCACCACATACCCTAGTACACCGCGGGCACAACATACCCTAGTACACTGCGGGCACCACAAACCCTAGTACACCGCGGGCACCACATACCCTAGTACTCCGCGGGCACCACATACACTAGTACACCGCGGGCACCACATACCCTAGAACGCCCGCGGTATACTTGGGTATGTGGTGCCCGCGGTGTACTAGGGTATGTGGTGCCCGCGCTGTACTAGGGTATGTGGTGCCCGCGGTGTACTAGGGTATGTGGTGCTTGCGGTGTAGTTGGGTATGTGGTGCCCGCGGTATACTAGGGTATGTGAGTACACCGCGGGCACATACCCAACTCTACCGCGGGCATCACATACCCTAGTTGGGTATGTGATGCCCGCGGTGTACTAGGGTATGTGGTGCCCGCGGTGTAGTTGGGTATGTGATGCCCGCGGTGTACTAGGGTATGTGGTGCCCGCGATGTACTTGGGTATGTGAGGCCCACGGTATACTAGGGTATGTGATGTCCGAGGTGTACTAGTGTATGTGATGCCCGCGGTGTACTAGGGTATGTGGTGCCCGCGGTGTAGTTGGGTATGTGGTGCCCGCGGTGTACTAGGGTATGTGATGCCCACGGTGTAGTTGGGTATGTGATGCCTACGGTGTAGTTGGGCATGTGGTGCCCGCGGTGTACTAGGGTATGTGGTGCCCACGGTGTAGTTGGGTATGTGATGCCCGCGGTGTACTAGGGTATGTTGTGCCCGCGGTGTACTAGGGTATGTGGTGCCCGCGGTAAACTAGGGTATGTGATGCCCACGGTGTAGTTGGGGGGTATGTGGTGCCCGCGGAGTACTAGGGTATGTGGTGCCCGCGGTGTAGTTGGGTATGTGATGCCCGCGGTTTAGTTGGGTATGTGGTGCCCGCGGTGTAGTTGGGTATGTGATGCCCGCGGTGTACTAGGGTATGTGATGCCCGCGGTGTATTAGGGTATGTGGTGCCCGCGGGGTAGTTGGGTATGTGATGCCCGCGGTGTACTAGGGTATGTGGTGCCCGCGGTGTACTTAGGTATGTGATGCCCGCGGTGTAGTTGGGTATGTGATGCCCGCGGTGTAGTTGGGTATGTGGTGCCCGCGGTGTACTAGGGTATGTGGTGCCCGCGGTATACTTGGGTATGTGATGCCCACGGTTTACTAGGGTGTGTGGTGCCCGCGGTGTACTAGGGTATGTGGTGCCCGCGGTGTACTAGGGTATGTGATCCTCGCGGTGTACTAGGGTATGTGGTGCCCGCGGTGTAGTTGGGTATGTGATGCCCGCGGTGTACTTGGGTATGTGGTGCCCGCGGTGAACTAGGGTATGTGGTGCCCGCGGTGTACTAGGGTACCACATACCCAACTACACCGTGGGCATCACATACCCTAGTACACCGCGGGCATCACATACCCAACTACACCGCGGGCATCACATACCCTAGTACACCGTGGGCATCACATACCCTAGTACACCGCGGGCACCACATACCCTAGTACACCGCGGGCACCACATACCCAACTACACCGTGGGCATCACATACCCTAGTACACCGCGGGCACCACATACCCTAGTACACCGCGGGCGTCATATACCCAACTACAACGCGGGCACCACATACCCAACTACACCGTGGGCACCACATACCCTAGTACACCGCGGGCACCACAAACCCTAGTACACCGCGGGCACCACATACCCAATAACACAGCGGGATGCCCGCGGTGTACTAGGGTTTGTGGTGCCCGAGGTGTTCTAGGGTATGTGGTGCCCACGGTGTACTAGGGTATGTGGTGCCCGCGCTGTACTAGGGTATGTGGTGCCCGCGGTATACTTGGGTATGTGATGCCCGCGGTGTACTAGGGTATGTGGTGCCCGCGGTGTTGTTGGGTATATGATGCCCGCGGTGTACTAGGGTATGTGGTGCCCGCGGTGTACTAGGGTATGTGGTGCCCGCGGTGTACTAGGGTATGTGGTGTCCGCGGTGTACTAGGGTATGTGATGCCCGCGATGTACTAGGGTATGTGATGCCCGCGGTGTATTTGGGTATGTGATGCCCACGGTGTACTAGGGTATGTGATGCCCGCGGTGTACTAGGGTATGTGGTGCCCGCGGTGTACTAGGGTATGTGGTGCCCGCGGTGTAGTTGGGTATGTGATGCCCGCGGTGTACTTGGGTATGTGTTGCCCGCGGTATACTTGGGTATGTGATGCCCGCGGTGTACTAGGGTTTGTGGTGCCCGCGGTGTAGTTTGGTATGTGATGCCCGCGGTGTAGTTGGGTATGTGGTGCCCGCGGTGTACTAGGGTATGTGATGCCCGCGGTGAACTAGGGTATGTGGTGCCCGCGGTATACTTGGGTATGTGGTGCCCGCGGTGTACTTAGGTATGTGGTGCCCGCGGTGTACTAGGGTATGTGGTGCCCGCGGTGTATTTGGGTATGTGATGCCCGCGGTGTTATTGGGTATGTGGTGCCCGCGGTGTACTAGGGTATGTGGTGCCCGCGGTGTACTTGGGTATGTGGTGCCCGCGGTGTACTAGGGTATGTGATGCCCGCGGTGTAGTTGGGTATGTGGTGCCCGCGGTGTACTAGGGTATGTGGTGCCCGCGGTGTACTAGGGTATGTGGTGTCCGCGGTGTACTTGGGTATGTGGTGCCCGCGGTGTATTAGGGTATGTGGTGCCCGCGGGGTAGTTGGGTATGTGATGCCCGCGGTGTACTAGGGTATGTGGTGCCCGCGGTGTACTTAGGTATGTGATGCCCGCGGTGTAGTTGGGTATGTGATGCCCGCGGTGTAGTTGGGTATGTGGTGCCCGCGGTGTACTAGGGTATGTGGTGCCCGCGGTATACTTGGGTATGTGATGCCCACGGTGTACTAGGGTGTGTGGTGCCCGCGGTGTACTAGGGTATGTGGTGCCCGCTGTGTACTAGGGTATGTGATCCTCGCGGTGTACTAGGGTATGTGGTGCCCGCGGTGTAGTTGGGTATGTGATGCCCGCGGTGTACTTGGGTATGTGATGCCCACGGTGTACTAGGGTATGTGGTGCCCGCGGTGTACTAGGGTACCACATACCCAACTACACCGTGGGCATCACATACCCTAGTACACCGCGGGCATCACATACCCAACTACACCGCGGGCATCACATACCCTAGTACACCGTGGGCATCACATACCCTAGTACACCGCGGGCACCACATACCCTAGTACACCGCGGGCACCACATACCCAACTACACCGTGGGCATCACATACCCTAGTACACCGCGGGCACCACATACCCTAGTACACCGCGGGCGTCATATACCCAACTACAACGCGGGCACCACATACCCAACTACACCGCGGGCACCACATACCCTAGTACACCGCGGGCACCACATACCCTAGTACACCGCGGGCACCACATACCCAATAACACAGCGGGATGCCCGCGGTGTACTAGGGTTTGTGGTGCCCGAGGTGTTCTAGGGTATGTGGTGCCCACGGTGTACTAGGGTATGTGGTGCCCGCGGTAAACTAGGGTATGTGGTGCCCGCGGTATACTTGGGTATGTGATGCCCGCGGTGTACTAGGGTATGTGGTGCCCGCGGTGTTGTTGGGTATATGATGCCCGCGGTGTACTAGGGTATGTGGTGCCCGCGGTGTACTAGGGTATGTGGTGCCCGCAGTGTACTAGGGTATGTGGTGTCCGCGGTGTACTAGGGTATGTGATGCCCGCGGTGTACTAGGGTATGTGATGCCCGCGGTGTATTTGGGTATGTGATGCCCACGGTGTACTAGGGTATGTGATGCCCGCGGTGTACTAGGGTATGTGGTGCCCGCGGTGTACTAGGGTATGTGGTCCCCGCGGTGTAGTTGGGTATGTGATGCCCGCGGTGTACTTGGGTATGTGTTGCCCGCGGTATACTTGGGTATGTGATGCCCGCGGTGTACTAGGGTTTGTGGTGCCCGCGGTGTAGTTTGGTATGTGATGCCCGCGGTGTAGTTGGGTATGTGGTGCCCGCGGTGTACTAGGGTATGTGATGCCCGCGGTGAACTAGGGTATGTGGTGCCCGCGGTATACTTGGGTATGTGGTGCCCGCGGTGTACTTAGGTATGTGGTGCCCGCGGTGTACTAGGGTATGTGGTACCCGCGGTGTTTTTGGGTATGTGATGCCCGCGGTGTTATTGGGTATGTGGTGCCCGCGGTGTACTAGGGTATGTGGTGCCCGCGGTGTACTTGGGTATGTGGTGCCCGCGGTGTACTAGGGTATGTGATGCCCGCGGTGTAGTTGGGTATGTGGTGCCCGCGGTGTACTAGGGTATGTGGTGCCCGCGGTGTACTAGGGTATGTGGTGTCCGCGGTGTACTTGGGTATGTGGTGCCCGCGGTGTACTAGGGTATGTGGTGCCCACGGTGTACTTGGGTATGTAGTGCCCGCGGTGTACTAGGGTATGTGATGCCCGCGGTGTACTAGGGTATGTGGTGCCGCATCACATACCCTAGTACACCGCGGGCACCACATATCCTAGTATACCGCGGGCACCACATACCCAACTACACCGCGGGCATCACATACCCTAGTACACCGCGGGCACCACATACCGAACTACACCGCGGGCACCACATACCCAAGTCCCAAGTACACCGCGTGCATCACATACCCTAGTACACCGCGGGCACCACATACCCAAGTACACCTCGGGCATCACATACCCAACTACACCGCGGGCACCACATACCCTAGTACACCGCGGGCACCACATACCCTAGTACACCGCGGGCATCACATACCCAAGTACACCGCGGGCACCACCACATACCCAAGTATACCGCGGGCACCTCATACCCAAGTATACCGCGGGCACCACATACCCAACTACACCGCGGGCACCACATACCCCAGTACACCGCGGGCATCACATACCCAACTACACCGCGGGCATCACATACCCTAGTACACTGCGGGCACCACATACCCAAGTACACCTCGGGCATCACATACCCAACTAGACCGCGGGCATCACATACCCTAGTACACTGCGGGCATCACATACCATAGTACACCGCGGGCACCACATACCCTAGTACACCGCGGGCATCACATACCCAAGTACACCGCGGGCATCACATACCCTAGTACACCGCGGGCATCACATACCCAACTACACCGCGGTGTACTAGGGTATGTGGTGCCCGCGGTGTACTAGAGTATGTGGTGCCCGCGGTGTAGTTGGGTATGTGATGCCCGCGGTGTACTAGGGTATGTGGTGCCCGCGGTGTAGTTGGGTATGTGGTGCCCGCGGTATACTAGGGTATGTGGTGCCCGCGGTGTACTAGGGTATGTGGTGCCCGCGGTTTAGTTGGGTATGTGATGCCCGCGGTGAACTAGGGTATGTGATGCCCGCGGTATACTTGTGTATGCGGTGCCCGCGGTGTACTAGGGTATGTGGTGCCCGCGGTGTACTAGGGTATGTGGTGCCCGCGGTGTAGTTGGGTATGTGGTGCCTGCGGTGTACTAGGGTATGTGATGCCCGCGGTGTACTAGGGTATGTGGTGCCCGCGGTGTACTAGGGTATGTGGTGCCCGCGGTGTAGTTGGGTATGTGATGCCCGCGGTTTACTAGGGTATGTGATGCCCGCGGTGTATTTGGGTATGTGGTGCCCGCGGTGTAGTTGGGTATGTGATGCCCGCGGTGTACTTGAGTATGTGATGCCCGCGGTGTACTAGGGTATGTGGTGCCCGCGGTGTACTAGGGTATGTGGTGCCCGCGGTGTACTTGGGTATGTGGTGCCCGCGGTGTACTAGGGTATTTGGTGCCCGCAGTGTACTAGGGTATATGATGCCCGCGGTGTACTTGGGTATGTGATGCTTGGGTATGTGGTGCCCGCGGTGTACTAGGGTATGTGATGCCCACGGTGTACTAGGGTATGTGGTGCCCGCGGTGTAGTTGGGTATGTGGTGCCCGCGGTGTACTTGGGTATGTGACGCCCGCGGTGTACTTGGGTATGAGGTGCCCGCGGTGTAGTTGGGTATGTGATGCCCGCGGTGTACTTGGGTATGTGGTGCCTGCGGTGTAGTTGGGTATGTGATGCCCGCGGTGAACTAGGGTATGTGATGCCCGCGGTGTAGGCATCACATACCCACCTACACCGCGGGCACCACATACCCAAGTATTCCGCGGGCACTACATACCCAAGTACACCTCGGGCATCATATATCCAACTACACTGCGGGCATCACATACCCAAGTATACCGCGGGCACCACATACCCTAGTACACCGCGGGCACCGCATACACAAGTATACCGCGGACACCACATACCCTAGTACACCGCGGGCACCACATACCCAAGTACACCGCGGGCATCACATACCCTAGTACACCGCGGGCACCACATACCCAAGTACACCGCGGGCACCACATACCCTAGTACACCGTGGGCACCACATACCCTAGTACATCGCGGGCATCACATACCCTAGTACATCGCGGGCATCACATACCCAACTACACCACGGGCACCACATACCCTAGTACACCGCGGGCATCACATACCCTAGTACACCTCGGGCATCACATACCCAACTACACCGCGGGCATCATATACCCTAGTACACCGCGGGCATCACATACCCAACTACACCGCGGGCACCACATACCCAAGTACACCGCGGGCACCACATACCCTAGTACACCGCGGGCACCACATACCCAATAACACCGCGGGCATCACATACCCAAATACACCGCGGGTACCACATACCCTAGTACACCGCGGGCACCACATACCTAAGTACACCGCGGACACCACATACCCAAGTATACCGCGGGCACCACATACCCTAGTACACCGCGGGCATCACATACCCTAGTACACCGCGGGCACTACCCACCTACACCGTGGGCATCACATACCCACCTACACCGCGGGCACCACATACCCTAGTACACCGCGGGCACCACATACCCAACTACACCGCGGGCACCACATACCCAAGTACACCGCGGGCACCGCATACACAAGTATACCGCGGGCACCACATACCCTAGTACATCGTGAGCACCACATACCCTACTTCACCGCGGGCATCACATACCCAAGTACACCGCGGGCACCACATACCCTAGTACACCGCGGGCATCACATACCCAACTACATCGCGGGCATCACATACCCAACTACACCGCAGGCACCACATACCCTAGTACACCGCGGGCACAACATACCCTAGTACACTGCGGGCACCACAAACCCTAGTACACCGCGGGCACCACATACCCTAGTACTCCGCGGGCACCACATACCCTAGTACACCGCGGGCACCACATACCCTAGAACGCCCGCGGTGTACTTGGGTATGTGGTGCCCGCGGTGTACTAGGGTATGTGGTGCCCGCGCTGTACTAGGGTATGTGGTGCCCGCGGTATACTTGGGTATGTGGTGCCCGCGGTGTAGTTGGGTATGTGGTGCCCGCGGTATACTAGGGTATGTGAGTACACCGCGGGCACATACCCAACTACACCGCGGGCACCACATACCCTAGTTGGGTATGTGATGCCCGCGGTGTACTAGGGTATGTGGTGCCCGCGGTGTAGTTGGGTATGTGATGCCCGCGGTGTACTAGGGTATGTGGTGCCCGCGATGTACTTGGGTATGTGAGGCCCACGGTATACTAGGGTATGTGCTGCCCGCGGTGTACTAGTGTATGTGATGCCCGCGGTGTACTAGGGTATGTGGTGCCCGCGGTGTAGTTGGGTATGTGGTGCCCGCGGTGTACTAGGGTATGTGATGCCCACGGTGTAGTTGGGTATGTGATGCCTACGGTGTAGTTGGGCATGTGGTGCCCGCGGTGTACTAGGGTATGTGGTGCCCACGGTGTAGTTGGGTATGTGATGCCCGCGGTGTACTAGGGTATGTTGTGCCCGCGGTGTACTAGGGTATGTGGTGCCCGCGGTAAACTAGGGTATGTGATGCCCACGGTGTAGTTGGGGGGTATGTGGTGCCCGCGGAGTACTAGGGTATGTGGTGCCCGCGGTGTAGTTGGGTATGTGATGCCCGCGGTTTAGTTGGGTATGTGGTGCCCGCGGTGTAGTTGGGTATGTGATGCCCGCGGTGTACTAGGGTATGTGATGCCCGCGGTGTATTAGGGTATGTGGTGCCCGCGGGGTAGTTGGGTATGTGATGCCCGCGGTGTACTAGGGTATGTGGTGCCCGCGGTGTAGTTGGGTATGTGATGCCCGCGGTGTAGTTGGGTATGTGATGCCCGCGGTGTAGTTGGGTATGTGGTGCCCGCGGTGTACTAGGGTATGTGGTGCCCGCGGTATACTTGGGTATGTGATGCCCACGGTTTACTAGGGTGTGTGGTGCCCGCGGTGTACTAGGGTATGTGGTGCCCGCAGTGTACTAGGGTATGTGATCCTCGCGGTGTACTAGGGTATGTGGTGCCCGCGGTGTAGTTGGGTATGTGATGCCCGCGGTGTACTTGGGTATGTGGTGCCCGCGGTGTACTAGGGTATGTGGTGCCCGCGGTGTACTAGGGTACCACATACCCAACTACACCGTGGGCATCACATACCCTAGTACACCGCGGGCATCACATACCCAACTACACCGCGGGCATCACATACCCTAGTACACCGTGGGCATCACATACCCTAGTACACCGCGGGCACCACATACCCTAGTACACCGCGGGCACCACATACCCAACTACACCGTGGGCATCACATACCCTAGTACACCGCGGGCACCACATACCCTAGTACACCGCGGGCATCACATACCCAACTACAACGCGGGCACCACATACCCAACTACACCGTGGGCACCACATACCCTAGTACACCGCGGGCACCACATACCCTAGTACACCGCGGGCACCACATACCCAATAACACAGCGGGATGCCCGCGGTGTACTAGGGTTTGTGGTGCCCGAGGTGTTCTAGGGTATGTGGTGCCCGCGGTGTACTAGGGTATGTGGTGCCCGCGGTGTACTAGGGTATGTGGTGCCCGCGGTATACCTGGGTATGTGATGCCCGCGGTGTACTAGGGTATGTGGTGCCCGCGGTGTTGTTGGGTATATGATGCCCGCGGTGTACTAGGGTATGTGGTGCCCGCGGTGTACTAGGGTATGTGGTGCCCGCAGTGTACTAGGGTATGTGGTGTCCGCGGTGTACTAGGGTATGTGATGCCCGCGATGTACTAGGGTATGTGATGCCCGCGGTGTATTTGGGTATGTGATGCCCACGGTGTACTAGGGTATGTGATGCCCGCGGTGTACTAGGGTATGTGGTGCCCGCGGTGTACTAGGGTATGTGGTCCCCGCGGTGTAGTTGGGTATGTGATGCCCGCGGTGTACTTGGGTATGTGTTGCCCGCGGTATACTTGGGTATGTGATGCCCGCGGTGTACTAGGGTTTGTGGTGCCCGCGGTGTAGTTTGGTATGTGATGCCCGCGGTGTAGTTGGGTATGTGGTGCCCGCGGTGTACTAGGGTATGTGATGCCCGCGGTGAACTAGGGTATGTGGTGCCCGCGGTATACTTGGGTATGTGGTGTCCGCGGTGTACTTAGGTATGTGGTGCCCGCGGTGTACTAGGGTATGTGGTACCCGCGGTGTATTTGGGTATGTGATGCCCGCGGTGTTATTGGGTATGTGGTGCCCGCGGTGTACTAGGGTATGTGGTGCCCGCGGTGTACTTGGGTATGTGGTGCCCGCGGTGTACTAGGGTATGTGATGCCCGCGGTGTAGTTGGGTATGTGGTGCCCGCGGTGTACTAGGGTATGTGGTGCCCGCGGTGTACTAGGGTATGTGGTGTCCGCGGTGTACTTGGGTATGTGGTGCCCGCGGTGTACTAGGGTATGTGGTGCCCACGGTGTACTTGGGTATGTAGTGCCCGCGGTGTACTAGGGTATGTGATGCCCGCGGTGTACTAGGGTATGTGGTGCCGCATCACATACCCTAGTACACCGCGGGCACCACATATCCTAGTATACCGCGGGCACCACATACCCAACTACACCGCGGGCATCACATACCCTAGTACACCGCGGGCACCACATACCGAACTACACCGCGGGCACCACATACCCAAGTCCCAAGTACACCGCGTGCATCACATACCCTAGTACACCGCGGGCACTACATACCCAAGTACACCTCGGGCATCACATACCCAACTACACCGCGGGCACCACATACCCTAGTACACCGCGGGCACCACATACCCTAGTACACCGCGGGCATCACATACCCAAGTACACCGCGGGCACCACCACATACCCAAGTATACCGCGGGCACCTCATACCCAAGTATACCACGGGCACCACATACCCGACTACACCGCGGGCACCACATACCCCAGTACACCGCGGGCATCACATACCCAACTACACCGCGGGCATCACATACCCTAGTACACTGCGGGCACCACATACCCAAGTACACCTCGGGCATCACATACCCAACTACACCGCGGGCATCACATACCCTAGTACACTGCGGGCATCACATACCATAGTACACCGCGGGCACCACATACCCTAGTACACCGCGGGCATCACATACCCAAGTACACCGCGGGCATCACATACCCTAGTACACCGCGGGCATCACATACCCAACTACACCGCCCGCGGTGTACTAGGGTATGAGGTGCCCGCGGTGTACTAGAGTATGTGGTCCCCGCGGTGTAGTTGGGTATGTGATGCCCGCGGTGTACTAGGGTATGTGGTGCCCGCGGTGTAGTTGGGTATGTGGTGCCCGCGGTATACTAGGGTATGTGGTGCCCGCGGTGTACTAGGGTATGTGGTGCCCGCGGTTTAGTTGGGTATGTGATGCCCGCGGTGAACTAGGGTATGTGATGCCCGCGGTATACTTGTGTATGCGGTGCCCGCGGTGTACTAGGGTATGTGGTGCCCGCGGTGTACTAGGGTATGTGGTGCCCGCGGTGTAGTTGGGTATGTGGTGCCTGCGGTGTACTAGGGTATGTGATGCCCGCGGTGTACTAGGGTATGTGGTGCCCGCGGTGTACTAGGGTATGTGGTGCCCGCGGTGTAGTTGGGTATGTGATGCCCGCGGTTTACTAGGGTATGTGATGCCCGCGGTGTATTTGGGTATGTGGTGCCCGCGGTGTAGTTGGGTATGTGATGCCCGCGGTGTACTTGAGTATGTGATGCCCGCGGTGTACTAGGGTATGTGGTGCCCGCGGTGTACTAGGGTATGTGGTGCCCGCGGTGTACTTGGGTATGTGGTGCCCGCGGTGTACTAGGGTATGTGGTGCCCGCGGTGTACTAGGGTATGTGGTGCCCGCGGTGTACTAGGGTATGTGATGCCCGCGGTGTAGTTGGGTATGTGGTGCCCGCGGTGTAGTTGGGTATGTGATGCCCGCGGTGTACTAGGGTATGTGGTGCCCACGGCGTAGTTGGGTATGTGATCCTCGCGTTGTACTAGGGTATGTGGTGCCCGCGGTGTACTAGGGTATGTGGTGCCCGCGGTGTACTAGGGTATGTGATGCCCGCGGTGTTCTAGGGTATGTGGTACCCGCGGTGTAGTTGGGTATGTGGCGCCCGCGGCTAGGGTATGTGGTGCCCGCGGTGTACTAGGGTATGTGATGCCCGCGGTGTACTAGGGTATGTGGTGCCCGCGGTGTAGTTGGGTATGTGATGCCCGCGGTGTACTAGGGTATGTGATGCCCGCGGTGTACTAGGGTATGTGATGCCCGCGGTGTAGTTGGGTATGTGGTGCCCGCGGTGTAGTTGGGTATGTGATGTCCGAGGTGTACTAGGGTATGTGGTGCCCGCGGTGTACTAGGGTATGTGGTGCCCGCGGTGTACTAGGGTATGTGGTCCCCGCGGTGTAGTTGGGTATGTGATGCCCGCGGTGTACTTGGGTATGTGATGCCCACGGTGTAGTTGGGTATGTGGTGCCCGCGGTGTACTAGGGTATGTGGTGCCCGCGGTGTACTAGGGTATGTGGTGCCCGCGGCGTACTAGGGTATGTGATGCCCACGGTGTAGTTGGGTATGTGGTGCCCGCGGTGTACTAGGGTATGTGATGCCCACGGTGTAGGTGGGTATGTGATGCCCGCGGTGTAGTTGGGTATGTGATGCCCGCGGTGTACTAGGGTATGTGGTCCCCGCGGTGTAGTTGGGTATGTGGTGCCCGCGGTGTACTTGGGTATGTGGTGCCCGCGGTGTAGTTGGGTATGTGATGCCCGCGGTGTATTTGGGTATGTGATGCCCGCGGTGTACTAGGGTATGTGGTGCCCGCGTTATACTTGGGTATGTGGTGCCCGCGGTGTAGTTGGGTATGTGATGCCCGCGGTGTAGTTGGGTATGTGGTGCCCGCGGTGTAGTTGGGTATGTGATGCCCGCGGTGTAGTTGGGTATGTGGTGCCCGCGGTGTACTAGGGTATGTGATGCCCGCGGTGTACTAGGGTATATGATGCCCACGGTGTAGTTGGGTATGTGGTGCCCGCGGTGTACTAGGGTATGTGATGCGGTATACTTGGGTATGTGGTGCCCGCAGTGTAGTTGGGTATGGGGTGCCCGCATACCCTAGTACACCGCTAGCATCACATACCCAACTACACCACGGGCACCACATACCCAAGTATACCGCGGGCATCACATACCCAAGTATACCGCGGGCACCACATACCCATGTACACCGCGGGCATCACATACCCAATGGGTATGGGGTGCCCGTATGTGGTGCCCATGGTGTAGTTGGGTATATGATGCCCGCGGTGTACTAGGGTATGTGGTGCCCGCGGTGTACTAGGGTATGTGGTGCCCGCGGTGTACTAGGGTATGTGGTGCCCGCGGTATACTTGGGTATGTGGTGCCCACGGTGTACTTGGGTATGTGATGCCCGCGGTTTACTAGGGTATGTGATGCCCACGGTGTACTAGGGTATGTGATGACTGCGTGGTACTTGGGTATGTGGTGCCCGCGGTGTACTAGGGTATGTGGTGCCCGCGGTGTACTAGGGTATGTGGTGCCCGCGGTATACTTGGGTATGTGATGCCCGCAGTGTAGTTGGATATGTGATTGCCGCGGTGTACTAGGGTATGTGGTGCCCGCGGTGTAGTTGGGTATGTGATGCCCGCGGTGTACTAGGGTATGTGATGCCCGCGGTGTAGTTGGGTATGTGATGCCCGCGGTGAACTAGGGTATGTAATGCCCGCGGTGTACTAGGGTATGTGGTGCCCGCGGTGTACTAGGGTATGTGATGCCCGCGGTGTAGTTGGGTATGTGATGCCCGCGGTGTACTAGGGTATGTGGTGCCCGCGGTGTACAAGGGTATGTGGTGCCCGCGGTGTAACTTGGTATGTGGTGCCCGCGGTGTACTAGGGTATGTGGTGCCTGCGGTGTACTAGGGTATGTGATGCCCACGGTGTAGTTGGGCATGTGGTGCCCGCGGTGTACTAGGGTATGTGATGCCCGCGGTGTAGTTGGGTATGTGGTGCCCGCGGTGTACTAGGGTATGTGGTGCCCGCGGTGTACTAGGGTATGTGGTACCCGCGGTGTAGTTGGGTATGTGATGCCCGCGGTGTATTTGGGTATGTGGTGCCCGCGGTGTACTTGGGTATGTGATGCCCGCGGTATACTTGGGTATGTGGTGCCCGCGGTGTAGTTGGGTATGTGGTGCCCGCGGTGTTGTTGGGTATGTGGTGCCCGCGGTGTACTAGGGTATGTGGTGCCCGCGGTCACCACATACCCTAGTACATCGTGAGCACCACATACCCTAGTACACCGCGGGCATCACATACCCAACTACACCGCGGGCACCACATACCCTAGTACACCGCGGGCATCACATACCCAACTACACCGCGGGCATCACATACCCAACTACACCGCGGGCATCATATACCTTAGTACACCGCGGGCATCACATACCCAAATACACCGCGGGCATCACATACCCAACTACACCCCGGGCACCACATACCCTAGTACACCGCGGGCATCACATACCCTAGTACACCGCGGGCATCACATACCCTAGTACACCGCGGGCACCACATACCCTAGTACACCGCGGGCACCACATACCCAACTACACCGCGGGCACCACATACCCTAGTATACCGCGGCAATCACATATCCAACTACACTGCGGGCATCACATACCCAAGTATACCGCGGGCACCACATACCCTAGTACACCGCGGGCACCACATACCTAAGTACACCGCGGACACCACATACCCTAGTACACCGCGGGCATCACATACCCAAGTACACCGCGGGCACCACATACCCAACTACACCGCGGGCATCACATACCCTAGTACACCGCGGGCACCACATACCCAACTACACCGCGGGCATCACATACCCTAGTACACCGCGGGCACCACATACCCAAGTATACCGCGGGCACCACATACCCTAGTACACCGCGGGCACCACATACCCTAGAACACCGCGAGCATCACATACCCAAATACACCGCGGGCATCACATACCCAACTACACCGCGGGCATCACATACCCAACTACACCGCGGGCATCATATACCTTAGTACACCGCGGGCATCACATACCCAAATACACCGCGGGCATCACATACCCAACTACACCGCGGGTACCACATACCCTAGTACACAGCGGGCATCACATACCCTAGTACACCGCGGGCACCACATACCCAACTACACCGCGGGCACCACATACCCTAGTACACCGCGGGCACCACATACCCAAGTACACCGCGGGCATCACATACCCTAGTACACCGCGGGCACCACATACCCTAGTACACCGCGTGCCCGCGGTGTACTAGGGTATGTGTACACCGCGGGCACCACATACCCAACTACACCGCGGGCACCACATACCCAACTACACCGCGGGCATCACATACCCTAGTACACCGCGGGCACCACATACCCTAGTACACCGCGGGCACCACATACCCTAGTACACCGCGGGCACCACATACCCAACTACACCGCGGGCATCACATACCCTAGTACACCGCGGGCACCACATACCCAACTACACCGTGGGCATCACATACCCACCTACACCGTGGGCATCACATACCCACCTACACCGCGGGCACCACATACCCTAGTACACCGCGGGCACCACATACCCAATAACACAGCGGGCACCACATACCCAAGTATACCGCGGGCACCTCATACCCTAGTACACCGCGGGCATCACATACGCAACTACACCGCGGGCACCACATACCCTAGTTCACCGCGGGCATCACATACCCAGTACACCGCGGGCATCACATACCCTAGTACACTGTGGGCATCACATACCCTAGTACACCGCGGGCACCACATACCCTAGTACACCGCGGGCACCACATACCCAACTACACCGCGGCACCCCATACCCAACTACACCGCGGGCACCACATACCCAACTACACCGTGGGCATCACATACCCTAGTACACCGCGGGCACCACATACCCTAGTACACCGCGGGCATCACATACCCTAGTACACCGCGGGCACCACATACCCAACTACACCGTGGGCATCACATACCCTAGTACACCGCGGGCACCACATACCCAACTACACCGTGGGCATCACATACCCTAGTACACCGCGGGCACCACATACCCTAGTACATCGCGGGCACCACATACCCTAGTACACCGTGGGCATCACATACCCTAGTACACCGCGGGCATCACATACCCAACTACACCGCGGGCATCACATACCCAACTCTACCGCGGGCACCACATACCCAAGTACACCGCGGGCATCACATACCCTAGTACACCATGGGCATCACATACCCTAGTACACCTTGGGCACCACATACCCTAGTACACCGCGGGCACCACATACCCTAGTACACCGCGGGCATCACATACCCACCTACACCGTGGGCATCACATACCCTAGTACACCGCGGGCACCACATACCCTAGTACACCGCGGGCATTACATACCCTAGTACACCGCGGGCAACACATACCAAACTACACCGCGGGCACCACATACCCAACTACACCGCGGGCATCACATACCCAACTACCCCGCGGGCATCACATACCTAACTATACCGCGGGCACCACATACCCAAGTATACTGCGGGCACCTCATACCCTAGTACACCGCGGGCATCACATACCCAACTACACCGCGGGCACCACATACCCAAGTATACCGCGGGCATCACATACCCTAGTACACCGCGGGCATCACATACCCTAGTACACCGCGGGCACCACATACCCAACTACACCGCGGGCATCACATACCCAACTACACCGCGGGCACCACATACCCTAGTACACCGCGGGCATCACATACCCAACTATACCGCGGGTACCACATACCCTAGTACACCGCGGGCATCACATACCCAACTACACTGCGGGCACCACATACCCAAGTATACCGCGGGCACCACATACCCAACTACACCACGGGCACCACATACCCAAGTACACCGCGGGCATCACATACCCAACTTCACCGCGGGCACCACATACCCAAGTATACCGCGGGCATCACATACCCAACTACACCACGGGCATCACATACCCAAGTACACCGCGGGCACCACATACCCTTGTACACCGCGGGCATCACATACCCTAGTACACCGCGGGCACCACATACCCAACTACACCGCGGGCATCACATACCCTAGTACACCGCGGGCATCACATACCCAAGTACACCGCGGGCATCACATACCCAACTACACCGCGGGCATCACATACCCTAGTACACCGTGGGCACCACATACCCTAGTACACCGCGGGCATCACATACACTAGTACACCGCGGGCATCACATACCCTAGTACAGCGCGGGCACCACATACCCAAGTACACCGCGGGCATCACATACCCTAGTACACCGTGGGCATCACATACCCTAGTACACCGCGGGCATCACATACCCAACTACACCGCGGGCACCACATACCCAAGTATACCGCGGGCACCACATACCCTAGTACACCGCGGGCACCACATACCCTAGTACACCGCATACCATAGTACACCGCGGGCACCACATTCCGAACTACACCGCGGGCATCACATACCCTAGTATACCGCGGGCACCACATACACTAGTACACCCCGGGCATCACATACCCAAATACACTTCGGGCATCACATACCCTAGTACACCACATACCCAAGTACACCGCGGGCATCAGGGTATGTGATGCCCGCGGTGTACTAGGGTATGTGGTGCCCGCGGTGTAGGTGGGTATGTGATGCCGACGGTGTACTAGGGTATGTGATGCCCGCGGTGTACTAGGGTATGTGATGCCCGCAGTGTAGTTGGGTATGTGGTGCCCGCGGTGTACTAGGGTATGTGGTGCCCGCGGTGTACTAGGGTATGTGGTGCCCGCGGTGTACTAGGGTATGTGGTGACCGCGGTGTACTAGTGTATGTGGTGCCCGCGGTGTACTTGGGTATGTGGTGCCCGCGGTGTACTAGGGTATGTGATGCCCACATACCCAACTACACCGTGGGCACCACATACCCTAGTATACCGCGGGCACCACATACCCTAGTACACCGCGAGCACCACATACCTTAGTACACCGCGGGCACCACATTCCGAACTACACCGCGGGCGCCACATACCCTAGTACACCGTGGGCACCACATACCCAAGTATACCGCGGGCATCACATACCCTAGTACACGGGCATCACATACCCTAGTATACCGCGGGCATCACATGCCCTAGTACACCGCGGGCACCACATACCCTAGTACACCGCGGGCATCACATACCCATGTATACCGCTGGCATCACATACCCAAGTACACCGCGGGCACCACATACCCTAGTACACCGCGGGCATCATATACCCAAGTACACCGCGGGCACCACATACCCTAGTACACCGCGGGCATCATATACCCAACTACACCGCGGGCACCACATACCCAGTACACCGCGGGCATCATATACCCAACTACACCGCGGGGCACCACAAACCCTAGTACACCGCGGGCACCACATACCCTAGTACACCGCGGGCATCACATACCCAACTACACCGCGGGCACCACATACCCAAGTATACCGCGGACACCACATACCCAAGTACACCGCGGGCATCACATACCCAACTACACCGCGGGCACCACATACCCTAGTACACCGCGGGCACCACATACCCAACTACACCGCAGGCACCACATACCCAAGTATACCGCGGGCACCACATACCCTAGTACAGCGCGGGCACCACATACCCAAGTACACCGCGGGCATCACATACCCTAGTACACCGCGGGCACCACATACCCTAGTACACCGCGGGCATCACATACCCAACTACACCGTGGGCATCACATACCCTAGTACACCGCGGGCACCACATACCCAACTACACCGCGGGCACCACATACCCAAGTACACCGCGGGCATCACATACCCTAGTTCACCGCGGGCATCACATACCCAACTACACCGCGGGCATCACATACCCAACTCTACCGCGGGCACCACATACCCTAGTACACCGCGGGCATCACATACCCAACTACACCGCGGGCATCACATACCCTAGTACACCGCGGGCATCACATACCCAACTACACCGCGGGCACCACATACCCTAGTACACCGCGGGCACCACATACCCTAGTAGCACAACATACCCAACTACACCGCGGGCATAACATACCCTAGTACACCGCGGGCATAACATACCCAAGTACACCTCGGGCATCACATACCCAACTACACCGCGGGCACCACATACCTTAGTACACCGCGGGCACCACATACCCAACTACACCGCAGGCACCACATACCCTAGTAGTTGGGTATGTGGTGCCCGCGGTGTACTAGGGTATGTGGTGCCCGCGGTGTACTAGGGTATGTGATGCCCGCGGTGTAGTTGGGCATGTGGTGCCCGCGGTGTACATGGGTATGTGGTGCCCGCGGTGTACTAGGGTATGTGATGCCCGTGGTGTACTTGGGTATGTGATGCCCGCGGTGTACTAGGGTATGTGGTGCCCGCGGTGTACTAGGGTATGTGGTGCCCGCGGTGTAGTTGGGTATGTGATGCCCGAGGTGTACTAGGGTATGTGGTGCCCGCGGTGTACTAGGGTATGTGGTCCCCGCGGTGTACTAGGGTATGTGATGCCCGCGGTGTAGTTGGGTATGTGATGTACTAGGGTATGTGATGCCCACGGTGTAGGTGGGTATGTGATGCCCACGGTGTAGTTGGGCATGTGGTGCCTGCGGTGTACTAGGGTATGTGGTGGTACTAGGGTATGTGATGCACGCGGTGTACTTGGGACTTGGGTATGTGGTGCCCGCGGTGTACTAGGGTATGTGATGCCCGCGGTGTACTAGGGTATGTGGTGCCGCATCACATACCCTAGTACACCGCGGGCACCACATATCCTAGTATACCGCGGGCACCACATACCCAACTACACCGCGGGCATCACATACCCTAGTACACCGCGGGCACCACATACCCAACTACACCGCGGGCACCACATACCCTAGTGCACCGCGGGCACCACATACCCTAGTACACCGCGGGCACCACATACCCTAGTACACCGCGGGCACCACATACCCTAGTACACCGCGGGCACCACATACCCAAGTATACCGCGGGCACCACATACCCTAGTACACCGCGGGCATCACATACCCAAGTACACCGCGCGCATCACATACCCAACTACACCGCGGGCACCACATACCCAAGTACACCGCGGGCACCACATACCCTAGTACACCGCGGGCGTCATATACCCAACTACACAGCGGGCACCACATACCGTAGTACAGCGCGGGCACCACATACCCTAGTACACCGCGGGCAACACATACCCTAGTACACCGCGGGCACCACATACCCAAGTATATTATGCCCGCGGTGTACTAGGGTATGTGGTGCCCGCGGTGTACTAGGGTATGTGATGCCCATGGTGTAGTTGGGTATGTGATGCCCGCGGTGTACTAGTGTATGTGGTGCCCGCGGTGTACTAGGGTATGTGATGCCCGCGGTTTAGTTGGGTATGTTATGCCCGCGGTGTACTTGGGTATGTGGTGCCCGCGGTGTACTAGGGTATGTGATGCCCACGGTGTACTAGGGTATGTGGTGCCCGCGGTGTAGTTGGGTATATGATGCCCGCGGTGTACTAGGGTATGTGGTGCCCGCGGTGTACTAGGGTATGTGGTGCCCGCGGTGTAGTTGGGTATGTGGTGCCCGCAGTGTACTAGCTAGGGTATGTGATGCCCACGGTTTACTAGGGTGTGTGGTGCCCGCGGTGTACTAGGGTATGTGGTGCCCGCAGTGTACTAGAGTATGTGGTGCCGCGGGCACCACATACCCAAGTATACCGCGGGCATCACATACCCTAGTACACCGCGGGCACCACATACCCAAGTACACCGCGGTCATCACATACCCACCTACACCGTGGGCATCACATACCCACCTACACCGTGGGCATCACATACCCACCTACACCGCGGGCACCACATACCCTAGTACACCGCGGGCACCACATACCCAACTACACCGTGGGCATCACATACCCACCTACACCGTGGGCATCACATACCCACCTACACCGCGGGCACCACATACCCTAGTACACCGCGGGCACCACATACCCAAGTACACCGCGGGCACCACGGGCACCACATACCTTAGTACACCGCGGACATCACATACGGGCACCACATACCCTAGTACACCGTGGGCACCACATACCCTAGAACACCTCGGGCACCACAAACCCTAGTACACCGCGGGCATCATATACCCTAGTACACCGCGGGCACTACATACCCTAGTACACCGCGGGCATCACATACCCAACTACACCGCGGGCACCACATACCAAGTATACCGCGGGCACCACATACCCAAGTACACCGCGGTCATCTCATACCCTAGTATACCGTGGGCACCACATACCCAAGTACACCGCGGGCACCACATACCTAAGTATACCGCGACAATCACATAACCAACTACACCGCGGGCATCACATACCCAAGTATACCGCGGGCATCACATACCCTAGTACACCGCGGGCACCACATACCCTAGTACACCGCGGGCACCACATACCCAACTACACCGCGGGCATCACATACCCAACTACACCGCGGGCATCACAAAGTATACCGCGGGCATCACATACCCTAGTACACCGCGGGCATCACATACCCAACTACACCGCGGGCATCACATACCCAACTACACCGCGGGCATCACATACCCTAGTACACCGCGGGCATCACATACCCAAGTACACCACGGGCATCACATACCCAAGTATGGTGCCCGCGGTGTACTTGGGTATGTGATGCCCGAGGTGTACTTGGGTATGTGGTGCCCGCGGTGTACTTGGGTATGTGGTGCCCGCGGTGTACTAGGGTATGTGGTGCCCGCGGTGTAGGTGGGTATGTGATGCCCACGGTGTACTTGGGTATGTGGTGCCTGCGGTGTACTAGGGTATGTGATGCCTGCGGTGTACTTGGGTATGTGGTGCCCGCGGTGTAGTTGGGTATGTGATGCCCGCGGTGTCTCGCGGTGTACTAGGGTATGCGGTGCCCGCGGTGTAGTAAGGTATGTGATGCCCGCGGTGTACTAGGGTATGTGGTGCCCGCGGTATACCTGGGTATGTGATGCCCGCGGTGTACTTGGGTGTGTGATGCCCACAGTGTACTAGGGTATGTGATGCCCGCGGTGTACTTGGGTATGTGCTGCCCGCGGTGTATTAGTGTATGTGATGCCCGCGGTGTACTAGGGTATGTGGTGCCCGCGGTATACTTGGGTATGTGATGCCCGCGGTGTACTTGGGTATGTGATGCCCACGGTGTACTAGGGTATGTGATGCCCGCGGTGTAGTTGGGTATGTGGTGCCCGCGGTGTAGTTGGGTATGTGATGCCCGCGGTGAACTAGGGTATGTGGTGCCCGCGGTGTACTTAGGTATGTGATGCCCACGGTGTAGTTGGGTATGTGGTGCCCGCGGTGTACTAGGGTATGTGATGCCCACGGTGTAGTTGGGTATGTGGTGCCCGCGGTGTAGTTGGGTATGGGGTGCCGCGGTGTAGTTGGGTATGTGGTGCCCGCGGTGTACTAGGGTATGTGGTGCCCGCGGTGTACTAGGGTATGTGATGCCCACAGTGTACTAGGGTATGTGATGCCCGCGGTGTACTGGGTATGTGATGCCCGCGGTGAACTAGGGTATGTGGTGCCCGCGGTGTAGTTGCGTATGTGATGCCCGCGGTGTACTAGGGTATGAGGTGCCCGCGGTATACTTGGGTATGTGGTGCCCGCTGTGTTATTGGGTATGTGGTGCCCGCGGTGTACTAGGGTATGTGGTGTTCACCGTACACCGCGGGCACCACATACCCAACTACACCGCGGGCATCACATACCCTAGTACAGCGCGGGCATCACATACCCAACAACACCGCGGGCACCACATACCCACCTACACCGTGGGCATCACATACCCTAGTACACCGCGGGCACCCGCGGTGTACTTGGGTATGTGATGGCACCTCACACCCTAGTACACTGCGGGCACCACATACCCTAGTACACCGCGGGCTGTACTAGGGTATGTAGTCACATACCATAGTACACCGCGGGTATCACATACCCAACTACACCGCGGGCATCACATACCCTAGTACACCGCGGGCATCATATACTCTAGTACACGGTGGGCACAACATACCCTAGTACACCGCGGGCACCACAAACCCTAGTACACCGCGGGCACCACATACCCGCGGTGTACTAGGGTATGTGGTGCCCGCAGTGTACTAGGGTATGTGGTGCCCGCGGTGTACTAGGGTATGTGGTGCCCGCGGTGTACTTGGGCATACCCTAGTACACCGCGGGCACCACAGACCCTAGTACACCGCGGGCACCACATACCCTAGTACACCGCAGGCACCACATACCCTAGTACACCGCGGGCATCACATACCCTAGTACACCGCGGGCATCACATACCCAACTACACCGCGGGCATCACATACCCAAGTACACCACGGGCACCACATACCCAACTCTACCGCGGGCATCACATACCCTAGTACACAGCGGGCACCACATACCCTAGTTCATCGCGGGCACCACATACCCAACTACACCGCGGGCATCCACCACATACCCTAGTACACCGCGGGCATCACATACCCTAGTACACCGCGGGCATCATATACCCAACTACACCGCGGGCATCACATACCCTAGTACACCGCGCGCTGTACTAGGGTATGTGGTGCCCGCGGTTTACTAGGGTATGTGGTGCCCGCGGTGTACTAGGGTATGTAGTGCCGCACTACATACCCTAGTACACCGCGGGCACCACATACCCTAGTACACCGCGGGCACCACATACCCTAGTACACCGCGGGCACCACATACCCAGTATGTGGTGCCCGCGGTGTCACCACATACCCTAGTACACCGCGGGCATCACATACCCTAGTATACCGCGGGCACCACATACCCTAGTACACCGCGGGCACCACATACCCTAGTACACCGCGGGCATCACATACCCGTACACCGCGGGCACCACATACCCTAGTACACCGCAGGCATCACATACCCTAGTACACCGCGGGCACCACATACCCAAGTATACCGCGGGTTCCACATACCCTAGTACACCGCGAGCACCGCGGTGTACTAGGGTATGTGATGCCCTCACATACCCTAGCATACCCACCTACACCGCGGGCATCAGGTGCCCGCGGTGTACTTGGGTATGTGATGCCCGCGGTGTACTAGGGTATGTGGTGCCCGCGCACCACATACCCAAGTATACCGCGGGCACCACATACCCTAGTTCACCGCGGGCACCACATACCCTAGTACACCGCGGGCACCACATACCCTAGTACACCGCGGGCACCACATACCCTTGTACACCGTACACCGCGGGCATCACATACCCTAGTACACCGCGGGCACCACATACCCTAGTGCACCGCGGGCACCACATACCCAAGTACACCGCGGGCACCACATACCCTAGTACACCACGGGCACCACACCACATACCCTAGTACACCGCGGGCACCACATACCCTAGTACACCGCGGGCATGTATACCGCGGGCATCACATACCCTAGTACACCGCGGGCACCACAAACCCTAGTACACCGCGGGCATCACATACCGGTATGTGGTGCCCGCGGTGTACTAGGGTATGTGATGCCCGCGGTGTACGTACACCGTGGGCATCACATACCCTAGTACACCGCGGGCACCACATACCCAACTACACCGCGGGCATCACATACCCTAGTACACCGCACCGCGGGCACCACATACCCTAGTACACCGCGGGCATCATATACCCAACTACACCGCGGGCACCACATATTCTAGTACACCGCGGGCATCATATACCCAACTACACCGCGGGCATCATATACCCAACTACACCGCGGGCATCACATACCCTAGTACACAGCGGGCACCACATACCCTAGTACACCGCGGGCACCACACACCCTAGTAAACCGCGGGCACCACATACCCAACTACACCGCGGGCACCACATACCCTAGTACACTGCGGGCACCACATACCCTAGTACACCGCGGGCACCACACACCCTAGTAAACCGTGGGCATCACATACCCTAGCTAGTACACTGCGGGCACCACATACCCAACTACACCGCGGGCACCACATACCCTAGTACACCGCGGGCACCACATACCCTAGTACACCGCGGGCATCACATACCCTAGTACACCGCGGGCACCACATACCCAACTACACCGCGGGCACCACATACCCTAGTACACTGCGGGCACCACATACCCTAGTACAGCGCGGGCACCACATACCCTAGTACAGCGCGGGCACCACATACCCTAGTACACCGGGTACCCTAGTACACCGGTGGTGCCCGCGGTGTACTAGGGTATGTGGTGCCCGCGGTGTACTAGGGTATGTCATGCCCACGGCGTAGTTGGGTATGTGGTGCCCGCGTTGTACTAGGGTATGTGATGCCCGCGGTGTAGTTGGGTATGTGGTGCCCGCGGTGTACTAGGGTATGTGGTGCCCGCGGTGTACTAGGGTATGTGATGCCCACGGTGTAGTTGGGTATGTGATGCCCACGGTGTAGTTGGGCATGTGGTGCCTGCGGTGTACTAGGGTATGTGGTGCCCGCGGTGTACTAGGGTATGTGGTGCCCGCGGTGTACTAGGGTATGTGGTGCCCGCGGTGTACTTGGGTATGTGGTGCCCACGGTGTACTAGGGTATGTGGTGCCCGCGGTGTACTTGGGTATGTGGTGCCCGCGGTGTAGTTGGGTATGTGGTGCCCGAGGTGTACTAGGGTATGTGATGCCCGCGATGTACTTGGGTATGTGGTGCCTGCGGTGTAGTTGGGTATGTGGTGCCCGCGGTGTACTAGGGTATGTGATGCCCGCTGTGTACTAGGGTATGAGATGACCGCGGTGTACTTTGTGATGCCCGTGGTGTACTAGGGTATGTGATGCCCACGGTGTAGTTGGGTATGTGGTGCCCGCGGTGTACTAGAGTATGTGGTGCCCACGGTGTAGTTGGGTATGTGGTGCCCGCGGTGTACTTGTGTATGCGGTGCCCGCGGTGTTGTTGGGTATGTGGTGCCCGCGGTGAACTAGGGTATGTGGTGCCCGCGGTGTAGTTGGGTATGTGATGCCCGCGGTGTACTAGGGTATGTGGTGCCCGCGGTGTGCTAGGGTATGTAATGCCCGCGGTGTACTAGGGTATGTGGTGCCCGCGGTGTAAATGGGTATATGATGCCCGAGGTGTACTTGGATATGTGATGCCCGCGTTTACTTAGGACGATGCCCGCGGTGCACTTGGGTATGTGGTGCCCGCGGTGTTGTTGTGCCCGAGGTGTTCTAGGGTATGTGGTGCCCGCGGTGTACTAGGGTATGTGGTGCCCGCGGTATATTTGGGTATGTGATGCCCGCGGTGTAGTTGGGTATGTGATGCCCGCAGTGTAGTTGAGAATGTGGTGCCCGCGGTGTACATGGGTATGTGGTGCCCGCGGTGTACTAGGGTATGTGATGCCCACGGTGTAGTTGGGTATGTGGTGCCCGCGGTGTACTAGGGTATGTGATGCCCGCGGTGTAGTTGGGTTTGTGGTGCCCGCGGTGTACTAGGGTATGTGGTGCCCGCGGTGTAGTTGGGTATGTGATGCCCGCGGTGTTCTAGGGTATGTGGTGCCCGCGGTGTAGTTGGGTATGTGTAGCCCGCGGTATACTTGGGTATGTGGTGCCCGCGGTGTAGTTGGGTATGTGATGCCCGCGGTGAACTAGGGTATGTGATGCCCGCGGTGTACTAGGGTATGTGGTGCCCGCGGTGTACTAGGGTATGTGGTGCCCGCGGTGTACAAGGGTATGTGGTGCCCGCGGTGTCCTAGGGTATGTGATGCCCGCGGTGTAGTTGGGTATGTGGTGCCCGCGGTGTAGTTGGGTATGTGATGCCCGCGGTGTACTTGGGTATGTGATGCCCGCGGTGTACTTGGGTATGTGATGCCCGCGGTGTACTAGGGTATGTGGTGCCCGCGGTATACTTGGGTATGTGGTGCCCGCGGTGTAGTTGGGTATGTGATGCCCGCGGTGTACTAGGGTATGTGGTGCCCGCGGTGTACTAGGGTATGTGGTGCCCGCGGTGTACTTGGGTATGTGATGCCCGCGGTGTACTTGGGTATGTGATGCCCGCGATGTAGTTGGGTATGTGATGCCCGCGGTGTACTTGGGTATGTGATGCCCGCGGTGAACTAGGGTATGTGGTGCCCGCGGTGAACTAGGGTATGTGATGCCCGCGGTGTACTTGGGTATGTGGTGCCCGCGGTGTAGTTGGGTATGTGATGCCCGCGGTGAACTAGGGTATGTGATGCCCGCGGTGTACTAGGGTATGTGGTGCCTGCGGTGTACTTGGGTATGTGCTGCCCGCGGTGTACTAGGGTATGTGGTGCCCGCGGTGTAGTTCGGTATGTGATGCCCGAGGTGTACTAGGGTATGTGATGCCCGCGGTGTAGTTGGGTATGTGATGCCCGCGGTGTACTAGGGTATGTGGTGCCCGCGGTGTACTAGGGTATGTGGTGCCCGCGGTGTAGTTGGGTATGTGATGCCCGCGGTGAACTAGGGTATGTGGTGCCCGCGGTGTACTTGGGTATGTGATGCCCGCGGTGAACTAGGGTATGTGATGCCCGCGGTGTACTTGGGTATATGGTGCCCGCGGTGTAGTTGGGTATGTGATGCCCGCGGTGTACTTGGGTATGTGATGCCCGCGGTGTACTTGGGTATGTGATGCCCGTGGTGTACTTGGGTATGTGATGCCCGCGGTGTACTAGGGTATGTGGTGCCCGCGGTGTACTAGGGTATGTGATGCCCGCGGTGTAGTTGGGTATGTGGTGCCCGCGATGTACTAGGGTATGTGGTGCCCGCGGTGTACTAGGGTATGTGGTGCCCGTGGTGTAGTTGGGTATGTGATGCCCGCGGTTTACTAGGGTATGTGGTGCCCGCGGTGTACTAGGGTATGTGGTGCCCGCGGTGTACTAGGGTATGTGGTGCCCGCGGTGTACTTGGGTATGTGCTGCCCGCGGTGTACTAGGGTATGTGGTGCCCGCGGTGTAGTTCGGTATGTGATGCCCGAGGTGTACTAGGGTATGTGATGCCCGCGGTGTAGTTGGGTATGTGATGCCCGCGGTGTACTAGGGTATGTGGTGCCCGCGGTGTACTAGGGTATGTGGTGCCCGCGGTGTAGTTGGGTATGTGATGCCCGCGGTGAACTAGGGTATGTGGTGCCCGCGGTGTACTTAGGTATGTGATGCCCGCGGTGAACTAGGGTATGTGATGCCCGCGGTGCACTAGGGTATGTGGTGCCCGCGGTGTTCTAGGGTATGTGATGCCCACGGTGTACTAGAGTATGTGGTGCCCGCGGTGTAGTTGGGTATGTAGTGCCCGCGGTGTACTTGGGTATGTGGTGCCCGCGGTGTACTTGGGTATGTGACGCCCGCGGTGTACTTGGGTATGTGGTGCCCGCGGTGCAGTTGGGTATGTGATGCCCGCGGTGTACTAGGGTATGTGATGCCCGCGGTGTACTAGGGTATGTGATGCCCGCGGTATACATGCCCGCGCTGTACTAGGGTATGTGTATGTGATGCCCGCGGTGTACTAGGGTATGTGGTGCCCGCGGTGTACTAGGGTATGTGATGCCCGCGATGTACTAGGGTATGTGGTGCCCGCGGTGTACTAGGGTATGTGGTGCCCGCGGTGTACTAGGGTATGTGATGCCCGCGGTGTACTAGGGTATGTGGTCCCCGCGGTGTAGTTGGGTATGTGATGCCCGCGGTGTACTAGGGTATGTGGTGCCCGCGGTATACTAGGGTATGTGGTGCCCAAAGTGTACTAGGGTATGTGATGCCCGCGGTGTACTAGGGTATGTGATGCCCGCGGTATACTTGGGTATGTGGTGCCCGCGGTGTAGTTGGGTATGTGATGCCCACGGTATACTAGGGTATGAGATGACTGCGTGGTACTTGGGTATGTGGTGCCCGCGGTGTACTAGTGTATGTGGTGCCCGCGGTAAACTTGGGTATGTGGTGCCCGCGGTATACTAGGGTATGTGGTGCCCGCGGTGTACTAGGGTATGTGGTGCCCGCGGTGTACTAAGATATGTGGTGCCCGTGGTGTAGTTGGGTATGTGGTGCCCGCGGTGTACTAGGGTATGTGGTGCCCGCGGTGTACTAGGGTATGCGGTGCCCGCGGTGTACTAGGGTATGTGGTGCCCGCGGTATACTTGGGTATGTGATGCCCGCAGTGTAGTTGGGTATGTGGTGCCCGCGGTGTCGTTGGGTATGTGATGCCCGCGGTGTACTAGGGTATGTGATGCCCGCGGTGTAGTTGGGTATGTGGTGCCCGCGGTGTACTAGGGTATGTGGTGCCCGCGGTGTACTAGGGTATGTGATGCCCGCGGTGTAGTTGGGTATGTGGTGCCCGCGGTGCGGGCACCACATACCCTAGTACACCGCGGTGCGTACACCGCGGGCACCACATACCCAACTACACCGCGGGCACCACATACCCAACTACACCACGGGCACCACATACCCTAGTACACCGCGGGCATCACATACCCACCTACACCGTGGGCATCACATACCCAACTACACCGCGGGCATCACATACCCAACTCTACCGCGGGCACCACATACCCTAGTACACCGCGGGCACAACATACCCTAGTACACCGCGGGCACCACATACCCAAGTACACCGCGGGCATCACATACCCTAATACACCGCGGGCACCACATACCCAAGTACACCGCGGGCGTCACATACCCAAGTACACCGCGGGCACCACATACCTTAGTACACCGCGGGCATCATATACCCAACCAAACCGCGGGCACCACATACCCTAGTACACCGCGGGCATCATATACCCAACTACACCGCGGGCACCACATACCTTAGTACACCGCGGGCACCACATACCCAAGTACACCGCTTGGGTATGTGGTGCCCGCGGTGTACTAAGGTATGTGGTGCCCGCGGTGTAGTTGGGTATATGATGCCCGCGGTGTACTAGGGTATGTGATGCCCACGGTGTACTAGGGTATGTGATGCCCGTGGTGTACTAGGGTATGTGGTGCCCGCGGTGTACTAGGGTATGTGATGCCCGCGGTGTACATGGGACTTGGGTATGTGGTGTCCGCGGTGTACTAGGGTATGTGGTGCCCGCGGTGTAGTTGGGTATGTGATGCCCGCGGTGAACTAGGGTATGTGGTGCCCGCGGTGTACTAGGGTATGTGGTGCCCGCGGTATACATGGGTATGTTATACCGCGGGCACCACATACCCAACTACACCGTGGGCACCACATACCCTAGTACACCGCGGGCACCACATACCCAAGTACACCGCGGGCATCACATACCCTAGTACACCGCGGGCACCACATACCCAACTACACCGCGGGCACCACATACCCTAGTACACCACGGGCACCACATACCCTAGTACACCGCGGGCATTACATACCCTAGTACACCTCGGGCACCACATACCCTAGTACACCGCGGGCATCACATACCCACCTACACCGTGGGCATCACATACCCACCTACACCGCGGGCATCACATACCCAAGTACACCGCGGGCACCACATACCCTAGTACACCGCGGGCACCACACACCCTAGTACACCGCGGGCACCACATACCCAATAACACCGCGGGCATCACATACCCAAATACACCGCGGGTACCACATACCCTAGTACACCGCGGGCACCACATACCTAAGTACACCGCGGACACCACATACCCAAGTATACCGCGGGCACCACATACCCTAGTTCACCGCGGGCATCACATACCCTAGTACACCGCGGGCACCACCCACCTACACCGTGGGCATCACATACCCACCTACACCGCGGGCACCACATACCCTAGTACACCGCGGGCACCACATACCCAACTACACCGCGGGCACCACATACCCAAGTACACCGCGGGCACCGCATACACAAGTATACCGCGGGCACCACATACCCTAGTACATCGTGAGCACCACATACCCTACTTCACCGCGGGCATCACATACCCTAGTACACCGCGGGCACCACATACCCAACTACACCGCGGGCACCACATACCCTAGTACACCGCGGGCACCACATACCCTAGTACACCGCGGGCACCACATACCCTAGTACACCGCGGGCACCACATACCCAGGTATACCGCGGGCACCACATACCCTAGTACACCGCGGGCATCACATACCCTAGTATACCGTGGGCATCACATACCCTAGTACACCGCGGGCACCACATACCCTAGTACACCACGCGCATCACATACCCAAGTATGCCGCGGGCACCACATACCCTGGTACACCGCGGGCATCACATACGTGGTGCCCGCGGTGTACTAGGGTATGTGATGCCCACGGTGTAGTTGGGTATGTGGTGCCCGCGGTGTACTAGGGTATGTGGTGCCCGCTGTGTACTAGGGTATGTGGTGCCCGCGGTGTACTAGGGTATGTGGTGCCCGCTGTGTACTAGGGTATGTAGTGCCCGCGGTGTACTAGGGTATGTGGTGCCCGCGGTGTACTAGTGTATGTGGTGCCCGCGGTGTACTAGGGTATGTAGTGCCCGCGATGTATGTGATGCCCACGGTGTAGTTGGGTATGTGGTGCCCACGGTGTACTAGGGTATGTGATGCCCGCGGTGTAGTTGGGTATGTGGTGCCCGCGGTGTACAAGGGTATGTGATGCCCGCGATGTAGTTGGGTATGAAGTGCCCGCGGTGTACGAGGGTATGTGGTACCCGAGGTGTACTTGGGTATGTAGTACCCGCGGTGTACTAGGGTATGTGATGCCCGCGGTGTACTTGGGACTTGGGTATGTGGTGCACTAGGGTATGTGGTGCCCGCGGTGTACTAGGGTATGTGATGCCCGCGATGTACTTGGGTATGTGATGCCCACGGTGTAGTTGGGTATGTGATGCGTGATGCCCGCGGTGTAGTTGGGTATGTGATGCCCGCGGTGTACTAGGGTATGTAGTGCCCGCGGTGTACTAGGGTATGTGATGCCCGCGGTGTACTTGGGTATGTGGTGCCCGCGGTGTAGTTGGGTATGTGATGCCCGCGGTGTACTAGGGTATGAGGTGCCCGCGGGCACCACATACCCTAGTACACCGCGGGCATCTGTACTAGGGTATGTGATGCCCGCGGTGTACTAGGGTATGTGGTGCCCGCGGTGTACTAGGGTATGTGATGCCCGCGGTGTACTAGGGTATGTGATGCCCGCGGTGTAGTCACATACCCAAGTATAACGCGGGCACCACATAACCTAGTACACCGCGGGCATCACATACCCAAGTACACCGCGGGCACCACATACCCAAGTACACCGCGGGCACCGCATACCCTAGTACACCGCGGGCACCACATACCCAACTACACCGCGGGCATCACATACCTAAGTACACCGCGGGCACCACATACCCTAGTTCACCGCGGGCATCACATACCCAACTACACCGCGGGCACCACATACCCAACTACACCGCGGGCATCACATACCCTAGTACACCGCGGGCACCACATACCCTAGTACACCGCGGGCATCACATACCCAAGTATACCGCGGGCACCACATACCCTAGTACACCGCGGGCATCACATACACTAATACACCGCGGGCAGCACATACCCAAGTACACCGCGGGCATCACATACCCTAGTACACTGTGGGCATCACATACCCAAGTACACCGCGGGCATCACATACCCTAGTACACCGCGGGCACCACATACCCTAGTACACCGCGGGCACCACATACCCTAGTACACCGCGGGTACCACATACCCTAGTACACCGCGGGGACCACATAACCCAACTACACCGCGGGCATCACATACCCTAGTACACCGCGGGCACCACATACCCTTGTACACCGCGGGCATCACATACCCAAGTACACCGCGGGCATCACATACCCAAGTATAACGCGGGCACCACATACCCTAGTACACCGCGGGCATCACATACCCAAGTACACCGCGGGCACCACATACCCAAGTATACCGCGGGCACCTCATACCCTAGTTCACCGCGGGCACCACATACCCTAGTTCACCGTGGGCATCACATACCCAAGTACACCGCGGGCATCACATACCCAACTACACCGCGGGCATCACATACCCTAGTTCACCGCGGGCATCACATACCCAACAACACCGCGGGCATCACATACCCTAGTACACCGCGCCCTAGTTGCACCACATACCCAACTACACCGCGGGTACCACATACCCTAGTACACCGTGGGCATCACATACCCTAGTACACCGCGGGCACCACACACCCTAGTAAACCGCGGGCATCACATACCCAAAAAAACCGCGGGCACCACATACCCTAGTTCACCGCGGGCACCACATACCCTAGTACACCGCGGGCACCACATACCCAACTACACCGTGGGCATCACATACCCAACTACACCGCGGGCATCACATACCCAACTACACCGCGGGCATCACATACCCAACTACACCGCGGGCACCACATACCCTAGTTCACCGCGGGCATCACATACCCAACTACACCGCGGGCACCACATACCCTAGTTCACCGCGGGCATCACATACCCAACAACACCGCGGGCATCACATACCCTAGTACACCGCGGGCATCACATACCCAACTAGACCGCAGGCACCACTTACCCTAGTAAACCGCGGGCACCTCATACCCAAGTATACCGCGGGCACCACATACCCAAGTACACCGCGGGCACCACATACCCAACTACACCGCGGGCACCACATACCCTAGTACACTGCGGGCACAACATACCCTAGTACACCGCGGGCATCACATACCCAACTACACCGCGGGGACCACATACTCTAGTACACCGCGGGCATCACATACCCTAGAACACCGCGGGCACCACATACCTAACTACACCGCGGGCACCACATTCCCTAGTACACCGCGGGCACCACATACCCAAGTACACCGCGGGCACCACATACCCTAGTACACCGTGGGCACCACATACCCAAGTATACCGCGGGCACCACATACCCAACTACACCGTGGGCATCATATACCCTAGTACACCGCGGGCATCACATACCCAAGTATAACGCGGGCACCACATACCCAACTACACCGTGGGCATCACATACCCACCTACACCGTGGGGGCATCACATACCCTAGTACACCGCGGGCACCACATACCCAACTACACCACGGGCACCACATACCCAACTACACCGCGGGCATCACATACCCTAGTACACCGCGGGCACCACATACCCTAGTACACCGCGGGCACCACATACCCAACTACACCGTGGGCATCACATACCCAACTACACCATGGGCATCACATACCCTAGTACACCGCGGGCACCACATACCCTAGTACACCGCGGGCACCACATACCCTAGTACACCGCGGGCACCACATACCCAACTACACCGTGGGCATCACATACCCTAGTACACCGCGGGCACCACATACCCAAGTACACCGCGGGCACCACATACCCTAGTACACCGCGGGCACCACATACCCAACTACACCGCGGGCATCACATACCCAACTACACCGCGGGCATCACATACCCAACTACACCGCGGGCACCACATACCCTAGTACACCGCGGGCAGCACATACCCAACTACACCGCGGGCATCACATACCCTAGTACACCGCGGGCATCACATTTGGGTATGTGGTGCCCGCGGTGTACTAGGGTATGTAGTGCCCGCGGTATACTTGGGTATGTGGTGCCCGCGGTGTACTAGGGTATGTGGTGCCGGCGGTGTACTAGGGTATGTGGTGCCCGCGGTGTACTAGGGTATGTGGTGCCCGCGGCGTACTAGGGTATGTGATGCCCGCGGTGTACTTGGGTATGTGATGCCCGCAGTGTACTAGAGTATATGATGCCCGCGGTGTACTTTGGTATGTGATGCCCGCGGTGTACTAGGGTATGTGGTGCCCGCGGTATACTTGGGTATGTGGCGCCCGCGGTGTAGTTCGGTATGTGGTGCCCGCGGTGTACTTAGGTATGTGATGCCCGCGGTGTAGTTGGGTATGTGATGCCCGCGGTGTAGTTGGGTATGTGGTGCCCGCAGTGTACTAGGGTATATGATGCCCACGGTGTAGTTGGGTATGTGGTGCCTACGGTGTACTAGGGTATGTGATGCCCGCGTTGTAGTTGGGTATGTGGTGCCCGCGGTGTACTAGGGTATGTGATGCCCACGGTGTAGTTGGGTATGTGATGCCCACGGTGTAGTTGGGTATGTGGTGCCCAACTACACCGTGGGCACCACATACCCTAGTACACCGCGGGCACCACATACACTAGTACACCGCGGGTGCCCGCGGTGTACTGGTGTATGTGATGCCCGCGGTGTACTACGGTATGTGGTGTCCGCGGTGTGCTAGGGTATGTGATGCCCGGGGTGTACTAGGGTATGTGATGCCCGCGGTGTACTAGGGTATGTGGTGCCCGCGGTGTACTAGGGTATGTGGTGCCCGCGGTGTACTAGGGTATGTGGTGCCCGAGGTGTTCTAGGGTATGTGATGCCCGCGGTGTACAAGGGTATGTGGTGCCCGCGGTGTACTTGGGTATGTGATGCCCGCGGTGTACTTGGGTATGTGATGCCCGCGGTGTACTAGGGTATGTGGTGCCCGCGGTGTACTAGGGTATGTGATGCCCGCGGTGTAGTTTGGGTATGTGATGCCCGCGGTGTACTAGGGTATGTGGTGCCCGCGGTATACTTGGGTATGTGGTGCCCGCGGTGTACTTGGGTATGTGGTGCCCGCGGTGTACTAGGGTATGTGGTGCCCGCGGTGAACTAGGGTATGTGGTGCCCGCGGTGTAGTTCGGTATATGATGCCCGCGGTGTACTAGGGTATGTGGTGCCCGCGGTGTACTAGGGTATGTGGTGCCCGCGGTGTAGTTGGGTATGTGGTGCCCGCAGTGTACTAGCTAGGGTATGTGATGCCCACGGTTTACTAGGGTGTGTGGTACCCGCGGTGTACTTGGGTATGTGGTGCCCGCGGGGTAGTTGGGTATGTGGTGCCCGCGGTGTAGTTGGGTATGTGATGCCCGCGGTGTACTAGGGTATATGATGCCCGCGGTGTACTAGGGTTTGTGGTGCCCGAGGTGTTCTAGGGTATGTGGTGCCCACGGTGTACTAGGGTATGTGGTGCCCGCGCTGTACTAGGGTATGTGGTGCCCGCGGTGTAGTTGGGTATGTGATGCCCGCGGTGTACTTGGGTATGTGATGCCCACAGTGTACTAGGGTATGTGATGCCCGCGGTGTACTTGGGTATGTGCTGCCCGCGGTGTATTAGTGTGTGATGCCCGCGGTATACTTGGGTATGTGGTGCCCGCGGTATACTAGGGTATGTGGTGCCCGCGATGAACTAGGGTATGTGGTGCCCGCGGTGTAGTTGGGTATGTGGTGCCCGCGGTGTACTAGGGTATGTGATGCCCGCGGTGTACAAGGGTATGTGGTGCCCGCAGTGTACTAGGGTATATGATGCCCACGGTGTAGTTGGGTATGTGGTGCCTACGGTGTACTAGGGTATGTGATGCCCGCGTTGTAGTTGGGTATGTGGTGCCCGCGGTGTACTAGGGTATGTGATGCCCACGGTGTAGTTGGGTATGTAATGCCCACGGTGTAGTTGGGTATGTGGTGCCCAACTACACCGTGGGCACCACATACCCTAGTACACCGCGGGCACCACATACACTAGTACACCGCGGGTGCCCGCGGTGTACTAGTGTATGTGATGCCCGCGGTGTACTACGGTATGTGGTGTCCGCGGTGTGCTAGGGTATGTGATGCCCGGGGTGTACTAGGGTATGTGATGCCCGCGGTGTACTAGGGTATGTGGTGCCCGCGGTGTACTAGGGTATGTGGTGCCCGCGGTGTACTAGGGTATGTGGTGCCCGCGGTATACTAGGGTATGTGGTGCCCGAGGTGTTCTAGGGTATGTGATGCCCGCGGTGTACAAGGGTATGTGGTGCCCGCGGTGTACTTGGGTATGTGATGCCCGCGGTGTACTTGGGTATGTGATGCCCGCGGTGTACTAGGGTATGTGGTGCCCGCGGTGTACTAGGGTATGTGATGCCCGCGGTGTAGTTTGGGTATGTGATGCCCGCGGTGTACTAGGGTATGTGGTGCCCGCGGTATACTTGGGTATGTGGTGCCCGCGGTGTACTTGGGTATGTGGTGCCCGCGGTGTACTAGGGTATGTGGTGCCCGCGGTGAACTAGGGTATGTGGTGCCCGCGGTGTAGTTCGGTATATGATGCCCGCGGTGTACTAGGGTATGTGGTGCCCGCGGTGTACTAGGGTATGTGGTGCCCGCGGTGTAGTTGGGTATGTGGTGCCCGCAGTGTACTAGCTAGGGTATGTGATGCCCACGGTTTACTAGGGTGTGTGGTACCCGCGGTGTACTAGGGTATGTGGTGCCCGCGGGGTAGTTGGGTATGTGGTGCCCGCGGTGTAGTTGGGTATGTGATGCCCGCGGTGTACTAGGGTATATGATGCCCGCGGTGTACTAGGGTTTGTGGTGCCCGAGGTGTTCTAGGGTATGTGGTGCCCACGGTGTACTAGGGTATGTGGTGCCCGCGCTGTACTAGGGTATGTGGTGCCCGCGGTGTAGTTGGGTATGTGATGCCCGCGGTGTACTTGGGTATGTGATGCCCACAGTGTACTAGGGTATGTGATGCCCGCGGTGTACTTGGGTATGTGCTGCCCGCGGTGTATTAGTGTGTGATGCCCGCGGTATACTTGGGTATGTGGTGCCCGCGGTATACTAGGGTATGTGGTGCCCGCGATGAACTAGGGTATGTGGTGCCCGCGGTGTAGTTGGGTATGTGGTGCCCGCGGTGTACTAGGGTATGTGATGCCCGCGGTGTACAAGGGTATGTGGTGCCCGCGGTGTACTAGGGTATGTGGTGCCCGCGGTGTACTAGGGTATGTGGTGCCCGCGGTGTACTAGGGTATGTGATGCCCACGGTGTACTAGGGTATGTGGGCATCATATACCCAACTACACCGCGGGCACCACATACCCTAGTACCACATACCCTAGTACACCGTGGGCATCACATACCCTAGTACACCGCGGGCACCTCATAACCAACTACACCGCGGGCATCACATACCCAAGTATACCGCGGGCACCACATACCCTAGTACACCGCGGGCATCACATACCCTAGTACACCGCGGGCACCACATACCCAACTACACCGCGGGCATCACATACCCTAGTACACCGCGGGCACCACATACCCTAGTACACCGCGGGCACCACATACCCTAGTACACCGCGGGCACCACATACCCAACTACACCGCGGGTATCACATACCCTAGTACACCGCGGGCATCACATACCCTAGTACACCGCGGGTACCACATACCCTAGTACACCGCGGGCACCACATACCCAAGTATACCGCGGGCACCCCATACCCAACTACACCGCGGGCACCACATACCCTAGTACACCGCGGGCATCACATACCCAAGTACACCGCGGGCATCACATACCCAACTACACCGCGGGCACCACATACCCTAGTACACCGCGGGCACCACATACCCTAGTACACCGCGGGGTATATGTGATGCCCGCGGTGGAGTTGGGTATGTGGTGCCCGCGGTGTGCTAGGGTATGTGGTGCCCGCGGTGTACTTGGGTATGTGGTGCCCGCGGTGTAGTTGGGTATGTGGTGCCCGCGGTGTACTAGGGTATGTGGTGCCCGCGGTATACATGGGTATGTGATGCCCGCGGTATACTAGGGTATGTGGTGCCCGCGGTGTACTAGGGTATGTGGTGCCCGCGGTATACATGGGTATGTGATGCCCGCGGTGTACTAGGGTATGTGATGCCCGCGGTGTAGTTGGGTATGTGATGCCCGCGGTGTACTAGGGTATGTGGTGCCCGCGGTGTACTAGGGTATGTGGTGCCCGCGGTGTACTAGGGTATGTGATGCCCACGGTATACTAGGGTATGAGGTGCCCGCAGTATACTTGGGTATGTGGTGCCCGCGGTGTAGTTGGGTATATGATGCCCGCGGTGTACTGGGTATGTGATGCCCGCGGTGTACTAGGGTATGTGGTGCCCGCGGTGTAGTTTGGTATGTGATGCCCGCGGTGTACTAGGGTATGTGATGCCCGCGGTGTAGTTGGGTATGTGGTGCCCGCGGTGTACTAGGGTATGTGATGCCCACGATGTAGTTGGGTATGTGGTGCTCACGATGTACTAGGGTATGTGGTGCCCGCGGTGTACTAGTGTATGTGATGCCCGCGGTGTAGTTGGGTATGAGATGCCCGCGGTGAACTAATGTATGTGATGCCCGCGGTGTAGTTGGGTATGTGATGCCCGCTGTCTTCTTCTTATCGTGTTGATGCTACACCGCGGGCATCACATACCCAACTACACCGTGGGCATCACATACCCTAGTACACCGCGGGCATCACATACCCAAGTACACCGCGGGCACCACAAACCCAACTACACCGCGGGCATCACATACCCTAGTACACCGCGGGCACCACATACCCTAGTACACCGCGGGCACAACATACCCAACAACACATACCCACCTACACCGCGGGCACCACATACCCTAGTACACCGCGGGCACCACATACCCTAGTACACCGTGGGCATCACATACCCAACACATACCCAAGTATACCGCGGGCACCTCATACCCTAGTACACCGCGGGCACCACATACCCTAGTACACCGCGGGCACCACATACCCTAGTACACCGCGGGCATCACATACCCTAGTACACCGCGGGCACCACATACCCACCTACACCGTGGGCATCACATACCCTAGTACACCGCGGGCACCCCATACCCAACTACACCGCGGGCACCACATACCCTAGTTCACCGCGGGCATCACATACCCAAGTACACCGCGGGCATCACATACCCTAGTACACCGCGGGCACCACATACCCTAGTTCACCGCGGGCATCACATACCCAAGTACACCGCGGGCAAGGGTATGTGGTGCCCGCGGTGTACTAGGGTATGTGGTGCCCGCGGTGTACTAGGGTATGTGATGCCCGCGGTGTAGTTGGGTATGTGATGCCCACGGTGTAGTTGGGTATGTGGTGCCCGCGGTGTACAAGGGTATGTGGTGCCCGCGGTGTACTAGGGTATGTGATGCCCGCGGTGTAGTTGGGTTTGTGGTGCCCGCGGTGTAGTTGGGTATGTGATGCCCGCGGTGTACTTGGTAATGTGATGCCCGCGGTGTACTAGGGTATGAGGTGCCCGCGGTATACTTGGGTATGTGGTGCCCGCGGTGTACTAGGGTATGTGGTGCCCGCGGTGTAGTTGGGTATGTGGTGCTCACGATGTACTAGGGTATGTGGTGTCCGCGGTGTACTAGGGTATGTGGTGCCCGCAGTGTACTAGGGTATGTGGTGCCCGCGGTGTACTAGGGTATGTGGTGCCCGCGGTTTACTTGGGTATGTGATGCCCACACCCTACTTGGGTATGTGGTGCCCGCGGTGTACTTGGGTATGTGACGCCCGCGGTATACTTGGGTATGTGGTGCCCGCGGTGTAGTTGGGTATATGATGCCCGCGGTGTACTAGGGTATGTGGTGCCCACGGTGTACTAGGGTATGTGGTGCCCGCGGTGTAGTTGGGTATGTGGTGCCCGCGGTGTACTAGGGTATGTGGTGCCCGCGGTGTACTAGGGTATGTGGTGCCCGCGGTGTACTAGGGTATGTGATGCCCGCGGTGTACTAGGGAATGTGATGCCCGCGGTGTAGTTGGGTATGTGATGCCCGCGGTGTAGTTGGGTATGTGATACCCGCGGTGTACTAGGGTATGTGGTGCCCGCGGTGTACTAGGGTATGTGGTGCGCACCACATACCCAACTACACCGCGGGCACCACATACCCTAGTACACCGCGGGCACCACATACCCTAGTACTATGTGATGCCCACGGTGTACTAGGGTATGTGGTGCCCGCGGTGTACTAGGGTATGTGATGCCCACGGTGTAGTTGGGTATGTGGTGCCCGCGGTGTACTAGGGTATGTGATGCCCGCGGTGTACTAGGGTATGTGGTGCCCGCGCTGTACTAGGGTATGTGGTGCCCGCGGTATACCTGGGTATGTGATGCCCGCGGTGTACTTGGGTATGTGGTGCCCGCGGTGTACTAGGGTATGTGATGCCCACGGTGTAGTTGGGTATGTGGTGCCCGCGGTGTAGTTGGGTATGTGGTGCCCGCGGTGTACTAGGGTATGTGATGCCCGCGGTGAAGTAGGGTATGTGGTGCTCACGATGTACTAGGGTATGTGGTGCCCGCGGTATACTTGTGTATGCGGTGCCCGCGGTGTACTTGGGTATGTGGTGCCCGCGGTGTAGTTGGGTATGTGGTGCCCGCGGTGTACTAGGGTATGTGGTGCCCGCGGTGTAGGTGGGTATGTGATGCCCACGGTGTAGGTGGGTGGTGCCCGCGGTGTACTAGGGTATGTGATGCCCGCGGTGAACTAGGGTATGTGGTGCCCGCGGTATACTTGGGTATGTGGTGTCCGCGGTGTACTTAGGTATGTGGTGCCCGCGGTGTACTAGGGTATGTGGTACCCGCGGTGTATTTGGGTATGTGATGCCCGCGGTGTAGTTGGGTATGTGATGCCCGCGGTGTACTAGGGTATGTGGTGCCCGCGCTGTACTAGGGTATGTGGTGCCCGCGGTATACTTGGGTATGTGGTGCTTGCGGTGTAGTTGGGTATGTGGTGCCCCTAGGCGGCAATCACATAACCAACTACACCGCGGGCACCACATACCCTAGTATACCGCGGGCACCACATACCCTAGTACGGGCACCACATACCCTAGTACACCGCGGGCATCACATACCCAAGTATACCGCGGGCACCACATACCCTAGTACACCGCGGGCATCACATACCCTAGTACACCGCGGGCACCACATACCCTAGTACACCGCGGGCATCACATACCCAACTACACCGCGGGCATCACATACCCAACTACACCGCGGGCACCACATACTCTAGTACACCGCGGGCACCACATACCCAACTACACCGTGGGCATCACATACCCTAGTACACCGCGGGCACCACATACCCAAGTACACCGCGGGCATCACATACCCAACTACACCGCGGGCACCACATACCCTAGTTCACCGCGGGCATCACATACCCAACTATGGGTATGTGATGCCCGCGGTGTACCACATACCCAACTACACCGCGGGCACCACATACCCTAGTACACCGCGGGCACCACTAGTTGGGTATGTGATGCCCGCGGTGTAGTTGGGTATGTGATGCCCGCGGTGTAGTTGGGTATGTGGTGCCCGCGGTGTAGTTGGGTATATGATGCCCGCGGTGTACTGGGTATGTGATGCCCGCGGTGTACTAGGGTATGTGGTGCCCGCGGTGTAGTTTGGTATGTGATGCCCGCGGTGTACTAGGGTATGTGATGCCCGCGGTGTAGTTGGGTATGTGGTGCCCGCGGTGTACTAGGGTATGTGATGCCCACGATGTAGTTGGGTATGTGGTGCTCACGATGTACTAGGGTATGTGGTGCCCGCGGTGTACTAGTGTATGTGATGCCCGCGGTGTAGTTGGGTATGAGATGCCCGCGGTGAACTAATGTATGTGATGCCCGCGGTGTAGTTGGGTATGTGATGCCCGCTGTCTTCTTCTTATCGTGTTGATGCTACACCGCGGGCATCACATACCCAACTACACCGTGGGCATCACATACCCTAGTACACCGCGGGCATCACATACCCAAGTACACCGCGGGCACCACAAACCCAACTACACCGCGGGCATCACATACCCTAGTACACCGCGGGCACCACATACCCTAGTACACCGCGGGCACAACATACCCAACAACACATACCCACCTACACCGCGGGCACCACATACCCTAGTACACCGCGGGCACCACATACCCTAGTACACCGTGGGCATCACATACCCAACACATACCCAAGTATACCGCGGGCACCTCATACCCTAGTACACCGCGGGCACCACATACCCTAGTACACCGCGGGCACCACATACCCTAGTACACCGCGGGCATCACATACCCTAGTACACCGCGGGCACCACATACCCACCTACACCGTGGGCATCACATACCCTAGTACACCGTGGGCACCCCATACCCAACTACACCGCGGGCACCACATACCCTAGTTCACCGCGGGCATCACATACCCAAGTACACCGCGGGCATCACATACCCTAGTACACCGCGGGCACCACATACCCTAGTTCACCGCGGGCATCACATACCCAAGTACACCGCGGGCAAGGGTATGTGGTGCCCGCGGTGTACTAGGGTATGTGGTGCCCGCGGTGTACTAGGGTATGTGATGCCCGCGGTGTAGTTGGGTATGTGATGCCCACGGTGTAGTTGGGTATGTGGTGCCCGCGGTGTACAAGGGTATGTGGTGCCCGCGGTGTACTAGGGTATGTGATGCCCGCGGTGTAGTTGGGTTTGTGGTGCCCGCGGTGTAGTTGGGTATGTGATGCCCGCGGTGTACTTGGTAATGTGATGCCCGCGGTGTACTAGGGTATGAGGTGCCCGCGGTATACTTGGGTATGTGGTGCCCGCGGTGTACTAGGGTATGTGGTGCCCGCGGTGTAGTTGGGTATGTGGTGCTCACGATGTACTAGGGTATGTGGTGTCCGCGGTGTACTAGGGTATGTGGTGCCCGCGGTGTACTAGGGTATGTGGTGCCCGCGGTGTACTAGGGTATGTGGTGCCCGCGGTTTACTTGGGTATGTGATGCCCACACCCTACTTGGGTATGTGGTGCCCGCGGTGTACTTGGGTATGTGACGCCCGCGGTATACTTGGGTATGTGGTGCCCGCGGTGTAGTTGGGTATATGATGCCCGCGGTGTACTAGGGTATGTGGTGCCCACGGTGTACTAGGGTATGTGGTGCCCGCGGTGTAGTTGGGTATGTGGTGCCCGCGGTGTACTAGGGTATGTGGTGCCCGCGGTGTACTAGGGTATGTGGTGCCCGCGGTGTACTAGGGTATGTGATGCCCGCGGTGTACTAGGGAATGTGATGCCCGCGGTGTAGTTGGGTATGTGATGCCCGCGGTGTAGTTGGGTATGTGATACCCGCGGTGTACTAGGGTATGTGGTGCCCGCGGTGTACTAGGGTATGTGGTGCGCACCACATACCCAACTACACCGCGGGCACCACATACCCTAGTACACCGCGGGCACCACATACCCTAGTACTATGTGATGCCCACGGTGTACTAGGGTATGTGGTGCCCGCGGTGTACTAGGGTATGTGATGCCCATGGTGTAGTTGGGTATGTGGTGCCCGCGGTGTACTAGGGTATGTGATGCCCGCGGTGTACTAGGGTATGTGGTGCCCGCGCTGTACTAGGGTATGTGGTGCCCGCGGTATACCTGGGTATGTGATGCCCGCGGTGTACTTGGGTATGTGGTGCCCGCGGTGTACTAGGGTATGTGATGCCCACGGTGTAGTTGGGTATGTGGTGCCCGCGGTGTAGTTGGGTATGTGGTGCCCGCGGTGTACTAGGGTATGTGATGCCCGCGGTGAAGTAGGGTATGTGGTGCTCACGATGTACTAGGGTATGTGGTGCCCGCGGTATACTTGTGTATGTGGTGCCCGCGGTGTACTTGGGTATGTGGTGCCCGCGGTGTAGTTGGGTATGTGGTGCCCGCGGTGTACTAGGGTATGTGGTGCCCGCGGTGTAGGTGGGTATGTGATGCCCACGGTGTAGGTGGGTGGTGCCCGCGGTGTACTAGGGTATGTGATGCCCGCGGTGAACTAGGGTATGTGGTGCCCGCGGTATACTTGGGTATGTGGTGTCCGCGGTGTACTTAGGTATGTGGTGCCCGCGGTGTACTAGGGTATGTGGTACCCGCGGTGTATTTGGGTATGTGATGCCCGCGGTGTAGTTGGGTATGTGATGCCCGCGGTGTACTAGGGTATGTGGTGCCCGCGCTGTACTAGGGTATGTGGTGCCCGCGGTATACTTGGGTATGTGGTGCTTGCGGTGTAGTTGGGTATGTGGTGCCCCTAGGCGGCAATCACATAACCAACTACACCGCGGGCACCACATACCCTAGTATACCGCGGACACCACATACCCTAGTACGGGCACCACATACCCTAGTACACCGCGGGCATCACATACCCAAGTATACCGCGGGCACCACATACCCTAGTACACCGCGGGCATCACATACCCTAGTACACCGCGGGCACCACATACCCTAGTACACCGCGGGCATCACATACCCAACTACACCGCGGGCATCACATACCCAACTACACCGCGGGCACCACATACTCTAGTACACCGCGGGCACCACATACCCAACTACACCGTGGGCATCACATACCCTAGTACACCGCGGGCACCACATACCCAAGTACACCGCGGGCATCACATACCCAACTACACCGCGGGCACCACATACCCTAGTTCACCGCGGGCATCACATACCCAACTATGGGTATGTGATGCCCGCGGTGTACCACATACCCAACTACACCGCGGGCACCACATACCCTAGTACACCGCGGGCACCACTAGTTGGGTATGTGATGCCCGCGGTGTAGTTGGGTATGTGATGCCCGCGGTGTAGTTGGGTATGTGATGCCCGCGGTGTACTTGGGTATGTGCTGCCCGCGGTGAACTAGGGTATGTGGTGCCCGCGGTAGAGTTGGGTATGTGATGCCCGCGGTGTATCATGGTGCCCGCGCTGTACTAGGGTATGTGATGCCCGCGGTGTAGTTGGGTTTGTGGTGCCCGCGCTGTACTAGGGTATGTGGTGCCCGCGGTATACTTGGGTATGTGGTGCCCGCGGTGTACTAGGGTATGTGATGCCCGCGGTGTACTTGGGTATGTGGTGCCCGCGGTATACTTGGGTATTTGGTGCCCGCGGTGTAGTTGGGTATGGGGTGCCCACGGTGTACTAGGGTATGTGGTGCCCGCGGTGTAGTTAGGTATGTGGTGCCCGCGGTGTTCTAGGGTATGTGATGCCCGCGGTGTACTAGAGTATGTGGTCCCCGCGGTGTAGTTGGGTATGTGATGCCCGCGGTGTACTAGGGTATGTTGTGCCCGCAGTGTACTAGGGTATGTGGTGCCCGCGGTGTAGTTGGGTATGTGGTGCCCGCGGTGTACTTGGGTATGTGGTGCCCGCGGTATACTTGGGTATGAGGTCACCGCGGGCATCACATACCCAAGTACACCGCGGGCACCACATACCCTAGTACACCGCGGGCATCACATACCCTAGTACACCGCGGGCACCACATACCCAACTACACCGCGGGGACCACATACTCCAGTACACCGCGGGCACCACATACCCTAGTACACCGCGGGCACCACATACCCAACTACGTGGTGCCCGCGGTGTACTAGGGTATGTGGTGCCCGCGGTGTTGTTGGGTATGTGGTGCCCGCGGTGTACTAGGGTATGTGGTGCCCGCGGTGTACTAGGGTATGTGGTGTGGTGTACTTAGGACTTGGTTATGTGATGCCCGCGGTGTAGTTGGGTATGTGATGCCCGCGGTGTACTAGGGTATGTGATGCCCGCGGTGTAGTTGGGTATGTGATGCCCGCGGTGTACTAGGGTATGTGATGCCCGCGGTGTACTAGGGTATGTGGTGCCCGCGGTGTAGTTGGGTATGTGATGCCCGCGGTGTACTGGGGTATGTGGTGCCCGCGGTGTACTAGGGTATGTGGTGCCCGCGGTATACCTGGGTATGTGATGCCCGCAGTGTTGTTGGATACACCGCGGGCATCACATATCCTAGTACACCGCGGGCACCACATACCCAACTACACTGCGGGCACCACACACCCTAGTACACCGCGGGCATCACATACCCTAGTACACCGCGGGCACCACATACCCAACTACACCGTGGGCATCACATACCCAACTACACCGTGGGCATCACATACCCTAGTACACCGCGGGCACCACATACCCAACTACACCGCGGTTATCACATACCCTAGTACACCGTGGGCACCACATACCCAACTACACCGTGGGCATCATATACCCTAGTACACTGCGGGCACCACATACCCAACTACACCGCGGGCATCACATACCCTAGTACACCGCGGGCATCTTATACCCTAGTACACCGCGGGCATCACATACCCTAGTACACCGCGGGCACCACATACCCTAGTACACCGCGGGCATCACATACCGAACTACACCGCGGGCACCACATACCCTAGTACACCGCGGGCATCACATACCCAACTACACCGTGGGCATCACATACCCTAGTACACCGCGGGCACCACATACCCAACTACACCGTGGGCATCACATACCCTAGTACACCGCGGGCACCACATACCCAACTACACCGCGGGCACTACACCGCGGGCATCACATACCCTAGTACACCGCGGGCATCACATACCCTAGTTCACCGCGGGCATCACATACCCTAGTACAGCGCGGGCACCACATACCCTAGTTCACCGCGGGCATCACATACCCAACTAAACCGCGGGCACCACATACCCAAGTACACCGCGGGCATCACATACCCAACTACACCGCGGGCACCACATACCCAAGTATACCGTGGGCATCACATACCCTAGTATACCGCGGGCATCACATACCCTAGTACACCGCGGGCACCGCATACCCAAATAGGCACCACATACCCTAGTACACCGCGGGCACCACATACCCTAGTACACCGCGGGCATCACATACCCTAGTACACCGCGGGCATCCCATACCCAACTACACCGCGGGCACCACATACCCTTGTACACCGCGTGCACCACATACCCTAGTACACCGCGGGCATCACATACCCAAGTACACCCGCGGTGTAGTTGGGTATGTGGTGCCCGCGGTGTACTAGGGTATGTGGTGCCCACGTTGTATTTGGGTATGTGATGCCCACGGTGTACTAGAGTATGTGATGCCCGCGGTGTACTAGGGTATGTGGTGCCCGCGGTGTAGTAAAGTATGTGGTGCCCGCGGTGTACTAGGGTATGTGATGCCCACGGTGTAGGTGGGTATGTGATGCCCGCGGTGTAGTTGGGTATGTGATGCCCACGTTGTATTTGGGTATGTGATGCCCACGGTGTACTAGGGTATGTGGTGCCCGCGGTGTACTAGGGTATGTGATGCCCGCGGTGTACTAGGGTATGTGGTGCCCGCGGTGTACTAGGGTATGTGGTGCCCGCGGTGTACTAGGGTATGTGGTGCCCGCGGTGTACTAGGGTATGTGGTGCTCGCGGTGTACTAGGGTATGTGATGCCCGCGGTGTACTTGGGTATGTGATGCCCGCAGTGTAGTTGGGTATGGGGTGCCCACGGTGTACTAGGGTATGTGATGCCCGCGGTGTAGTTGGGTATGTGATGCCCGCGGTGTACGGTGTACAAGGGTATGTGGTGCTAGTACAACGCGGGCATCACATACCCAACAACACCGCGGGCACCACATACCCTAGTTCACCGCGGGCACCACATACCCAACTACACCGTGGGCATCACATACCCTAGTACACCGCGGGCACCACATACCCTAGTATACCGCGGGCACCACATACCCAAGTATACCGCGGGCATCACACACTAATACACCGCGGGCAGCACATACCCAAGTACACCGCGGGCATCACATACCCTAGTACACTGTGGGCACTACATACCCTAGTACACCGCGGGCACCACATACCCAACTACACCGCGGGCACCACATACCCTAGTGCACCGCGGGCACCACATACCCTAGTACACCGCGGGCGTCATCACATACCCAACTACACCGCGGGCACCACATACCCAACAACACGTGGTGCCCGTGGTGTAGTTGGGTATGTGATGCCCGCGGTGAATATACCCTAGTACACCGCGGGCATCACATACCCTAGTACACCGCGGGCAGTACATACCCAAAAACACCGCGGGCACCACATACCCTAGTACACCGCGGGCACCACATACCCTAGTATACCGCGGGCATCACATACCCATGTATACCGCGGGCACCACATACCCTAGTACACCGCGGGCATCACATACCCTAGTACACCGCGGGCACCACATACCCAAGTATAACGCGGGCACCACATACCCTAGTACACCGCGGGCATCACATACCCTAGTACCGCGGTGTTCTAGGGTATGTGGTGCCCGCCGTGTACTAGGGTATGTGGTGCCCGCGGTGTACTAGGGTATGTGATGCCCGCGGTGTACTTGGGTATGTGATGCACCACATACCCTAGTACACCGCGGGCATCACATACCCAACAACACCGCGGGCATCACATACCCTAGTACAACGTGGGCATCACATACCCATGTATACCGCGGGCACCACATACCCTAGTACACCGCGGGCACCACATACCCTAGTATACCGCGGGCATCACATACCCATGTATACCGCGGGCACCACATACCCTAGTACACCGCGGGCACCACATACCCTAGTACACCGCGGGCATCACATACCCATGTATACCGCGGGCACCACATACCCTAGTACACCGCGGGCACCACATACCCTAGAACACCGCGGGCACCACATACCCTAGTACACCGTGGGGTATGTGGTGCCCGCGGTGTACTAGTGTATGTGGTGCCCGCGGTGTACTACGGTGCCCGCGGTATACACTGCGGGCATCACATACCCAACTACACCGCAAGCACCACATACCCAAGTATACCGCGGGCACCACATACCCTAGTACAGCGCGGGCACCACATACCCTAGTACACCGCGGGCACCACATACCCAACTACACCGCGGGCATCACATACCCTAGTACACCGCGGGCACCACATACCCTAGTACACCGCGGGCATCACATACCCAACTACACCGCGGGCATCACATACCCTAGTATACCGCGGATAGTACACCGCGGGTATCACATACCCTAGTACAACGCGGGCACCACATACCCAACTACGCCGTGGGCATGACATACCCTAGTACACCGCGGGCACCACATACCCTAGTACACCGCGGGCACCACATACCCAACTACACCGCGGGCACCACATACCCTAGTACACCGCGGGCACCACATACCCTAGTACACCGCGGGCATCACATACCCGGTGTACTAGGGTATGTGGTGCCCGCGGTGTAGTTGGGTATGTGATGCTATGTGGTGCCCGCGGTGTACTAGGGTATGTGATGCCCGCGGTGTACTAGGGTATGTGGTGCCCGCGGTGTAGTTAGGTATGTGGTGCCCGCGGTGTACTAGGGTATGTGGTGCCCGCGGTGTACTAGGGTATGTCATGCCCACGGCGTAGTTGGGTATGTGGTGCCCGCGTTGTACTAGGGTATGTGATGCCCGCGGTGTACTAGGGTATGTGGTGCCCGCGGTGTACTAGGGTATGTGGTGCCCGCGGTGTAGTTGGGTATGTGATGCCCGCGGTTTACTAGGGTATGTGATGCCCGCGGTGTAGTTGGGTATGTGGTGCCCGCGGTGTAGTTGGGTATGTGATGCCCGCGGTGTACTTGAGTATGTGATGCCCGCGGTGTACTAGGGTATGTGGTGCCCGCGGTGTACTAGGGTATGTGGTGCCCGCGGTGTACTTGGGTATGTGGTGCCCGCGGTGTACTAGGGTATGTGGTGCCCGCGGTGTACTAGGGTATGTGGTGCCCGCGGTGTACTAGGGTATGTGATGCCCGCGGTGTAGTTGGGTATGTGGTGCCCGCGGTGTAGTTGGGTATGTGATGCCCGCGGTGTACTAGGGTATGTGGTGCCCACGGCGTAGTTGGGTATGTGATCCTCGCGTTGTACTAGGGTATGTGGTGCCCGCGGTGTACTAGGGTATGTGATGCCCACGGTGTAGTTGGGTATGTGATGCCCGCGGTGTATTAGGGTATGTAGTGCCCCGCGGGCACCACATACCCTAGTACACCGCGGGCATCACATACCCTAGTACACCGCGGGCATCACATACCCAAGTACACTGCGGGCACCACATACCTAAGTACACCGCGGACACCACATACCCTAGTACACCGCGGGCATCACATACCCAAGTACTAGTACACCGCGGGCACCACATACCCAACTACACCGCGGGCATCACATACCCAACTACACCGCGGGCATCACATACCCAAGTACACCGCGGGCACCACATACCCTAGTACACCGCGGGCACCACATACCCAAGTATACCGCCACATACCCTAGTACACCGCGGGTACCACATACCCTAGTACACCGCGGCAATCACATAACCAACTACACCGCGGGCACCACATACCCTAGTACACCGCGGGCATCACATACCCTAGTACACCGCGGGCACCACATACCCTAGTATACCGCGGGCTTCACATACCCTAGTACACCGCGGGCACCACATACCCTAGTACACCGCGGGCACCACATACCCTAGTACACCGCGGGCACCACATACACTAGTACACCGCGGGCACTACATACCCAAGTACACCGCGGGCACCACATACCCTAGTACACCGCGGGCATCACATACCCTAGTACACCGCGGGCACCACATACCCTAGTACACTGCGGGCACAACATACCCTAGTACACTGCGGGCACCACAAACCCTAGTACACCGCGGGCACCACATACCCTAGTACACCGCGGGCATCATATACCCTAGTACACCGCGGGCACCACATACCCAACCACACCGCGGGCACCACATACCCTAGTACACCGCGGGCATCACATACCCTAGTACACCGTGGGCATCACATACCCACCGCGGTGTTATTGGGTATGTGGTGCCCGCGGTGTACTAGGGTATGTGGTGCCCGCGGTGTACTAGGGTATGTGGTGCCCGCGGTGTAGTTGGGTATGTGGTGCCCGCGGTGTACTAGGGTATGTGGTGCCCGCGGTGTACTAGGGTATGTGATGCCCGCGGTGTATTAGGGTATGTGATGCCCGCGGTGTACTAGGGTATGTGGTGCCCGCGGTGTACTAGGGTATGTGATGCCCACGGTGTAGTTGGGTATGTGATGCCCACGGTGTACTAGGGTATGTGGTGCCCGCGGTGTACTAGGGTATGTGGTGCCCGCGGTGTAGTTGGGTATGTGATGCCCGCGGTGTACTAGGGTATGTGGTGCCCGCGGTGCACTTGGGTATGTGATGCCCGCGGTGTACTTAAGTATGTGATGCCCGCGGTGTACTAGGGTATGTGATGCCCGCGGTGTACTTGGGTATGTGATGCCCACGGTGTACTAGGGTATGTGATGCCCGCGGTGTACTTGGGTATGTGATGCCCACGGTGTACTAGGGTATGTGATGCCCGCGGTATACTTGGGTATGTGATGCCCGCGGTGAACTAGGGTATGTGATGCCCGCGGACATCACATACCCAACTACACCGCGGGCACCACATACCCAATACATACCCTAGTACACCGCGGGCACCACATACCCTAGTACACCGCGGGCATCACATACCAGGGTATGTGGTGCCCGCGGTGTACTTGGGTATGTGATGCCCGCGGTGTACTAGGGTATGTGATGCCCGCGGTGTACTAGGGTATGTGATGCCCGCGGTGTACTAGGGTATGTGGTGCCCGGGGTGTATTTAGGTATGTGGTGCCCGCGGTGTACTAGGGTATGTGATGCTACACTGCGGACACCACATACCCAAGTATAACGCGGGCACCACATACCCAACTACACCGCGGGCGCCACAGTTCCACAATCAAGTTGTCTTTCCACACAATGAATACAATAACTATCCAATCACGCCTTCTAGTCCCGAACTAAGCAAACTACACCGTGGGCATCACATACCCTAGTACACCGCGGGCACCACATACCCTAGTACACCGCGGGTGCCCGCGGTGTACCACATACCCAAGTACACCGCGGGCATCACATACCCAACTACACCGCGGGCATCACATACCCTAGTACACCGCGGGCATCACATACGTATGTGGTGCCCGCGGTGTTCTAGGGTATGTGGTGCCCGCGGTGTACTAGGGTATGTGGTGCCCGCGGTGTAGTTGGGTATGTGATGCCCGCGGTGTACTAGGGTATGTGCATACCAAAGTACACCGCGGGCATCATATACTCTAGTACACTGCGGGCACCACATACCCTAGTACACCGTGGGCATCACATACCCTAGTACTGTACTAGGGTATGTGGTGCCCGCGGTGTACTAGGGTATGTGATGCCGCACCACATACCCTAGTACACCGTGGGCATCACATACCCTAGTACACCGCGGGCACCACATACCCAAGTACACCGCGGGCATCACATACCCTAGTACACCGCGGGCACCACATACCCAACTACACCGCGGGCATCACATACCCTAGTACACCGCAGGCACCACATACCCAACTACACCGCGGGCATCACATACCCAACGACACCGCGGGCACCACATACCCAACTACACCGCGGGCATCACATACCCTAGTACACCGCGGGCACCACATACCCTAGTACACCGCTGTACTAGGGTATGTGGTGCCCGCGGTGTAGTTGGGTATGTGATGCCCGCGGTGTAATAGGGTATGTGATGCCCACGGTGTAGGTGGGTATGTGATGCCCGCGGTGTACTAGGGTATGTGGTGCCCGCGGTGTACTAGGGTATGAGATGACCGCGGTGTACTTGCATCACATACCCAACTACACCGCGGGCACCACATACCCTAGTACACCGCGGGCACCACATACCCAACTACACCGTGGGCATCACATACCCACCTACACCGTGGGCATCACATACCCTAGTACACCGCGGGCACCACATACTTTACTACACCGCGGGCACCACATACCCTAGTACACCGCGGGCATCACATACTCTAGTACACAACTACACCGCGGGCACCACATACCCTAGTACACCGCGGGCACCACATACCCTAGTACACCGCGGGCATCACATACCCAAGTACACCGCGGGCATCACATACCCAAGTATACCGCGGGCACCACATACCCAACTACACCGCGGGCACCACATACCCAAGTACACCGCGGGCACCACATACCCTAGTACACCACGGGCACCACACAGCGGTGTACTAGGGTATGTGGTGCCCGCGATGTAGTTGGGTATGTGATGCCCGCGGTGTACTTAGGTATGTGATGCCCGCGGTGTACTAGGGTATGTGGTGCCCGCAGTGTACTAGGGTATGTGATGCCCGCGGTGTACTTGGGACTTGGGTATGTGGTGCCCGCGGTGTTCTAGGGTATGTGGTGCCCGCGGTGTACTAGGGTATGTGGTGCCCGCGGTGTAGATACCCTAGTACACCGCGGGCATCACATACCCTAGTACACCGCGGGCATCACATACCCAACTACACCGCGGGCATCACATACCCTAGTTCACCGCGGGCACCACATACCCTAGTTCACCGCGGGCATCACATACCAAAGTACACCGCGGGCATCATATACCCTAGTACACCGCGGGCATCACATACCCAAGTACACCGCGGGCACCACATACCCTAGTTCACCGCGGGCATCACATACCGATGCCCGCGGTGTACTTGGGTATGTGATCACATACCCAAGTACACCGCGGGCATCACATACCCACCTACACCGTGGGCACCACATACCCAACTACACCGCGGGCACAACATACCCTAGTACACAGCGGGCATCACATACACAAGTACACCGCGGGCACCACATACCCAGGTACACCGCGGGCATCACATACCCTGGGTATGTGATGCCCGCGGTGTAGTTGGGTATGTGATGCCCACGGTGCACTAGGGTATGAGGTGCCCGCGGTGTAGTTGGGGGGGTATGTGGTGCCCGCGGTGTACTAGGGTATGTGGTGCCCGCAGTGTACTAGGGTATATGAGGGCACCACATACCCAACTACACCGCGGGCACCACATACCCAACTTCACCGCGGGCATCACATACCCTAGTACACCGCGGGCATCACATACCCTAGAACACCTCGGGCACCACAAACCCTAGGACACCGCGGGCATCATATACCCTAGTACACCGCGGGCATCACATACCCAAGTACACCGCGGGCATCACATACCCTAGTACACCGTGGGCATGCACCACATACCCAACTACACCGCGGGCATCACATACCCAACTACACCGCGGGCATCACATACCCTAGTACATCGTGAGCACCACATACCCTAGTACACCGCGGGCACCACATACCCAAGTATACCGCGGGCATCACATACCCAACTACATCGCGGGCATCACATACCCTAGTACGGGCACCACATACCCTAGTACACCGCGGGCACCGCGTATGTGGTGCCCGCGGTGTACTAGGGTATGTGGTGCCCGCGGTGTACTAGGGTATGTGATGCCCGCGGTGTAGTTGGGTTTGTGGTGCCCGCGGTGAAGTTGGGTATGTGATGCCCGCGGTGTACTTGGGTATGTGGTGCCCGCGGTGTACTAGGGTATGTGGTGCCGCGGGCATCACATACCCTAGTACACCGCGGGCACCAGTGTCCGCGGTGTACTAGGGTATGAGGTGCCCGCGGTGTACTAAGGTATGTGATGATACCCAACTACACCGTGGGCATCACATACCCTAGTACACCGCGGGCACCACATACCCAACTACACCGCGGGCATCACATACCCTAGTACACCGCATACCGAACTACACCGCGGGCACCACATACCCTAGTACACCGCGGGCACCACATACCCTAGTACACCGCGGGCACCACATACCCTAGTACACTGCGGGCACCACATACCCTAGTACACCGCGGGCACCACACACCCTAGTACACCGTGGGCATCACATACCCTAGTACACCGCGGGCACCACATACCCTAGTACACCGCGGGCACCACATACCCAACTACACCGCGGTGTACTAGGGTATGTGGTGCCCGCGGTGTACTAGGGTATGTGGTGCCCGCGGTATACTTGGGTATGTGATGCCCGCGGTGAACTAGGGTATGTGGTGCCCGCGGTGTACTAGGGTATGTGGTGCCCGCGGTGTAGTTGGGTATGTGATGACCGCGGTGTACTTGGGTATGTGGTGTCACACCGCGGGCATCACATACCCTAGTACAGTACACCGCGGGCACCACATACCCTAGTACACCGCGGGCACCACATACCCTAGTACACCGCGGGCACCACATACCCTAGTACACCGCGGGCATCACCATACCCTAGTACACCGTGATGCCCGCGGTGTGGTTGGGTATGTGATGCCCGCGGTGAACTAGGGTATGTGATGCCCGCGGTGTACTAGGGTATGTGGTGCCCGCAGTGTACTAGGGTATGTGGTGCCCGCGATGTAGTTGGGTATGTGATGTCCGAGGTGTACTTGGGTATGTGGTGCCCGCGCTGTACTTGGGTATGTAGTGCCCACGGTGTAGTTGGGTATGTGGTGCCCGCGGTGTACTAGGGTATGTGGTGCCCGTGGTATACTTGGGTATGTGATGCCCACGGTGTAGTTGGGTATGTGGTGCCCGCGGCGGGCACCACATACCCTAGTACATCGTGAGCACCACATACCCTAGTACACCGGGTATGTGATGCCCGCGGTATACTTGGGTATGTGGTGTCCGCGGTGTACATGGGTATGTGATGCCCGCGGTGTACTAGGGTGTGTGGTGCTCGCGGTATACTTGGGTATGTGGTGCCCGCGGTGTACTAGGGTATGTGATGTCCGAGGTGTACTTGGGTATGTGGTGCCCGCGGTGTACTAGGGTATGTGGTGCCCGCGGTGTACTAGGGTATGTGATGCCCGCGGTGTAGTTGGGTATGTGATGCCCGCGGTATACTAGGGTATGTGGTGCCCGCGGTGTACTAGGGTATGTGATGCCCACCACATACCCAACAACACCGCGGGCATCACATACCCAACTACACCGCGGGCACCACATACCCTAGTACACCGCGGGCATCACATACCCTAGTACACCGCGGGCACCACATACCCTAGTACACCGCGGGCATCACACCCAAGTACACCTCGGGTACCACATACCCAACTACACTGCGGGCATCACATACCCTAGTACACCGCGGGCACCACATACCCTAGTACACCGCGGGCATCACATACCCTAGTACACCGCGGGCATCACATACTCTAGTACACCGCGGGCACCACATACCCTAGTACACCGCGGGCATCACATACCCTAGTACACCGCGGGCACCATATACCCTAGTACACCGCGGGCACCACATACCCAACTACACCGTGGGCATCACATACCCTAGTACACCGCGGGCACCACATACCCTAGTACACCGCGGGCATCACATACCCAAGGACACCGCGGGCACCACATACCCTAGTACACCGCGGGCATCACATACCCTAGTTCATCGCGGGCATCACATACCCTAGCCCGCGGTATACTAGTGTATGTGATGCCCGCGGTGTACTAGGGTATGTGGTGCCCGCGGTGTACTTGGGTATGTGGTGCCCGCGCCCCACATACCCAAGTACACCGCGGGCACCACATACCCTAGTACACCGTGGGCACCACATACCCAACTACACCGCGGGCATCACATACCCAACTACACCGCGGGCACCACATACCCTAGTACACCGCGGGCACCACATACCCTAGTACACCGCGGGCGGCACCACATACCCAAGTACACCGCGGGCATCAGCCCGCGGTGTAATTGGGTATGTGATGCCCGCGGTGTACTAGGGTATGTGATGCCCGCGCGGTGTACTTGGGTATGTGGGCACCACATACCCAAGTATACTGCGGGCACCTCATACCCTAGTACACCACGGGCACCACATACCCTAGTACACCGCGGGTAGGGTATGTGGTGCCCGCGGTGTACTAGGGTATGTGATGCCCACGGTGTAGTTGGGTATGTGATGCCCGCGGTGTAGTTGGGTATGTGATGCCCGCGGTGAACTAGGGTATGTGGTGCCCGCGGTGTACTTGGGTATGTGGTGCCCGCGGTGTAGTTGGGTATGTGGTGCCCGCGGTGTAGTTGGGTGTACACCGCGGGCATCACATACCCTAGTACACCTCGGGTACACCGCGTGCACCCTAGTACACCGCGGGCACCACATACCCAAGTATACTGCGGGCACCACATGCCCAACTACACCGTAGGCACCACATACCCAACTACACCGCGGGCACCACATACCCAACTACACCGCGGGCATCACATACCCAACTACACCGCGGTACACCGCGGGCATTACACCGCGGGTACCACATACCCTAGTACACCGTGGGCAGGGTATATGATGTACTAGGGTATGTGGTGCCCGCGGTGTACTAGGGTATAGTTGGGTATGTGATGCCCGCGGTGTACTAGAGTTCGTTGGGTATGGGCATCACATACCCACCTACACCGCGGGCACCACACACCCTAGTACACCGCGGGCATCACATACCCTAGTACACCGCGGGCACCACATACCATAGTACATCACATACCCTAGTACACCGTGGGGGTATGTGGTGCCCGCGATGTACTAGGGTATGTGATGCCCGCGGTGTTACTAGGGTATGTGGTGCCCGCGGTGTACTAGGGTATGTGGTGCCCGCGGTGTAGGTGGGTATGTGATGCCCACGGTGTAGGTGGGTATGTGATGCCCGTGGTGTAATTGGGTATGTGGTGCCCGCGGTGTACTAGGGTATGTGATGCCCGCGGTGTACTACATACCCAACTACACCGCGGGCATCACATACCCTAGTACACCGCGGGCATCACATACCCTAGTACGCCGCGGGCACCACATACCCTAGTACACCGCGGGCACCACATACCCTAGTACACCGCGGGCACCACATACCCTAGTACACCGCGGGCATCACATACCCTAGTACACCGCGGGCATCACATACCGTAGTACACCGCGGGCATCACATACTTAACTACACCGCGGGCACCACATACATACCCTAGTACTACACCGCGGGCACCACATACCCTAGTACACCGCGGCCACCACATACCCAACTACACCGCGGGCACCACATACCCTGTGCTGCCCGCGGTGTACTAGGGTATGTGGTGCCCGCGGTGTACTAGGGTATGTGGTGCCCGCGGTGTACTAGGGTATGTGGTGCCCGCGGTATACTTGGGTATGTGGTGCCCGCGGTATACTAGGGTATGTGGTGCCCGCGGTGTTCTAGGGTATGTGGTGCCCGCGGTGTACTAGGGTATGTGATGCCCGCGGTGTACTAGGGTATGTGATGCCCGCAGTGTAGTTGGGTATGGGGTGCCCACGGTGTACTTGGGTATGTGGTGCCCGCGGTAGAGTTGGGTATGTGATGCCCGCGGTGTACTTGGGTATGTGGTGCCCGCGGTGTAGTTGGGTATGTGGTGCCCGCGGTGTACTAGGGTATGTGATGCCCGCGGTGTAGTTGGGTATGTGATGCCCGCGGTGTAGTTGGGTATGTGGTGCCCGCGGTGTACTAGGGTATGTGGTGCCCGCGGTGTACTAGGGTATGTGATGCCCACGGTGTAGTTGGGTATGTGGTGCCCGCGGTGTACTAGGGTATGTGATGCCCGCGGTGTACTAGGGTATGTGATGCCCGCGGTGTACTAGGGTATGTGGCGGTATACTAGGGTATGTGGTGCCCACAGTGTACTAGGGTATGTGGTGCCCGCGGTATACTTGTACTTGGGTATGTGGTGCCCGCGGTGTACTAGGGTATGTGGTGCCCGCGGTGTAGTTGGGTATGTGGTGCCCGCGGTGTACTAGGGTATGTGATGCCCGCGGTGTACTAGGGTATGTGGTGCCCGCGGTGTACAAGGGTATGTGGTGTCCGCGGTGTACTAGGGTATGTGATGCCCGAGGTGTACTAGGGTATGTGATGCCCACGGTGTACTAGGGTATGTGATGCCCGCGGTGTACTAGGGTTTGTGGTGCCCGCCATACCCTAGTACACCGCGGGCATCACATACCCAACTACACCGCGGGCATCACATACCCAACTCTACCGCGGGCACCACATACCACATACCCTAGTACACCGCGGGCATCACATACCCAACTACACCGCGGGCATCACATACCCAACTACACCACGGGCACCACATACCACCTACATCGCGGGCACCACATACCCAAGTACACCGCGGGCACCACATACCCTAGTACACCGCGGGCATCACATACCCAACTACACCGCGGGCACCACATACCCAACTACACCGCGGGCACCACATACCCAAGTATACCGCGGGCACCACATACCCAAGTACACCGTGGGCACCCCATACCCAACTACACTGCGGGCATCACATACCCTAGTACACCGCGGGCATCACATACCCTAGTACACCGCGGGCACCACATACCCTAGTACACCGCGGGCACCATATACCCTAGTACACCGCGGGCACCACATACCTTAGTACACCGCGGGCATCACATACCCTAGTACACCGCGGGCACCACATACCCAACTACACCGCGGGCATCACATACCCTAGTACACCGCGGGCACCACATACCCTAGTACACCGCGGGCACCACATACCCAACTACACCGTGGGCATCACATACCCAACTACACCGTGGGCATCACATACCCTAGTACACCGCGGGCATCACATACCCAAGTACACCGCGGGCATCACATACCCAACTACACCGCGGGCACCACATACCCTAGTTCACCGCGGGCACCACATACGCATCACATACCCAACCACACCGTGGGCATCACATACCCTAGTACACCGTGGGCACCACATACCCAACTACACCGCGGGCACCACAGGCCCGCGGTGTACTTGGGTATGTGGTGCCCGCGGTGTAGTTGGGTACATCACATACCCAACTACACCGTGGGCACCACATACCCAAGTACACCGCGGGCACCACATACCCTAGTACACCGCGGGCACCACATACCCTAGTACACCGCGGGCATCACATACCCTAGTATACCGTGGGCATCACATACCCAAGTACATCGCGGGCATCACATACCCTAGTACACCTCGGGCATCACATACCCACCTACACCGCGGGCACCACATACCCTAGTTCACCGCGGGCATCACATACCCAACAACACCGCGGGCATCACATACCCTAGTACACCGCGGGCATCACATACACCACATACCCAATAACACAGCGGGCACCACATACCCAAGTACACCGCGGGCATCACATACCCAAGTATACCGCGGGCACCACATACCCTAGTACACAGCGGGCACCACATACCCTAGTACACCGCGGGCATCACATACCCAACTACATCGCGGGCATCACATACCCAAGTACACCGCGGGCATCACATACCCTAGTTCACCGCGGGCATCACATACCCTAGTTCACCGCGGGCATCACATACCCTAGTACACCGCGGGCACCACATACCCTAGTACATCGCGGGCACCACATACCCTAGTACACCATGGGCATCACATACCCTAGTACACCGCGGGCACCACATACCCTAGTACACCGCGGGCATCACATACCCTAGTACACCGCGGGCACCACATACCCTAGTACACCGTGGGCATCACATACCCAAGTACACCGCGGGCACCACATACCCTACATACCCTAGTACACCGCGGGCACCACATACCCTAGTACACCGCGGGTACCACATACCCTAGTACATCACATACCCTAGTACACCGCGGGCACCACATACCCAACTACACCGCGGGCATCACATACCCTAGTACACCGCGGGCACTACATACCCAAGTACACCTCGGGCATCACATATGTAGTTGGGTATGTGGTGCCCGCGGTGTACTAGGGTATGTGGTGCCCGCGGTGTACTAGGGTATGTGATGCCCACGGTATACTTGGGTATGTGGTGCCCGCGGTGTACTAGGGTGCACGCGGTGTACTAGGGTATGTGGTGCTCGCGGTGTACTAGGGTATGTGGTGCCGCATCACATACCCAACTACATATGTGATGCCCGAGGTGTACTTGGGTATGTAGTGCCCGCGGTGTACTAGGGTATGTGATGCCCGCGGTGTAGTTGGGTATGTGGTGCCCGCGGTGTACTAGGGTATGTGATGTACTAGGGTATGTGGTACCCGCGGTGTACTAGGGTATGTGGTGCCCGAGGTGTACTAGGGTATGTAGGGTATGTGGTGCCCGCGGTGTACTTGGGTATGTGATGCCCACGGTGTACTAGGGTATGTGGTGCCCGCGGTGTACTAGGGTATGTGATGCCCGCGGTGTACTAGGGTATGTGGTGCCCGCGGTGTACTAGGGTATGTGATGCCCATGGTGTACTAGGGTATGTGGTGCCCGCGGTGTACTAGGGTATGTGGTGCCCGCGGTGTACTAGGGTATGTGATGCCCGCGGTGAACTAGGGTATGTGATGCCCGCGGTGAACTAGGGTATGTGATGCCCGCGGTGTACTTGGGTATGTGATGCCCGCGATGTAGTTGGGTATGTGATGCCCGCGGTGTACTAGGGTATGTGGTGCCCGCTGTGTACTAGGGTATGTGGTGCCCGCGGTATACTTGGGTATGTGATGCCCGCGGTGTACTTGGGTATGTGGTGCCCGCTGTGTTCTTGGGTATGTGGTGTATGTGATGCCCGCGGTGTACTAGGGTATGTGATGCCCGCGGTGTTGTTGGGTATGTGATGCCCGCGGTGAACTAGGGTATGTGGTGCCCGCGGTGTAGGTGGGTATGTGATGCCCGAGGTGTACTAGGGTATGTGATGCCCGCGATGTACTTGGGTATGTGATGCCCACGGTATACTAGGGTATGTGATGCCCGCGGTGTACTAGGGTATGTGATGCCCGCGGTGTACTAGGGTATGTGGTGCCCGCGGTGTACTTGGGTATGTGGTGCCCACGGTGTAGTTGGGTATGTGATGTACCCAACTACACCGCGGGCACCACATACCCAAGTACACCGCGGGCCACTTGGGTATGTGGTGCCCGCGGTGTAGTTGGGTATGTGGTGCCCACGGTGTACTAGGGTATGTGATGCCCACGGTGTGGTTGGGTATGTGATGCGTATGTGGTGCCCGCGGTGAACTAGGGTATGTGGTGCCCGCGGTGTACTAGGGTATGTGATGCCCGCGGTGTACTTGGGTATGTGGTGCCCGCGGTGTACTAGGGTATGTGGTGCCCGCGGTATACTTGGGTATGTGGTGCCCGCCCGCGGTATACTAGGGTATGTGGTGCCCGCGGTGTACTAGGGTATGTGATGCCCGCGGTGTACTAGGGTATGTGGTGCCCGCGGTGTACTAGGGTATGTGATGCCCGCGGTGTAGTTGGGTATGTGGTGCCCTAGTACACTGCGGGCACCACATACCCAACTACACCGCGGGCATCACATACCCTAGAACACCTCGGGCACCACATACCCTAGTACACCGCGGGCATCATATACCCTAGTACACCGCGGGCATCACATACCCAAGTACACCGCGGGCATCACATACCCTAGTACACCGCGGGGTAGTTGGGTATGTGATGCCCGCGGTGTATTAGGGTATGTGGTGCCCGCGGGGTAGTTGGGTATGTGGTGCCCGCGGTGTACTAGGGTATTTGATGCCCGCGATGTAGTTGGGTATGTGATGCCCACGGTGTACTTGGGTATGTGGTGCCCGCGGTGTAGTTGGGTATGTGATGCCCGCGGTGAACTAGGGTATGTGGTGCCCGCGGTGTACTAGGGTATGTGGTGCCCGCGCTGTACTAGGGTATGTGGTGCCCGCGGTGTACTAGGGTATGTGGTGCCCGCGGTGTACTTGGGTATGTGGTGCCCACGGTGCACTAGGGTATGTGGTGCCCGCGGTGCACTAGGATATGCGGTGCCCGGGCATCACATACCCAAGTATACCGCGGGAATCACATACCCAACTACACCGCGGGCACCACATACCCTAGTACACCGCGGGCACCACATACCCTAGTACACCGTGGGCACCACATACCCTAGTACACCGCGGGCACCACGGTGCCCGCAGTGTACTAGGGTATGTGGTGCCCGCGGTGTACTACGGTATGTGATGCCCGCGGTATACATGGGTATGTGATGCCCACGGTGTAGTTGGGTATGTGGTGCCCGCGGTGTACTAGGGTATGTGATGCCCGCGGTATACTTGGGTATGTGATGCCCGCGGTGAACTAGGGTATGTGGTGCCCGCGGTGTACTTAGGTATGTGGTGCCCGCGGTGTAGGTGGGTATGTGATGCCCGCGGTGTACTTGGGTATGTGGTGCCCGCGGTGCCCGCGGTGTACTAGGGTATGTGGTGCCCGCGGCGTACTAGGGTATGTGATGCCCGCGGTGTACTTGGGTATGTGATGCCCACGTTGTATTTGGGTATGTGATGCCCGAGGTGTAGTTGGGTATGTGGTGCCCGCGGTGTACTAGGGTATGTGATGCCCGCGGTGTAGTTGGGTATGTGGTGCCCGCGGTGTACTAGGGTATGTGGTGCCCGCGGTGTACTAGGGTATGTGGTGCCCGCGGTGTACTAGGGTATGTGATGCCCGAGGTGTACTTGGGTATGTTATGCCCGCGGTGTACTAGGGTATGTGATGCCCACGGTGTAGTTGGGTATGTGGTGCCCGCGGTGTACTAGGGTATGTGGTGCCCGCGGTGTACTAGGGTATGTGGTGCCCGCGCCGTACTAGGGTATGTGGTGCGTGCTCGCGGTGTACTAGGGTATGTGGTGCCCGCGGTGTAATAGGGTATGTGGTGCCCCATCACATACCCAACTACACCGCGGGCATCACATACCCAAATACACCGCGGGCACCACATACCCAACTACACCGCGGGCATCACATACCCACCTACACCGTGGGCATCACATACCCACCTACACCGTGGGCATCACATACCCACCTACACCGCGGGCATCACATACCCTAGTACACCGCGGGCACCACATACCCTAGTACACCGCGGGCACCCCCGCGGTGTACTAGGGTTTGTGGTGCCCGAGGTGTTCTAGGGTATGTGGTGCCCGCGGTGTACTAGGGTATGTGGTGCCCGCGGTATACTTGGGTATGTGGTGCCCGCGGTATACTTGGGTATGTGGTGCCCGCGGTGTACTAGGGTATGTGATGCCCGCGGTGTACTAGGGTATGTGATGCCCGCGGTGTACTAGGGTATATGATGCCCATGGTGTAGTTGGGTATGTGATGCCCGCGGTGTAGTTGGGTATGTGGTGCCCGCGGTGTACTAGGGTATGTGGTGCCCGCGGTGAACTAGGGTATGTGGTGCCCGCGGTGTACTTGGGTATGTGGTGCCCGCGGTGTAGTTGGGTATGTGATGCCCCGCTGTGTACTAGGGTAGCACCACATACCTAAGTACACCGCGGACACCGCGGGCACCACATACCCAACTACACCGTGGGCATCACATACCCTAGTACACCGCGGGCACCACATACCCAAGTATAACGCGGTCAACTACATCGCGGGCATCACATACCCTAGTACACCGCGGGCATCACATACCCTAGTACACCGCGGGCACCACATACCCAACTACACCGCGGGCATCACATACCCTAGTACACCGCGGGCACCACATACCCCAGTACATCGCGGGCACCACATACCCTAGTGCACCGCGGGCACCACATACCCTAGTACACCGCGGGCACCGCATACACAAGTATACCGCGGGCACCACATACCCTAGTACACCGCGGGCACCACATACCCAACTACACCGCGGGCATCACATACCCTAGTACACCGCGGGCACCACATACCCAACTACACCGTGGGCATCACATACCCACCTACACCGTGGGCATCACATACCCAACTACACCGCGGGCATCACATACCCTAGTACACCGTGGGCACCACATACCCTAGTACACCGCGGGCAGCGGTGTAGTTGGGTATGTGATGCCCGTGGTGTAGTTGGGTATGTGATGCCCGTGGTGTAATTGGGTATGTGGTGCCCGCGGTGTACTAGGGTATGTGGTGCCCGCGGTGTAGTTGGGTATGTGGTGCCCGCGGTGTACTAGGGTATGTGATGCCCGCGGTATACTAGGGTATGTGGTGCCCGAGGTGTACTAGGGTATGTGATGCCCGCGGTGTACTGGGGTATGTGGTGCCCGCGGTGTACTGGGGTATGTGGTGCCCGCGGCATCACATACCCAACTACACCGCGGGCATCACATACCCTAGTACACCGCGGGCATCACATACCCTAATACACCGCGGGCATCACATACCCAACTACACCGTGGGCATCACATACCCTAGTACACCGCGGGCACTACATACCCTAGTACACCGCGGGCACCACATACACTAGTACACCGCGGGCACCACATACCCTAGTTCACCGCGGGCATCACATACCCAACTACACCGCGGGCATCACATACCCTAGTTCACCGCGGGCATCACATACCCAACTACACCGCGGGCACCACATACCCAAGTACACCGCGGGCATCACATACCCAACTACACCGCGGGCATCACATACCCAACTACACCGCGGGCACCACATACCCTAGTACACCGTGGGCAACACATACCCAAGTACACCGCGGGCACCACATACCCAACTACACCGCGGGCATCACATACCCTAGTACACCGTGGGCATCACATACCCTAGTACTACACCGCGGGCATCACATACCCTAGTACACCTCGGGCACCACATACCCAACTACACCGCGGGCACCACATACCCAAGTATACCGCGGGCACCACATACCCTAGTACACATGTGGTGCCCGCGGTATACTTGGGTATGTGGTGCCCGCGGTGTAGTTGGGTAATCATATACCCTAGTACACTGCGGGCACCACATACCCTAGTACAACGCGGGCATCACATACCCAACAACACCGCGGGCACCACATACCCTAGTACACCGCGGGCACCACATACCCTAGTACACCGCGGGCATCACATACCCTAGTACACCAAGGGCACCACATACCCTAGTACACCGCGGGCATCACATACCCTAGTACATCACATACCCTAGTACACCGCGGGCATCACATACCCAAGTACACCGCGGGCATCACATACCCAACTACACCGCGAGCACCACATACCCAACTACACCGCGGGCATCACATACCCAACTACACCGCGGGCATCACATACCCAAGTACACCGCGGGCATCACATACCCAACTACACCGCGGGCATCACATACCCTAGTTGGGTATGTGATGCCCGCGGTGTACTAGGGTATGTGATGCCCGCGGTGTAGTTGGGTATGTGATGTCCGAGGTGTAGTTGGGTATGTGGTGCCCGTGGTATACATTGGGTATGTGGTGCCGGCATCACATACCCTAGTACACCGCGGGCATCATAACACCGCGGGCACCACATACACAAGTATACCGCGGGCACCACATACCCTAGTACACTGCGGGCATCATATACCCAACTACACCGCGGGCATCACATACCCAAGTACACCGCGGGCACCACATACCCTAGTACACCGCGGGCACCACATATTGGGTATGTGATGCCCGCGGTGTACTAGGGTATGTGGTGCCCGCAGTGTACTAGGGTATGTGGTACCCGCGGTGTACTAGCTAGGGTATGTGGTGCCCGCGGTGTACTAGGGTATGTGGTGCCCGCGGTGTAGTTGGGTATATGATGCCCGCGGTGTACTTGGGTATGTGGTGCCTGCGGTGTACTAGGGTATGTGGTGCCCGCGCTGTACTAGGGTATGTGGTGCCCGCGGTATACTTGGGTATGTGGTGCCCGCGGTGTAGTTGGGTATGTGATGCCCGCAGTGTACTAGGGTATATGATGCCCACGGTGTACACCGCGGGCACCACATACCCTAGTACACCGCGGGCACCACATACCCTAGTACACTGCGGGCACCACATACCCTAGTACACCGCGGGCACCACATACCCTAGTACACCGCGGGCACCACATACCCTAGTACACTGCGGGCACCACATACCCTAGTACACCGCGGGCATCACATACCCAACTACACCGCGGGCACCACATACCCATGTATACCGTGGGCTACACATACCCAACTACACCGCGGGCACCACATACCCTAGTACATAGTTGGGTATGTGATGCCCACGGTGTAGTTGGGCATGTGGTGCCCGCAGTGTACTAGGGTATGTGGTGCCCGCGGTGTACTAGGGTATGTGGTGCCCACATGCCCGCGGTGTACTTGGGTATATGATGCCCGCGGTGTAGTTGGGTATGTGGTGCCCGCGGTGTACTAGGGTATGTGATGCCCGCGGTGTACTAGGGTATGTGATGCCCGCAGTGTAGTTGGGTATGTGATGCCCGCGATGAACTAGGGTATGTGGTGCCCGCGGTGTAGTTGGGTATGTGGTGCCCGCGGTGTAGTGTGGTGCCCGCGGTGTACTAGGGTATGTGGTGCCCGCGGTGTAGTTGGGTATGTGATGCCCGCGGTGTACTAGGGTATGTGGTGCCCGCGGTGTACTAGGGTATGTGATGCCCGCGGTGTACTATGTACTTGGGTATGTGATGCCCGCGGTGTACTAGGGTATGTGGTGCCCGCGGTGTAGTTGGGTATGTGATGCCCGCGGTGTACTAGGGTATGTGATGCCCGCGGTGTAGTTGGGTATGTGATGCCCACGGTGTACGTATAACGCGGGCATCACATACCCAAGTATACCGTGGGCATCACATACCCTAGTACACCGCGGGCATCACATACCCAAGTATACCGCGGGCACCACATACCCTAGTACACCGCGGGCATCACATACGCAACTACACCGCGGGCACCACATACCCTAGTACACCGCGGGCACCAAATACCCTAGTACACCGCGGGCATCACATACCCTAGTACACCACGGGCATCACAAAGTACACCGCGGTCATCTCATACCCTAGTATACCGTGGGCATCACATACCCAAGTACACCGCGGGCACCACATACCTAACTACACCGCGGGCATCACATACCCTAGTACATCGCGGGCATCACATACCCTAGTACACCGCGGGCACCACATACCCTAGTACACCGCGGGCACCACATACCCTAGTACACCGCGGGCACCTCATACCCTAGTACACCGCGGGCACCACATACCCTAGTACACCGCGGGCACCACATACCCAAGTATACCGCGGGCACCACATACCCTAGTACACCGCGGGCACTACATACCCTAGTACACCGTGGGCATCACATACCCAACTACACCGCGGGCATCACATACCCTAGTACACCGCGGGCACCACATACCCTAGTACACCGCGGGCACCACATACCCAACTACACCATGGGCACCACATACCCTAGTACACCGCGGGCACCACATACCCAACTACACCGCGGGCATCACATACCCTAGTACACCGCGGGCACCACATACCCTAGTACACCGCGGGCATCACATACCCAACTACACCGCGGGCATCACATACCCTAGTACACCGCGGGCACCACATACCCTAGTACACCGCGGGCACCACATACCCAACTACACCGTGGGCATGGGCACCACATACCCTAGTACACCGCAGGCATCACATACCCAACTACACCGCGGGCATCACATACCTAAGTACACCGCGGGCACCACATACCTTAGTACACCGCGGGCATCACATACCCTAGTACACCGCGGGCATCACATACCCAACTACACCGCGGGCACCACATACCCTAGTACACCGCGGGCACCACATACCCTAGTACACCGCGGGCATCACAAACCCAACTACACCGCGGGCATCACATACCCTAGTACACCGCGGGCACCACATACCCAACTACACCGTGGGCAATGTGATGCCCGCGGTGTATTTGGGTATGTGATGCCCGGGGTGTACTAGGGTATGTGGTGCCCGCGGTATACTTGGGTATGTGGTGCCCGCGGTGTAGTTGGGTATGTGGTGCCCGAGGTGTACTAGGGTATGTGATGCCCGCGGTGTAGTACTAGGGTATGTATGTGGTGCCCGCGGTGTACTAGGGTATGTGATGCCCACGGTGTAGTTGGGTATGTGATGCCCGCGGTGTAGTTGGGTATGTGATGCCCACGGTGTAGTTGGGTATGTGGTGCCCGCGGTGTACTAGGGTATGTGATGCCCGCGGTGCACTGGGTATGTGGTGCCCGCGGTGTACTAGGGTATATGATGCCCGCGGTATACTAGGGTATGTGGTGCCCGCGGTGTACTTGGGTATGTGATGCCCGCGGTGTACTGGGTATGTGATGCCCGCGGTGTACTTTGGTATGTGGTGCCCGCGGTGTAGTTGGGTATGTGATGCCCGCGGTGTACTAGGGTATGTGACCGCGGTGTACTTTGGTATGTGATGCCCGCGGTGTACTAGGGTATGTGATGCCCGCGATGTACTTGGGTATGTGATGCCCACGGTGTACTAGGGTATGTGGTGCCCGCGGTGTACTAGGGTATGTGGTGCCCGCGGTGTACCGCCGTGTAGTTGGGTATGTGATGCCCGCGATGAACTAGGGTATGTGGTGCCCGCGGTGTAGTTGGGTATGTGGTGCCCGCGGTGTACGTGGGTATGTGATGCCCGCGGTGTACTAGGGTATGTGATGCCCACGGTGTACTAGGGTATGTGATGCCCGCGGTGTAGTTGGGTATGTGATGCCCGCGGTGTATTTGGGTATGTGATGCCCGCGGTGTACTAGGGTATGTGGTGCCCGCGGTATACTTGGGTATGTGATGCCCACGGTGTACTAGGGTATGTGGTGCCCGCGGTGTATTTGGGTATGCGGTGCCCGCGGTGTACTTGGGTATGTGGTGCCCGCGGTGTAGTTGGGTATGTGATGCCCGCGGTGTAGTTGGGTATGTGATGCCCGCGGTGAACTAGGGTATGTGATGCCCACGGTATACTAGGGTATGTGATGCCCGCGGTATACTTGGGTATGTGATGCCCGCGGTGAACTAGGGTATGTGATGCCCGCGGTGTACTAGGGTATGTGGTGCCCGCGGTGTACTAGGGTATGTGATGCCCGCGGTGTAGTTGAGTATGTGGTGCCCGCGGTATACTAGGGTATGTGGTGCCCGCAGTGTTGTTGGGTATGTGGTGCCCGCGGTATACTAGGGTATGTGGTGCCCGCGGTATACTAGGGTATGTGGTGCCCGCGGTGTACTAGTGTATGTGGTGCCCGGGGTGTACTAGGGTATGTGGTGCCCGCGGTGTACTAGGGTATGTGATGCCCGCGGTGTACTAGGGTATGTGGTGCCCGCGGTGTAGGTGGGTATGTGATGCCCGCGGTGTACTAGGGTATGTGGTGCCCGCGGTGTACTAGGGTATGTGATGCCCACGGTGTAGTTGGGTATGTGATGCCCGCGGTGTACTAGGGTATGTGATGCCCGCGGTGTAGTTGGGTATGTGGTGCCCTACCTACTACACCGCGGGCACCACATACCCATGTACACCGCGGGCACCACATACCCAACTACACTGCGGGCATCACATACCCAACTACACCGTGGGCATCACATACCCTAGTACACCGCGGGCACCACATACCCAAGTACACCGCGGTCATCGCGGTGTACTAGGGTATGTGGTGCCCGCGGTGTAGTTGGGTATGTGTACACCGCGGGCACCACATACCCTAGTACACCGCGGGCACCACATACCCTAGTACACCGCGGGCACCACATACCCTAGTACACCGGTGTAGTTGGGTATGTGATGCCCGCGGTGTAGTTGGGTATGTGGTGTCCGCGGTGTACTTGGGTATGTGATGCCCGCGGTGTACTAGGGTACGTGGTGTCCGCGGTGTACTTGGGTATGTGATGCCCGCGGTGTACTAGGGTATGTGGTGTCCGCGGTGTACTTGGGTATGTGGTGCCCGCGGTGTACTAGGGTATGTGATGCCCGCGGTGTACAAATGTCCGCGGTGTACTAGGGTATGTGGTGCCCGCGGTGTAGTTGGCCCAACTACACCGTGGGCACCACATACCCAACTACACCGTGGGCACCACATACCCTAGTACACCGCGGGCATCACATACCCAAGTATACCGCGGGCACCACATACCCTAGTACACCGCGGGCATCACATAGCCAACTACTAGGGTATGTGGTGCCCGCGGTGTACTAGGGTATGTGGTGCCCGCGGTGTAGTTGGGTATGTGATGCCCGCGGTGTACTAGGGTATGTGGTGCCCGCGGTGTAGTTGGGTATGTGGTGCCCGCGGTGTAGTTGGTTATGTGGTGCCCACGGTGTAGTTGGGTATGTGATGCCCGCGGTGTAGTTGGGTATGTGGCACCACATACCCAAGTAAAACGCGGGCACCACATACCCTAGTACACCGCGGGCATCACATACCCTAGTACACCGTGGGCACCACATACCCTAGTACACCGCGGGCACCACATACCCAAGTACACCGCGGGCACCACATACCCAACTACACCGCGGGCACCACGTACCCTAGTACACCGCGGGCACCACATACCCTAAAACACCGCGGGCACCACATACCCAACTACACCGCAGGCATCACATACCCTAGTACACCGCGGGCACCACATACCCAACTACACCGTGGGCATCACATACCCACCTACACCGTGGGCATCACATACCCTAGTACACCGCGGGCATCACATACCCTAGTACACCGCGGGCACCACATACCCAAGTACACCGAGGTAATCTCATACCCAAGTATACCGTGGGCATCACATACCCTAGTACACCGCGGGCATCACATACCCAACTACACCGCGGGCACCACATACCCAATTACACCGCGGGCATCACATACCCTTGTACACCGCGGGCATCACATACCCTAGTATACCGCGGGCACCACATACCCTAGTACACCGCGGGCACCACATACCCTAGAACACCGCGAGCATCACATACCCAAATACAGCATCACATACCCACCTACACCGAGGGCATCACATACCCACCTACACCGCGGGCACCACATACCCTAGTACACCGCGGGCACCACATACCCTAGTACACCGCGGGCACCACATACCCTAGTACACCGTGGGCATCACATACCCTAGTACACCGCGGGCACTACATACCCAACTACACCGCGGGCACCACATTGTGTGATGCCCGCGGTGTATATGTGGTGCCCGCGGTGTACTAGGGTATGTGATGCCCGCGGTGTAGTTGGGTATGTGGTGCCCGCGGTGTACTAGGGTATGTAATGCCCGCGGTGTACTAGGGTTTGTGATGCCCGCGGTGTAGTAGGGTATGTGATGCCCGCGGTGTACTAGGGTATGTGGTGCCCGCGGTGTACTAGGGTATATGATGCCCGCAGTGTACTAGGGTATGTGGTGCCCGCGGTGTACTTGGGTATGTGGTAAACCGTGGGCATCACATACCCTAGCTAGTACACTGCGGGCACCACATACCCAACTACACCGCGGGCACCACATACCCTAGTACACCGCGGGCACCACATACCCTAGTACACCGCGGGCATCACATACCCTAGTACACCGCGGGCATCACATACCCAACTACACCGTGGGCATCATATACCCTATACCCTAGTACACCGCGGGCACCACATACCCCCCCAACTACACCGCGGGCATCACATACCCTAGTACACCGCGGGCATCACATACCCAACTACACCGCGGGCACCACATACCCAAGTATACCGCGGGCACTACATACCCTAGTACACCGCGGGCATCACATACCCTAGTACACCGCGGGCACCACATACCCAACTACACCGCGGTGTACTAGGGTATGTGATGCCCACGGTGTACTAGGGTATGTGGTGCCCGCGGTGTAGTTGGGTATGTGATGCCCGCAGTGTACTAGGGTATGTGGTGCCCGCGGTGTACTAGGGTATGTGATGCCCGCGGTGTAGTTGGGTATGTGGTGCCCGCGGTGTACTTGGGTATGTGATGCCCGCGGTGTACTAGGGTATGTGGTGCCCGCGGTGTAGTTGGGTATGTGATGCCCGCGGTGTACTAGGGTATGTGGTGCGGTATGTGATGCCCGCGGTGTAGTTGGGTATGTGATGCCCACGGTGTAGTTGGGTATGCGATGCCCGCGGTGTACTTAGGACTTGGGTATGTGGTGCCCGCGGTGTAGTTGGCATCACATACCCAAGTACACCGCGGACACCACATACCCTAGTACACCGTGGGCATCACATACCCTAGTACACCACGGGCATCACATACCCAACTACACCACGGGCACCACATACCCTAGTACACCGCGGGCATCACATACCCTAGTACACCGCGGGTACCACATACCCTAGTACACCGCGGGCATCATATACCCTAGTACACCGCGGGCATCACATACCCTAGTACACCGCGGGCACCACAAACCCTAGTACACCGCGGGCACCACATACCCTAGTACACAGCGGGCATCACATACACAAGTACACCGCGGGCACCACATACCCAGGTACACCGCGGGCACCACATACCCAAGTACACCGCGGGCATCACATACCCAAATACACCGCGGGCATCACATACCCTAGTACACCGCGGGCATCACATACCCTAGTACACCGCGGGCACCCGGTGTACTAGGGTATGTGATGCCCGCGGTGTACTAGGGTATGTGATGCCCACGGTGTAGTTGGGTATGTATATACCCGCGGTGTACTGGGTATGTGGTGCCCGCGGTGTAGTTGGGTATATGATGCCCGCGGTGTACTAGGGTATGTGGTGCCCGCGGTGTACTTGGGTATATGATGCCCGCGGTGTACTAGGGTATGTGGTGCCCGCGGTGTACTTGGGTATGTGATGCCCGCGGTGTAGTTGGGTATGTGATGCCCGCGGTGTAGTTGGGTATGTGGTGCCCGCGGTGTACAAGGGTATGTGGTGCCCGCGGTGTACTAGGGTATGTGATGCCCGCGGTGTAGTTGGGTTTGTGGTGCCCGCGGTGTACTAGGGTATGTGGTGCCCGCGGTGTACTAGGGTATGTGGTGCCCGTGGTGTACTAGGGATACCCGCGGTGTATTTGGGTATATGATGCCCGCGGTGTACTAGGGTGTGTGGTGCCCGCGGTGTACTAGGGTATGTGGTGCCCGCGGTGTAGTTGGGTATGTGATGCCCGCGGTGTACTAGGGTATGTGGTGCCCGCGGTGTAGTTGGGTATGAGGTGCCCGCGGTGTACTAGGGTATATGATGCCCGCGGTGTACTAGGGTATGTGATGCCCGCGGTGTAGTTGGGTATGTGATGCCCGCGGTGTACTGGGTATGTGGTGCCCGCGGTGTACTTGGGTATATGATGCCCGCGGTGTAGTTGGGTATGTGGTGCCCGCAGTGTACTAGGGTATGTGGTGCCCGCGGTGTACTAGGGTATGTGGTGCCCGCGGTGTACTAGCTAGGGTATGTGGTGCCCGCGGTGTACTAGGGTATGTGGTGCCCGCGGTGTAGTTGGGTATATGATGCCCGCGGTGTACTGGGTATGTGGTGCCCGCGGTGTAGTTGGGTATATGATGCCCGCGGTGTAGTTGGGTATATGATGCCCGCGGTGTACTAGGGTATGTGGTGCCCGCGGTGTAGTTGGGTATATGATGCCCGCGGTGCACTGGGTATGTGGTGTCCGCGGTGTACTAGGGTATGTGGTGCCCGCGGTGTACTAGGGTATGTGATGCCCGCGGTGTAGTTGGGTATATGATGCCCGCGGTGTAGTTGGGTATATGATGCCCGCGGTGTACTAGGGTATGTGGTGCCCGCGGTGTATTAGGGTATGTGGTGCCCGCGTTGTAGTTGGGTATATGACGCCCGCGGTGTACTAGGGTATGTGGTGCCCGCGGTGTACTAGGGTATGTGATGCCCGCGGTGTACTAGGGTATGTGATGCCCGCGGTGTACTAGGGTATTTGGTGCCCACATACCCATAGTTGGGTATGTGATGCCCGCGGTGAACTAGGGTATGTGGTGCCCGCGGTGTAACTAGGGTATGTGGTGCCCGCGGTGTACTTGGGTATGTGGTGCCCGCGGTGTACTACTACACCGCGGGCATCACATACCCTAGTACACCGCGGGCATCACATACCCAACTACACCGCGGGCACCACATACCCAAGTATACCGCGGGCACCACATACCCACTAGGGTATGTGATGGCGGGTATCACATACCCTAGTACACCGCGGGCATCACATACCCAACTACACCGCGGGCATCACATACCCTAGTACACCTCGGGCATCACATACCGAACTACACCGCGGGCACCACATACCCTAGTACACCGCGGGCAGCACATACCCAAGTACACCGCAGGCACCACATACCCTAGTACACCGCGGGCATCACATACCCTAGTTCACCGCGGGCATCACATACCCAACTACACTGCGGGCACCACATACCCAAGTACACCGCGGGCATCACATACCCTAGTTCACCGCGGGCACCACATACCCTAGTACACCGCGGGCACTACATACCCAAGTACACCTCGGGCATCACATACCCACCTACACCGCGGGCACCACATACCCAAGTATACCGCGGGTACCACATACCCTAGTACACCGCGGGCATCACATACCCTTGTACACCGCGGACATCACATACCCTAGTACACCGCGGGCACTACATACCCAAGTATACCGCGGGCACTACATACCCAAGTATACCGCGGGCACCACATACCCTAGTACAGCGCGGGCACCAAATATCCTAGTACACCGCGGGCATCACATACCCTAGTACACCGCGGGCATCACATACCCTAGTACACCGCGGGCATTACATACCCAAGTACACCTCGGGCATCACATACCCAACTACACCGCGGGCACCGCGGGCATCACATACCCAACGACACCGCGGGCACCACATACCCAAGTACATCGTGAGCACCACATACCCTAGTACACCGCGGGCACCACATACCCTAGTACACCGCGGGCACCACATACCCTAGTACACCGCGGGCACCACATACCCTAGTACACCGCGGGCATCACATACCCAACTACACCGCGGGCATCACATACCCTAGTACACCGCGGGCATCACATACCCTACTACACCGCGGGCATCACATACCCAAGTACACCGCGGGCATCACATACCCAACTACACCGCGGGCACCACTATGTGATGCCCGCGGTGTACTTGGGTATGTGGTGCCCGCGGTGTACTAGGGTATGTGGTGCCCGCGGTGTACTAGGGTATGTGGTGCCCGCGGTGTACTAGGGTATGTGGTGCCCGCGGTTTACTTGGGTATGTGATGCCCACACCCTACTTGGGTATGTGATGCCCGTGGTGTACTAGGGTATGTGGTGCCCGCGGTGTACTAGGGTATGTGATGCCCGCGGTGTACTTGGGTATGTGATGCCCGCGGTGTACTAGGGTATGTGATGCCCACGGTGTAGTTGGGTATGTGATGCCCACGGTGTAGGTGGGTATGTGATGCCCACGGTGTAGGTGGGTATGTGGTGCCCGCGGTGTACTAGGGTATGTGGTGCCCGCGGTGTACTAGGGTATGTGATGCCCGCGGTGTACTAGGGAATGTGATGCCCGCGGTGTAGTTGGGTATGTGATGCCCGCGGTGTAGTTGGGTATGTGATGCCCGCGGTGTACTAGGGTATGTGGTGCCCGCGGTGTACTAGGGTATGTGGTGCCCGCGGTGTAATTGGGTATGTGGTGCCCGCGGTGTACTAGGGTATGTGATGCCCACGGTGTAGTTGGGTATTGTGGTGCCCGCGGTGTACTAGGGTATGTGGTGCCCGCGGTATACATGGGTATGTGGTGCCCGCGGTGTACTAGGGTATGTGGTGCCAGCGGTATACATGGGTATGTGATGCCCGAGGTGTACTAGGGTATGTGAGGTATGTGATGCCCGCAGTGTACTAGGGTATGTGATGCCCGCGGTGAACTAGGGTATGTGGTGCCCGCGGTGTACTTGGGTATGTGGTGCCCGCGGTGTACTAGGGTATGTGGTGCCCGCGGTGTACTAGGGTATGTGATGCCCGCGGTGTACTAGGGTCTGTGGTGCCTGCGGTGTAGTTGGGTATGTGGTGCCCGCGGTGTACTAAGGTATGTGGTGCCCGCGGTGTAGTTGGGTATATGATGCCCGCGGTGTACTAGGGTATGTGGTGCCCGCGGTGTACTAAGGTATGTGGTGCCCGCGGTGTACTAGGGTATGTGATGCCCGCGGTGTACTTGGGACTTGGGTATGTGGTGCCCGCGGTGTAGTTGGGTATGTGATGCCCGCGGTGTACTAGGGTATGAGGTGCCCGCGGTATACTTGGTATGTGGTGCCCGAGGTGTAGTTAAGTATGTGATGCCCGCGGTGTACTAGGGTATGAGGTGCCCGCGGTATACTTGGTATGTGGTGCCCGCGGTGTACTAGGGTATGTGGTGCCCGCGGTGTACTTGGGTATGTGGTGCCCGCGGTGTAGTTGGGTATGTGATGCCCGCGGTGTAGTTGGGTATGTGATGCCCGCGGTGAACTAGGGTATGTGATGCCCGCGGTGTACAAGGGTATGTGATGCCCGCGGTGTACTAGGGTATGTGATGCCCACGGTGTAGTTGGGTATGTGGTGCCCGCGGTGTACTAGGGTATGTGGTGCCCGCGGTGTACTAGGGTATGTGATGCCCGCGGTGTACTAGGGTATGTGGTGCCCGCGGTGTAGTTGTGTATGTGATACCCGCGGTGTACTAGGGTATGTGATGCCCGCGGTGTACTAGGGTATGTGGTGCCCGCGGTGTACTAGGGTATGTGATGCCCACGGTGTAGTTGGATATGTGGTGCCCGCGGTGTACTAGGGTATGTGATGTCCGCGGTGTAGTTGGGTATGTGGTGCCCGCGGTGTAGGCCCGCGGTGAACTAGGGTATGTGGTGCCCGCGATGTAGTTGGGTATGTGACATACCCTAGTTCACCGCGGGCATCACATACCCAAGTACACCGTGGGCACCACATACCCAAGTACACCGCGGGCGTCACATACCCAAGTACACCTCGGGCATCATATACCCAACTACACCGCGAGCACCACACACCCTAGTACACCGCGGGCACCACATACCCAACTACACCGTGGGCATCACATACCCTAGTACACCGCGGGCATCACATACCCTAGTACACCGTGGGCATCACATACCCACCTACACCGTGGGCATCACATACCCTAGTACACCGCGGGCACCCCATACCCAACTACACTGCGGGCACCACATACCCAACTACACCGCGGGCACCACATACCCTAGTACACCGCGGGCATCACATACCCTAGTACACCGCGGGCACCATATACCCTATGCCCGCGGTGTTGTTGGGTATGTGGTGCCCGCGGTGTAGTTGGGTATGTGATGCCCGTGGTATACTTGGGTATGTGGTGCCCGCGGTTTACTAGGGTATGTGGTGCCCACGGTGTACTTGGGTATGTGGTGCCCGCGGTGTACTAGGGTATGTGATGCCCGCGGTGTAGGTGGGTATGTGATGCCCACGGTGTAGGTGGGTATGTGATGCCCACGGTGTACTTGGGTATGTGATGCCCGCGGTGTAGTTGGGTATGTGGTGCCCGCGGTATACTAGGGTATGTGGTGCCCGCGGTATAGTTGGGTATGTGGTGCCCGCGGTGTACCTGGGTATGTGATGCCCGCGGTGTACTAGGGTATGTGGTGCCCGAGGTGTACTAGGGTATGTGATGCCCGCGGTGTACTAGGGTATGCGGTGCCCGCGGTGTACTAGGGTATGTGGTGCCCGCGGTGTACTAGGGTATGTGATGCCCGCGGTGTACTAGGGTATGTTGTGCCCGCAGTGTACTAGGGTATGTGGTGCCCGCGGTGTACTAGGGTATGTGGTGCCCGCGGTGTACTTAGGTATGTGATGCCCGCGGTGTAGTTGGGTATGTGATGCCCGCGGTGTAGTTGGGTATGTGGTGCCCGCAGTGTACTAGGGTATATGATGCCCACGGTGTAGTTGGGTATGTGATGCCCGCGGTGAACTAGGGTATGTGGTGCCCGCGGTGTATTAGGGTATGTGATGCTCGCGGTGTTCTAGAGTATGTGGTGCCCGCGGTGTACTTGGGTATGTGGTGCCCGCGGTGTACTAGGGTATGTGATGCCCGCGGTGTACTTGGGTATGTGATGCCCGCGGTGTAGTTGGATATGTGATTGCCGCGGTATACTAGGGTATGTGGTGCCCGCGGTGTACTAGGGTATGTGATGCCCGCGGTATACTTGGGTATGTGATGCCCGCGGTGTACTTGGGTATGTGCTGCCCGCGGTGTATTAGTGTATGTGATGCCCGCGGTGTACTAGGGTATGTGGTGCCCGCGCTGTACTAGGGTATGTGGTGCCCACGGTGTACTAGGGTATGTGATGCCCACGGTGTACTAGGGTATGTGATGCCCGCGGTGTAGTTGGGTATGTGGTGCCCGCGGCGTAGTTGGGTATGTGATGCCCGCGGTGTACTAGGGTATGTGGTGCCCGCGGTATACTTGGGTATGTAGTGCCCGCGGTGAAGTTGGGTATGTGGTGCCCGCGGTGTACTAGGGTATGTGGTGCCCGCGGTGTACTAGGGTATGTGATGCCCACGGTGTAGGTGGGTATGTGATGCAACTACACCGTGGGCATCACATACCCACCTACACCGTGGGCATCACATACCCTAGTACACCGCGGGCATCACATACCCAACTACACCGTGGGCATCACATACCCACCTACACCGTGGGCATCACATACCCTAGTACACCGCGGGCATCACATACCCTAGTACACCGCGGGCACCACATACCCAACTACACCGCGGGCATCACATACCCTAGTACACCGCGGGCACCACATACCCCAGTACATCGCGGGCACCACATACCCTAGTGCACCGCGGGCACCACATACCCTAGTAAACCGCGGGCATCACATACCCTAGTTCACCGCGGCCATCACATACCCAAGTACACCGCGGGCATCACATACCCAACTACACTGCGGGCACCACATACCCAAGTACACTGTGGGCATCACATACCCAACTACACCGCGGGCACCACATACCCTAGTACACCGTGGGCACCACATACCCTAGTACACCTCGGATTGGGTATGTGGTGCCCGCGGTGTACTAGGGTATGTGATGCCCGCGGTGTAGTTGGGTATGTGGTGCCCGCGGTGTACTAGGGTATGTGGTGCCCGCGGTGTAGTTAGGTATGTGGTGCCCGCGGTGTACTAGGGTATGTGATGCCCGCGGTATACTTGGGTATGTGGTGCCCGCGGTGTACTAGGGTATGTGATGCCCGTGGTATACTTGGGTATGTAGTGCCCGCGGTGTACTAGGGTATGTGGTGCCCGCGGTGTACTAGGGTATGTGGTGCCCGCGGTGTAGTTGGGTATGTGTAGCCCACGGTGTACAAGGGTATGTGATGCCCGCGGTATACTAGGGTATGTGGTGCCCGCGGTGTACTAGGGTATGTGGTGCCCGCGGTGTACTAGGGTATATGATGCCCATGGTGTAGTTGGGTATGTGCTGCCCGCGGTGTACTAGGGTATGTGATGCCCGCAGTGTAGTTGGGTATGTGGTGCCCGCGTTATACTTGGGTATGTGGTGCCCGCGGTGTACTAGGGTATGTGATGCCCGCGGTGTAGTTGAGAATGTGGTGCCCGCGGTGTACTTGGGTATGTGGTGCCCGCGGTGTAGGTGGGTATGTGATGCCCACGGTGTACTAGGGTATGTGATGCCCGCGGTGTAGTTGGGTATGTGATGCTCGCGGTGTATTTGGGTATGTGATGCCCGCGGTGTATTTAGGTATGTGATGCCCGGGGTGTACTAGGGTATGTAGTGCCCGCGGTATACTTGGGTATGTGGTGCCCGCGGTGTACTAGGGTATGTGGTGCCCGCGCTGTACTACGGTATGTGGTGCCCGCGGTGTACTAGGGTATGTGGTGCCCGCGGCGTACTAGGGTATGTGATGCCCGCGGTGTAGTTGGGTATGTGGTGCCCGCGGTGTACTAGGGTATGTGATGCCCGCGGTGTAGTTGGGTATGTGATGCCCGCGGTGTACTAGGGTATGTGATGCCCGCGGTGTAGTTGGGTATGTGATACCCGCGGTGTACTATGGTATGTGGTGCCCACGGTGTACTAGGGTATGTGGTGCCCGCGGTGTAGTTGGGTATGTGATGCCCGAGGTGTACTTGGGTATGTAGTGCCCGCGGTGTACTAGGGTATGTGATGCACGCGGTGTACTTGGGACTTGGGTATGTGGTGCCCGCGGTGTAGTTCGGTATGTGGTGCCCGCGGTGTACTAGGGTATGTGATGCCCGCGGTGTAGTTGGGTATGTGGTGCCCGCGGTATACTAGGGTATGTGGTGCCCGCGGTGTACTAGGGTATGTGATGCCCGGGGTGTACTAGGGTATGTGATGCCCGCGGTGTAGTTGGGTATGTGATGCCCGCGGTGTACTAGGGTATGTGGTGCCCGCGGTGTACTAGGGTATGTGGTGCCCGCGGTGTAGTTGGGTATGTGATGCCACATACCCATGTACACCGCGGACACCACATACCCAATTACACCGTGGGCATCACATACCCTAGTACACCGCGGGCACCACATACCCTAGTACACCGCGGGCACCACATACCCAATAACACCGCGGGCATCACATACCCAACTACACCGCGGGCACCACATACCCAAGTACACCGCGGGCATCACATACCCTAGTACACCGCGAGCACCACATACCCAAGTATACCGCGGGCACCACATACCGAACTACACCGCGGGCACCACATACCCAAGTCCCAAGTACACCGCGGGCATCACATACCCTAGTACACCGCGGGCACTACATACCCAACTGCACCGCGGGCATCACATACCCTAGTACACTGCGGGCACCACATACCCTAGTACACCGCGGGCACCACATACCCAACTACACCGCGGGCATCACATACCCAACTACACCGCGGGCATCACATACCTAAGTACACCGCGGGCACCACATACCCTAGTACACCGCGGGCACCACATACCCAAGTATACCGCCACATACCCTAGTACACCGCGGGCACCACATACCCTAGTATACCGCGGCAATCACATAACCAACTACACCGCGGGCACCACATACCCTAGTACACCGCGGGCATCACATACCCTAGTACACCTCGGGCACCACATACCCAAGTACACCGCGGGCATCACATACCCAACTACACCGCGGGCACCACACACCCTAGTACACCGCGGGCATCACATAACCTAGTACACCGCGGGCACCACATACCCAAGTACACCGCGGGCACCACATACCCTAGTACACCGTGGGCACCACATACCCAACTACACCGTGGGCATCACATACCCTAGTACACCGCGGGCACCACATACCCAAGTATACCGCGGGCACCACATACCCTAGTACACCGCGGGCACCACATACCCAACTACACCGCAGGCACCACATACCCAAGTATACCGCGGGCACCACATACCCTAGTACAGCGCGGGCACCACATACCCTAGTATAGCGCGGGCACCACATACCCTAGTACACCGCGGGCACCACATACCCAAGTATACCGCGGGCACCACATACCCTAGTACACCGCGGGCATCACATAACCTAGTACACCGTGGGCATCACATACCCAAGTACACCGCGGGCATCACATACCCTAGTACACCGCGGGCACCACATACCCAACTACACCGTGGGCATCACATACCCTAGTACACCGCGGGCACCACATACCCTAGTACACCGCGGGCATCACATACCCTAGTACACCGCGGGCACCACATACCCAACTACACCGTGGGCACCACATACCCAACTACACCGTGGGCATCATATACCCTAGTACACCGCGGGCATCACATACCCAACTACACCGCGGGGACCACATACCCTAGTACACCGCGGGCATCACATACCCTAGTACACCGCGGGCACCACATACCCAACTACACCGCGGGCACCACATACCCAACTACACCGCGGGCATCACATACCCTAGTACACCGCGGGCACCACATACCCTAGTACACCGCGGGCACCACATACCCAACTACACCGTGGGCATCACATACCCTAGTACACCGCGGGCATCACATACCCTAGTACACCGCGGGCACCACATACCCAAGTCCCAAGTACACCGCGTGCATCACATACCCTAGTACACCGCGGGCATCACATACCCAAGTACACCGCGGGCATCACATACCCAACTCTACCGCGGGCACCACATACCCTAGTACACCGCGGGCATCACATACCCTAGTTCACCGCGGGCATCAAATACCCAACTACACCGCGGGCATCACATACCCAACTACACCGCGGGCACCACATACCCTAGTACACCGCGGGCATCACATACCCAACTACACCGTGGGCATCACATACCCTAGTACACCGCGGGGTAGTTGGGTATGTGATGCCCGCGGTGTACTAGGGTATGTGGTGCCCGCGGTGTACTAGGGTATGTGGTGCCCGCGGTGTACTAGGGTATGTGATGCCCGCGGTGTACTAGGGTATGTGGTGCCCGCGGTGTACTAGGGTATGTGGTGCCCGCGGTGTACTAGGGTATGTGAAGCCCGCGGTGTACTAGGGTATGTGATGCCCGCGGTGTAGTTGGGTATGTGATGCCCGCGGTGTACTAGGGTATGTGATGCCCGCGGTGTAGTTGGGTATGTGATACCCGCGGTGTACTATGGTATGTGGTGCCCACGGCACCACACACCACATACCCTAGTACACCGCGGGCACCACATACCGCCCGCGGTGTAGTTGAGAATGTGGTGCCTGCGGTGTACTAGGGTAAGTGGTGCCCGCGGTGTACTAGGGTATGTGGTGCCCGCGGTGTACTAGGGTATGTGGTGCCCGCGGTGTACTTGGGTATGTGGTGCCCGCGGTGTACTAAGGTATGTGGTGCCCGCGGTGTACTAGGGTATGTGGTGACCGCGGTGTACTAGGGTATGTGATGCCCGCGGTGTACTAGGGTATGTGGTGCCCGCGGTGTACTAGGGTATGTGGTGCCCGCGGTGAACTAGGGTATGTGGTGCCGGCGGTGTAGTTGGGTATGTGATGCCCGCAGTGTATTTGGGTATGTGATGCCCGGGGTGTACTAGGGTATGTGATGCACGCGGTGTACTTGGGACTTGGGTATGTGGTGCCCGCGGTGTACTAGGGTATGTGATGCCCGCGGTGTAGTTGGGTATGTGGTGCCCGCGGTATACTAGGGTATGTGGTGCCCGCGGTGTACTAGGGTATGTGGGGCCCGCGGTGTACTAGGGTATGTGATGCCCGCGGTGTACTAGGGTATGTGGTGCCCGCGGTGTACTAGGGTATGTGGTGCCCGCGGTGTACTAGGGTATGTGATGCCCGCGGTGTACTATGGTATGTGATGCCCGCGGTGTAGTTGGGTATGTGATACCCGCGGTGTACTATGGTATGTGGTGCCTGCGGTGTAGTTGGGTATGTGATGCCCGCGGTGTACTAGAGTTTGTGATGCCACCACATACCCTAGTACACGGTGGGCATCACATACCCAAGTATACCGCGGGCACCACATACCCTAGTACACCGCGGGCACCACATACCCTAGTACACCGTGGGCACCACATACCCTAGAACACCACGGGCACCACAAACCCTAGTACACCGCGGGCATCATATACCCTAGTACACCGCGGGCATCACATACCCAACTACACCGCGGGCACCACATACCCAAGTACACCGCGGGCACCGCATACACAAGTATACCGCGGGCACCACATACCCTAGTACACCGCGGGCACCACATACCCAAGTACACCGCGGGCATCACATACCCTAGTACACCGCGGGCGGCATCACATACCCAATTACACCGCGGGCACCACATACCCAACTACACCGCGGGCACCACATACCCAATAACACTGCGGGCACCACATACCCAAGTGCACCGCGGGCATCACATACCCTAGTTCACCGCGGGCATCACATACCCTAGTTCACCGCGGGCATCACATACCCAACTACACCACGGGCACCACATACCCTAGTTCACCGCGGGCATCACATACCCAAGTACACCGCGGGCACCACATACCCTAGTACACCGCGGGCATCACATACCCTAGTTCACCGCGGGCATCACATACCCAACTACACCACGGGGACCACATACTCCAGTACACCGCGGGCACCACATACCCTAGTACACCGCGGGCACCACATACCCAACTACGTGGTGCCCGCGGTGTAGTTGGGTATGTGATGCCCGAGGTGTACTTGGGTATGTAATGCCCGCGGTGTACTAGGGTATGTGATGCCCGCGGTGTACTAGGGTATGTGGTGCCCGCGGTGTAGTTGGGTATGTGATGCCCGAGGTGTACTTGGGTATGTAGTGCCCGCGGTGTACTTGGGTATGTGGTGCCCGCGGTGTAGTTGGGTATGTGATGCCCGCGGTGTACTAGGGTATGTGGTGCCCGCGGTGTAGTTGGGTATGTGGTGCCCGCGGTGTACTAGGGTATGTGATGCCCGCGGTGTACTTGGGTATGTGGTGCCTGCGGTGTAGTTGGGTATGTGATGCCCGCGGTGTACTAGGGTATGTGATGCCCGCGGTGTAGTTGGGTATGTGATGCCCGCGGTGTACTAGGGTATGTGATGCCCGCGGTGTAGTTGGGTATGTGATGCCCGCGGTGTACTAGGGTATGTGATGCCCGCGGTGTAGTTGGGTATGTGGTACACCGTGGGCACCACATACCCAACTACACCATGGGCATCATATACCCTAGTACACCGCGGGCATCACATACCCTAGTACACCGCGGGCACCACATACCCTTGTACACCGCGGGCACCACATACCCAACTACACCGTGGGCATCACATACCCAACTACACCGCGGGCATCACATACCCTAGTACACCGCGGGCACCACATACCCTAGTACACCGCGGGCACCACATACCCTTGTACACCTTGGGTATGTGGTGCCCGCGGTATACACATACCCAACTACACCGTGGGCATCACATACCCTAGTACACCGCGGGCACCACATACCCTAGTACACCGCGGGCATCACATACCTGTGATGCCCGCGGTGTAGTTGGGTATGTGATGCCCGCGGTGTACTAGGGTATGTGATGCCCGCGGTGTACTAGGGTATGTGGTGCCCGCGGTGTACTAGGGTATGTGGTGCCCGCAGTGTACTAGGGTATGTGGTGCCCGCGGTGTACTAGGGTATGTGATGCCCACGGTGTAGTTGGGTATGTGGTGCCCGCGGTGTACTAGGGTATGTGATGCCCACGGTGTAGTTGGGTATGTGACGCCCGCGGTGTACTTGGGTATGTGGTGCCCGCGGTGTACTAGGGTATGTGGTGCCCGCGGTGTACTAGGGTATGTGATGCCCGCGGTGTAGTTGGGTATGTGGTGCCCGCGGTGTACTAGGGTATGTGATGCCCACGGTGTAGTTGGGTATGTGATGCCCACGGTGTAGTTGGGTATGTGGTGCCCGCGGTGTACTAAGGTATGTGGTGCCCGCGGTGTAGTTGGGTATATGATGCCCGCGGTGTACTAGGGTATGTGGTGCCCGCGGTGTATTTGGGTATGTGGTGCCCGCGGTGTACTAGGGTATGTGGTGCCCGCGGTGTACTAGGGTATGTGATGCCCACGGTGTAGGTGGGTATGTGATGCCCACGGTGTAGTTGGGTATGTGGTGCCCACGGTGTACTAGGGTATGTGGTGCCCGCAGTGTACTAGGGTATGTGGTGCCCGCGGTGTACTAGGGTATGTGGTGCCCGCGGTGTACTAGGGTATGTGATGCCCACGGTGTACTTGGGTATGTGATGCCCGCGATGTAGTTGGGTATGTGATGCCCGCGGTGTACTTGGGTATGTGATGCCCGCGGTGAACTAGGGTATGTGGTGCCCGCGGTGAACTAGGGTATGTGTTGCCCGCGGTGTACTTGGGTATGTGGTGCCCGCGGTGTAGTTGGGTATATGATGCCCGCGGGTACCACATACCCTAGTACACCGCGGGCACCACATACCCAACTACACCGCGGGCATCACATACCCAACTACACCGTGGGCATCACATACCCTAGTACACCGCGGGCACCACATACCCAACTACACCGCGGGCACCACATACCCAAGTACACCGCGGGCATCACATACCCTAGTACACCGCGGGCACCACATACCCTAGTACACCGCGGGCACCACATACCCAACTACACCGCGGGCACCACATACCCAACTACATCGCGGGCACCACATACCCTAGTTTACCGCGGGCATCACATACCCAAGTACACCGCGGGCATCACATACCCTAGTACACCGCGGGCATAACATACCCAAGTACACCTCGGGCATCACATACCCAACTACACCGCGGGCACCACATACCCTAGTACACCGCGGGCACCACATACCCAACTACACCGCGGGCATCACATACCCTAGTACACCGCGGGCACCACATACCCTAGTACACCGCGGGCATCATATACCCAACTACACCGCGGGCACCACATACCCAACTAAACCGCGGGCACCACATACCCAAGTATACCACGAGCACCACACACCCTAGTACACCGCGGGCATTACACCGCGGGTACCACATACCCTAGTACACCGCGGGCACCACATACCCTAGTGCACCGCGGGCATCACATACCCTAGTACACCGTGGGCACCACATACCCTAGTACACCGCAGGCATCACATACCCTAGTACACCGCGGGCACCCCATACCCAACTACACCGCGGGCATCACATACCCTAGTACACCGCGGGCATCACATACCCAAGTACACCGCGGGCATCACATACCCTAGTACACCGTGGGCATCACATGCCCAACTACACTGCGGGCACCACATACCCTAGTACACCGCGGGCACCACATTCCCTAGTACACCGCGTGCATCACATACCCAACAACACCGCGGGCACCACATACCCTAGTACACCGCGGGCACCACATACCCTAGTACATCGTGAGCACCACATACCCTAGTACACCGCGGGCACCACATACCCTAGTACACCGCGGCCATCACATACCCAAGTATACCACGGGCACCACATACCCTAGTACACCGCGGGCATCACATACCCAACTACAGCGCGGGCACCACATACCCTAGTACACCGCGGGCATCACATACCCTAGTACACCGCGGGCATCACATTACTAGGGTATGTGATGCCCACGGTGTAGTTGGGTATGTGATGCCCACGGTGTAGTTGGGCATGTGGTGCCCGCGGTGTACTAGGGTATGTGATGCCCGCGGTGTAGTTGGGTATGTGGTGCCCGCGGTGTACTAGAATATGTGGTGCCCGCGGTGTAGTTGGGTATGTGATGCCCGCGGTGTACTAGGGTATGTGATGCCCGCGGTGTAATTGGGTATGTGATGCCCGCGATGTACTTGGGTATGTGGTGCCCGCGGTGTACTAGGGTATGTGGTGCCCGCGGTGTACTAGGGTATGCGGTGCCCGCGGTGTACTAGGGTATGCGGTGCCCGCGGTGTACTAGGGTATGTGATGCCCGCGGTATACTTGTGTATGTGGTGCCCGCGGTGTACTTGGGTATGTGGTGCCCGCGGTGTACTTGGGTATGTGGTGCCCGCGGTGTACTTGGGTATGTGGTGCCCGCGGTGTTGTTGGGTATGTGATGCCCGCGTTGTACTTGGGTATGTGATGCCCGCGGTGTACTAGGGTATGTGGTGCCCGCGGTATACTTGGGTATGTGGTGCCCGCGGTGTAGTTGGGTATGTGATGCCCGCGGTGTACTAGGGTATGTGATGCCCGCGGTGTAGTTGGGTATGTGGTGCCCCACATACCCAAGTACACCGCGGGCATCATATACCCTAGTACACCGCGGGCACCACATACCCTAGTACAACGCGGGCACCACATACCCAACTACACCGAGGGCATCACATACCCAACAACACCGCGGGCACCGCGGGCACCACATACAATAGTACACCGCGGGCACCACATACCCTAGTACACCGCGGGCACCACATACCCTAGTACTCCGCGGGCACTACATACCCTACATACCCAACTACACCGCGGGCATCACATACCCTAGTACACCGCGGGCACCACATACCCAACTACACCGCGGGCACCACATACCCTAGTACACCGCGGGCACCACATACCCAAGTACAGCGCGGGCACCACATACCCTAGTACACCGCGGGCACCACATACCCGACTACACCGCGGGCACCACATACCCAAGTATAACGCGGGCAAGTACACCGCGGGCATCACATACCCTAGTACACCGCGGGCACCACATACCCAAGTACACCGCGGGCATCACATACCCAACTATGTGGTGCCCGCGGTGTACTAGGGTATATGGTGCCAGCGGTGAAGTTGGGTATGTGGTGCCTGCGGTGTAGTTGGGTATGTGGTGCCTGCGGTGTAGTTGGGTATGTGGTGCCCAACTACACCGTGGGCATCACATACCCTAGTACACCGCGGGCATCACATACCCTAGTACACCGCGGGCACCACATACCCAACTACACCGCGGGCATCACCTAGTACACCGCGGGCATCACATACCCAAATACACCGCGGGCATCACATACCCAACTACACCGCGGGCACCACATACCCAAGTATACCGCGGGCACCACATACCCAACTACACCGCGGGCATCACATACCCTAGTACACCGCGGGCATCACATACCCAAATACACCACGGGCACCACATACACCACATACCCTAGTACACCGCGGGCACCACATACCCTAGTACACTGCGGGCACCACATACCCTAGTACACCGCGGGCACCACATACCCTAGTACACCGCGGGTATCACATACCCAACTACACCGCGGGCATCACATACCATAGTACACCGCGGGCATCACATACCCATCTACACCGCGGGCACCACATACCCTAGTACACCGCGGGCACCACATACCCTAGTACACCGCGGGCACCACATACCCTAGTACACCGCGGGCACCACATACCCTAGTACACCGCGGGCACCACATACCCTAGTACACCGCGGGCACCTAAACTTGGGTATGTGATGCCCGCGGTGTACTAGGGTATGTGGTGCCCGCGGTGTACTAGGGTATGTGGTGCCCGCGGTGTACTAGGGTATGTGATGCCCGCGGTGTACTAGGGTATGTGGTGCCCGCGGTGTACTAGGGTATGTGGTGCCCGCGGTGTACTAGGGTATGTGAAGCCCGCGGTGTACTAGGGTATGTGATGCCCGCGGTGTAGTTGGGTATGTGATGCCCGCGGTGTACTAGGGTATGTGATGCCCGCGGTGTAGTTGGGTATGTGATACCCGCGGTGTACTAGGGTATGTGGTGCCCGCGGTGTACTAGGGTATGTGGTGCCCGCAGTGTACTAGGGTATGTGGTGCCCGCGGTGTACTAGGGTTTGTGGTGTATGTGGTGCCCGTGGTGTATTTGGGTATGTGATGCCCGCGGTGTACTAGGGTATGTGATGCCCGCGGTGTAGTTGGGTATGTGGTGCCCGCGGTATACTTGGGTATGTGGTGCCCGCGGTGTAGTTGGGTATGTGATGCCCGCGGTGTATTTGGGTATGTGATGCCCGCGGTGTACTAGGTGATGCCCGCGGTGTAGTTGGGTATGTGGTGCCCGCGGTGTACTAGGGTATGTGATGCCCACGGTGTACTAGGGTATGTGATGCCCACGGTGTAGTTGGGCACCACATACCCAACTACACCGCAGGCACCACATACCCAACTACACCGCGGGCACCACATACCCAACTTCACCGCTGGCACCACATACCCTAGTACACCGCGGGCACCACATAGTTGGGTATGTGGTGCCCGCGGTATACTTGGGTATGTAGTGCCCGCGGTATACTTGGATATGTAGTGCCCGCGGTGTAGTTGGGTATGTGGTGCCCGCGGTGTACTAGGGTATGTGATGCCCGCGGTGTAGTTGCGTATGTGATGCCCGCGGTGTACTAGGGTATGAGGTGCCCGCGGTATACTTGGGTATGTGGTGCCCGCGGTGTTGTTGGGTATGTGATGCCCGCGGTGTACTAGGGTATGTGGTGCCCGCGGTGTAGGTGGGTATGTGATGCCGACGGTGTACTAGGGTATGTGATGCCCGCGGTGTACTAGGGTATGTGGTACCCGCGGTGTAGTTGGGTATGTGATGCCCGCGGTGTACTAGGGTATGTGGTGCCCACGGTGTAGGTGGGTATGTGATGCCCGCGGTGTGCTAGGGTATGTGGTGCCCGCGGTGTACTAGGGTATGTGATGCCCACGGTGTAGTTGGGTATGTGGTGCCCGCGGTGTACTAGGGTATGTGATGCCCGCGGTGTACTAGGGTATGTGATGCCCGCGGTGTACTAGGGTATGTGATGCCCGCAGTGTAGTTGGGTATGGGGTGCCCGCGGTGTACTAGGGTATGTGATGCCCACGGTGTAGTTGGGTATGTGGTGCCCGCGGTGTACTAGGGTATGTGATGCCCACGGTGTAGTTGGGTATGTGATGCCCACGGTGTAGTTGGGTATGTGGTGCCCGCGGTGTTGTTGGGTATGTGATGCCCGCGATGAACTAGGGTATGTGGTGCCCGCGGTGTAGTTGGGTATGTGGTGCCCGCGGTGTACTAGGGTATGTGATGCCCGCGGTGTACAAGGGTATGTGGTGCCCGCGGTGTACTTGGGTATGTGATGCCCGCGGTGTAGTTGGGTATGTGGTGCCCGCGGTGTACTAGGGTATGTGGTGCCCGCGGTGTACTAGGGTATGTGATGCCCACGGTGTAGTTGGGTATGGGGTGCCCACGGTGTTCTAGGGTATGTGATGCCCACGGTGTACTAGGGTATGTGGTGCTCGCGGTGTACTAGGGTATGTGTTGCCCACGGTGTACTAATGTATGTGGTGCCCGCGGTGTACAAGGGTATGTGATGCCCGCGGTATACTTCACATACCCTAGTACACCGCGGGCACCACATACCCACCTACACCGTGGGCATCACATACCCTAGTACACCGTGGGCACCCCCTACCCAACTACACCGCGGGCATCACATACCCTAGTACACCGCGGGCATCACATACCCTAGTACACCGCGGGCACCACATACCCAACTACACCGTGGGCATCACATACCCACCTACACCGTGGGTATGTGATGCCCACGGTGTAGGTGGGTATGTGATGCCCGCGGTGTACTTGTGTATGTGGTGCCCGCGGTGTACTAGGGTATGTGGTGCCCGCGGTGTACTAGGGTATGTGATGCCCCCCAACTACACCGCGGGCACCACATACCCTAGTACACCGCGGGCACCACATACCCAACTACACCGCAGGCACCACATACCCAACTACACCGCGGGCATCACATACCCTTGTACACCGCGGGCACCACATACCCTAGTACACCGCGGGCACCACATACCCAACTACACCGTGGGCATCACATACCCTAGTACACCGCGGGCATCACATACCCTTGTACACCGCGGGCATCACATACCCAACTACACCGCGGGCACCACATACCCTAGTACACCGCGGGCACCACATACCCTAGTACACCGCGGGCACCACATACCCAACTACACCGTGGGCATCACATACCCAACTACACCGTGGGCATCACATACCCAACTACACCGTGGGCATCACATACCCTAGTACACCGCGGGCACCACATACCCAACTACAACGCGGGCATCACATACCCTAGTACACCGTAGGCACCACATACCCAACTACACCGTGGGCATCATATACCCTAGTACACTGCGGGCACCACATACCCAACTACACCGCGGGCATCACATACCCAACTACACCGCGGGCATCACATACCTAAGTACACCGCGGGCACCACATACCCTAGTACACCGCGGGCATCACATACCCTAGTACACCGCGGGCACCACATACCCAACTACACCGCAGGCACCACATACCCAACTACACCGCGGGCATCACATACCCTAGTACACCGCGGGCACCACATACCCTAGTACACCGCGGGCACCACATACCCAACTTCACCGCTGGCACCATATACCCTAGTACACCGCGGGCACCACATACCTTAGTACACCGCGGGCATCACATACCCTAGTACACCGCGGGCACCACATACCCAACTACACCGCGGGCATCACATACCCTAGTACACCGCGGGCACCACATACCCTAGTACACCGCGGGCACCACATACCCAACTACACCGTGGGCATCACATACCCAACTACACCGTGGGCATCACATACCCTAGTACACCGCGGGCACCACATACCCAACTACACCGCGGGCATCACATACCCAACTACACCGCGGGCACCACATACCCTAGTACACCGCGGGCACCACATACCCTAGTACACCGCGGGTATCACATACCCAACTACACCGCGGGCATCACATACCCAACTACACCGCGGGCACCACATACCATAGTACACCGCGGGCATCACATACCCAACTACACCGCGGGCATCACATACCCTAGTACACCGTGGGCATCACATACCCTAGTACACCGCGGGCACCACATACCCTAGTACACCGCGGGCACCACATACCCACCTACACCGTGGGCATCACATACCCTAGTACACCGCGGGCACCACATACCCTAGTACACCGCGGGCATTACGTACACCGCGGGCACCACATACCTTAGTACACCGCGGGCATCACATACCCTAGTACACCGCGGGCACCACATACCCTAGTACACCGCGGGCACCACATACCCTACTACACCGCGGGCATCACAAACCCTAGTACACCGCGGGCACCACATACCGGGCACCACATACCCAACTACACCGTGGGCATCACATACCCACCTACACCGTGGGCATCACATACCCACCTACACCGTGGGCATCACATACCCACCTACACCGTGGGCATCACATACCCACCTACACCGCGGGCATCACATACCCTAGTACACCGCGGGCACCACATACCCTAGTACACCGCGGGCACCACATACCCTAGTACACCGCGGGCACCACATACCCAACTACACCGTGGGCACCACATACCCAAGTATACCGCGGGCACCACATACCCAAGTATACCGCGGGCACCACATACCCTAGTACACCATGGGCATCACATACCCAACTACACCGCCGGCACCACATACCCAACTACACCATGGGCACCACATACGGGCACCCCATACCCAACTACACTGCGGGCATCACATACCCTAGTACACCGCGGGCACCACATACCCTAGTACACTGCGGGCATCATATACCCAACTACACCGCGGGCATCACATACCCTAGTACACCGCGGGCACCACGGTATACTAGGGTATGAGATGACCGCGGTGTACTTGGGTATGTGGTGCCCGCGGTGTACTAGGGTATGTGGTGCCCGCGGTGTACTAGGGTATGTGATGCCCACGGTGTAGTTGGGTATGTGGTGCCCGCGGTGTACTAGGGTATGTGATGCCCACGGTGTAGTTGGGTATGTGGTGCCCGCGGTGTACTAGGGTATGTGGTGCCCGCGGTGTACTAGGGTATGAGATGCCAGCGTGGTACTTGGGTATGTGGTGCCCGCGGTGTAGTTGGGTATGTGATGCCCGCGGTGAACTAGGGTATGTGGTGCCCGCGGGCATCACATACCCAACTACACCGCGGGCATCACATACCCTAGTACACCGCGGGCACCACATACCCTAGTACACCGCGGGCACCACATACCCAACTACACCGCGGGCACCACCCCTACTTCACCGCGGGCACCACATACCCAAGTATACCGCGGGCACCACATACCCTAGTACACCGCGGGCATCACATACCCAACTACGCCGCGGGCACCACATACCCAACTACACCGCGGGCATCACATACCCTAGTACACCGTGGGCATCACATACCCTAGTACACCGCGGGCACCACATACCCTGATGCCCGCGGTGTACTTGGGTATGTGGTGTACTAGGGTATGTGATGCCCGCGGTGTAGTTGGGTATGTGATGCCCGTGGTGTAGTTGGGCATCACATACCCTAGTACACCGCGGGCACCACATACCCAACTACACCGCGGGCATCACATACCCAACTACACCGCGGGCATCACATACCCAAGTACACCGCGGGCATCACATACCCAACTACACCGCGGGCACCACATACCCTAGTACACCGCGGCAATCACATATCCAACTACACTGCGGGCATCACATACCCAAGTATACCGCGGGCACCACATACCCTAGTCTTGTGTATGTGGTGCCCGCGGTGTACTAGGGTTTGTGGTGCCCGCAGTGTACTAGGGTATGTGGTGCCCGCGGTGTACTTGGGTATGTGGTGCCCGCGGTGTACTAGGGTATGTGGTGCCCGTGGTGCCCGCGGTGTACTTGGGTATGTGGTGCCCGCGGTGTACTAGGGTATGTGGTGCCCGCGGTGTAGTTGGGTATGTGATGCCCGAGGTGTAGTTGGGTATGTGGTGCCCGCGGTGTAGTTGGGTATGTGGTGCCCGCGGTGTAGTTGGGTATGTGGTGCCCGCGGTGTACTAGGGTATGTGATGCCCACGGCGCAGTGTAGTTGGGTATGGGGTGCCCGCGGTGTACTAGGGTATGTGATGCCCACGGTGTAGTTGGGTATGTGGTGCCCGCGGTGTACTAGGGTATGTGATGCCCACGGTGTAGTTGGGTATGTGATGCCCGCGGTGTACTAGGGTATGTGGTGCTCACGCGATGTAGTTGGGTATGTGATGCCCGCGGTATACTTGGGTATGTGATGCCCACGTATACCGCGGTGCCCGCGCATCACATACCCAACTACACCGTGGCCACCCCATACCCAGGCATCACATACCCAAGTACACCGCGGGCATCACATACCCTAGTACACCGCGGGCACCACATACCCAACTACATCGCGGGCATCACATACCCTTGTACACCACGCGCATCACATACCTTAGTACACCGTGGGCATCACATACCCAAATACACCGCGGGCATCACATACCCAACTACGCCGTGGGCACCACATACCCTAGTACACCGCGGGCACCACATACCCTAGTATACCGCGGTGTAGTTGGGTATGTGGTGCCCGCGGTGTACTAGGGTATGTGGTGCCCGCGGTGTAGTTGGGTATGGGGTGCCCGCGGTGTACTAGGGTATGTGATGCCCGCGGTGTACTAGGGTATGAGGTGCCCGCGGTGGGGTATGTGGTGCCCGCGGTGTACTAGGGTATGTGGTGCCCGCGGTGTACTAGGGTATGTGGTGCCCGCAGTGTACTAGGGTATATGATGCAGTACACCTCGGGCATCACATACCCAACTACACCGCGGGCACCACATACCCAAGTACACCGCGGTATGTGCTGCCCGCGGTGTACTAGGGTATGTGGTGCCCGCGGTGTAGGTGGGTATGTGATGCCCACGGTGTACTAGGGTATGTGATGCCCGCGGTGTACTTGGGTATGTGATGCCCACGGTGTACTAGGGTATGTGATGCCCGCGGTATACTTGGGTATGTGATGCCCGCGGTGAACTAGGGTATGTGGTGCCCGCGGTGTACTTAGGTATGTGGTGCGGTGTAGTTGGGTATGTGATGCCCACGGTGTAGTTGGGTATGTGGTGCCCGCGGTGTTGTTGGGTATGTGATGCCCGCGATGAACTAGGGTATGTGGTGCCCGCGGTGTAGTTGGGTATGTGGTGCCCGCGGTGTACTAGGGTATGTGATGCCCGCGGTGTACAAGGGTATGTGGTGCCCGCGGTGTACTTGGGTATGTGATGCCCACGGTGAAGTTGGGTATGTGGTGCCCGCGGTGTACTAGGGTATGTGATGCCCACGGTGTAGTTGGGTATGTGATGCCCGCGGTGTACTAGGGTATGTGATGCCCGCGGTGTACTTGGGTATGTGGTGCCCGCGGTGTACTAGGGTATGTGGTGCCCGCGGTGTACTAGGGTATGTGGTGCCCGCGGTATACTTGTGTATGTGGTGCCCGCGGTGTAGTTGGGTATGTGATGCCCGCGGTGTATTTGGGTATGTGGTGCCCGCGGTGTTCTAGGGTATGTGGTGCCCGCGGTGTACTAGGGTATGTGGTGCCCGCGGTGTACTTGGGTATGTGGTGCCCACGGTGCACTAGGGTATGTGGTGCCCGCGGTGCACTAGGATATGCGGTGCCCGGGCATCACATACCCAAGTATACCGCGGGAATCACATACCCAACTACACCGCGGGCACCACATACCCTAGTACACCGCGGGCACCACATACCCTAGTACACCGTGGGCACCACATACCCTAGTACACCGCGGGCACCACATACCCTAGTACACCGCGGGCATCACCCAAGTACACCGTGGGCATCACATACCCTAGTACACCGCGGGCACCACATACCCTAGTACACCGCGGGCATCACATACCCTAGTACACAACTACACCGCGGGCACCACATACCCTAGTACACCGCGGGCACCACATACCCTAGTACACCGCGGGCACCGTACTAGGGTATGTGGTGCCCGCGGTGTACTAGGGTATGTGATACCCTAGTACACTGCGGGCATCACATACCATGGGTATGTAGTGCCCGCGGTGTTGCCCGCGGTGTACTAGGGTGTGTGGTGCCCGAGGTGTACTAGGGTATATGATGCCCGCGGTGTACTAGGGTATGTGATGCCCGCGGTGTACTAGGGTATGTGGTGCCCACGGTATACTAGGATATGTGGTGCCCGAGGCATCACATACCCTAGTACACCGCGGGCATCACATACCCTAGTACACCGCGGGCACCACATACCCAACTACACCGTGGGCATCACATACCCACCTACACCGTGGGCATCACATACCCTAGTACACCGCGGGCACCACATACCCTAGTACACCGCGGGCATCACATACCCAACTACACCGTGGGCATCACATACCCACCTACACCGTGGGCATCACATACCCTAGTACACCGCGGGCACCACATACCCAACTACACCGTGGGCATCACATACCCACCTACACCGCGGGCACCACATACCCAAGTACACCGCGGGCATCACATACTCAAGTTCCCTACTATACCGCGGGCACCACATACACAAGTATACCGCGGGCACCACATACCCTAGTACACCGCGGGCACCACATACCCTAGTACACTGCGGCGTTATACATGGGTATGTGATGTGGGTATGTGATGCCCACGGTGTACTTGGGTATGTGATGCCCGCGGTGTACTAGGGTATGTGATGTACTAGGGTATGTGATGCCCGCGGTGTACTAGGGTATGTGGTGCCCTTGGTGTACTAGGGTATGTGATGCCCGCGGTGTACTAGGGTTTGTGGTGCCCGAGGTGTTCTAGGGTATGTGGTGCCCACGGTGTACTAGGGTATGTGGTGCCCGCGGTGTACTAGGGTATGTGATGCACCACATACCCCCCAACTACACCGCGGGCATCACATACCCTAGTACACCGCGGGCTTCACATACCCAACTACACCGCGGGCATCACATACCCTAGTACACCGCGGGCATCACATACCCAAGTACACCGCGGGCACCACATACCCTAGTACACCGCGGGCACCACATACCCTAGTACACCGCGGGCATCAACCCTAGTACACCGCGGGCACCACATACCCTAGTACACCGCGGGCACCACATACCCAACTAGTTCAGCGTGGGCATCACATACCCTAGTAAACCTAGGGTATGTGATGCCCGCGGTGTAGTTGGGTATGTGATGCCCGCGGTGTAGTTGGGTATGTGGTGCCCGCGGTGTAGTTGGGTATGTGGTGCCACCCAAGTACACCGCGGGCACCACATACCCTAGTACACCGCGATGCCCGCGGTGTACTAGGGTATGTGGTGCCCGCGGTGTACTAGGGTATGTGGTGCCAGCGGTGTAGTTGGCTATGTGATGCCCGCGGTGTACTAGGGTATGTGGTGTCCGCGGTGTACTTGGGTATGTGATGCCCGCGGTGAACTAGGGTATGTGGTGCCCGCGGTGTAGTTGGGTATGTGATGCCCGCGGTGAACTAGGGTATGTGATGCCCGCGGTGAACTAGGGTATGTGATGCCCGCGGTGCACTTGGGTATGTGGTGCCCGCGGTGTTGTTGGGTATGTGGTGCGGGCATCACATACCCACCTACACCGTGGGCATCACATACCCACCTACACCGCGGGCATCACATACCCAACTACACCGCGGGCATCACATACCCAAGTAAACCGCGGGCACCACATACCCTAGTAAACCGTGGGCATCACATACCCTAGCTAGTACACTGCGGGCACCACATACCCACCTACACCGTGGGCATCACATACCCACCTACACCGCGGGCACCACATACCCAAGTATACCGCGGGCACCACATACCCTAGTACACCGCGGGCACCACATACCCACCTACACCGTGGGCATCACATACCCTAGTACACCGCGGGCACCACATACCCTAGTACACCGCGGGCATCACATACCCTAGTACACCTCGGGCACCACATACCCAACTACACCGCGGGCACCACATACCCAAGTATACCGCGGGCACCACATACCCTAGTACACCCCGGGCATCACATACCCAAATACACTGCGGGCATCACATTGCCCACGGTGTAGTTGGGTATGTGGTGCCCGCGGTGTACTAGGGTATGTGATGCCCGCGGTGTAGTTGGGTTTGTGATGCCCGCGGTGTAGTTGGGTATGTGATGCCCGCGGTGTACTAGGGTATGTGGTGCCCGCGGTGTACTAGGGTATGTGGTGCCCGCGGTATACTTGGGTATGTGGTGCCCGCGGTGTAGTTGGGTATGTGATGCCCGCGGTGAAGTTGGGTATATGATGCCCGAGGTGTACTTGGGTATGTAGTGCCCGCGGAATACTTGGGTATGTGGTGCCCGCGGTGTAGGTGGGTATGTGATGCCCGCGGTGTACTAGGGTATGTGATGCCCGCGGTGTAGTTGGGTATGTGATGCCCGCGGTGTACTAGGGTATGTGGTGCCCGCGGTGTACTAGGGTATGTGATACCCAACTACACCGCGGGCATCACATACCCTAGTACACCGCGGGCACCACATACCAAACTACACCGCGGGCACCACATACCCTAGTACACCGCGGGCATCACATACCCTAGTACACCGCGGGCACTACATACCCTAGTACACCGCGGGCACCACATACCCTAGTACACCGCGGGCACCACATACCCAACTACACCATGGGCATGACATACCCTAGTACACCGCGGGCACCACATACCCTAGTACACCGCGGGCACCACATACCCAACTAGTTCACCGCGGGCATCACATACCCTAGTACACCGCGGGCACCACATACCCTAGTATACCGCGGGCACCACATACACAATTATACCGCGGGCACCACATACCCTAGTACACCGCGGACACCACATACCCTAGTACACCGCGGGCGCCCGCGGTGTAGTTGGGTATGTGGTGCCCGCGGTGTACTAGGGTATGTGATGCCCGCGGTGTAGTTGGGTATGTGGTGCCCGCGTTATACTTGGGTATGTGGTGCCCGCGGTGTAGTTGGGTATGTGATGCCCACGGTGTAGTTGGGTATGTGGTGCCCGCGGGCATCACATACCCATGTATACCGCGGGCACCACATACCCTAGTACACCGTGGGCATCACATACCCTAGTACACCGCGGGCACCACATACCCAACTACACCGCGGGCACCACATACCCAACCCAACTACACCGTGGGCACCACATACCCAACTACACCGCGGGCACCACATACCCAACAACACCGCGGGCACCACATACCCTAGTACACCGCGGACACCACATACCCAAGTATACCGCGGGCACCACATACCCTAGTACACCGCGGGCATCATATACCCAACTACACCGCGGGCACCACATACCCTAGTACACCGCGGGTACCACATACCCTAGTACACCGCGGGCACCACATACCCTAGTACACCTATACCGCGGGCACCACATACCCTAGTACACCGCGGGCATCACATACCCAACTCTACCGCGGGCACCACATACCCTAGTACACCGCAGGCATCACATACCCTAGTTCACCGCGGGCACCACATACCCTAGTACACTGCGGGCACCACATACCCTAGTACACCGCGGGCATCACATACCCAAGTACACCGCGGGCACCACATACCCTAGTACACCGCGGGCACCACATACCCTAGTACACCGCGGGCACCACATACCCAACTACACCGCGGGCATCACATACCCTAGTACACCGCGGGCACCACATACCCTAGTACACTGCGGGCATCACATACCCAACTACGCCGCGGGCACCACATACCCTAGTTCACCGCGGGCATCACATACGCTAGTTCACCGCGGGCATCACATACCCAAGTACACCGCGGGCACCACATACCCTAGTACACCGCGGGCATCACATACCATAGTACACCGCGGGCATCACATACCCAAGTAGTAGGGTATGTGATGCCCGCGGTGTACTAGGGTATGTGATGCCCGCGGTGTAGTTGGGTATGTGATGCCCGCGGTGTACTAGGGTATGTGATGCCCGCGGTGTACTAGGGTATGTGGTGCCCGCGGTATACTTGGGTATGTGATGCCCGCGGTGTCATTGGGTATGTGGTGCCCGCGGTGTACTAGGGTATGTGGTGCCCGCGGTGTAGTAGGGTATGTGATGCCCGCGGTGTACTAGGGTATGTGATGCCCGCGGTGTAGTTGGGTATGTGGTGCCCGCGGTGTACTAGGGTATGTGATGCCCGTGGTGTACTTGGGTATGTGATGCCCGCGGTGTACTAGGGTATGTGGTGCCCGCGGTGTACTAGGGTATGTGATGCCCGCGGTAGAGTTGGGTATGTGGTGCCCACGGTGTACTAGGGTATGTGATGCCCGCGGTGTAGTTGGGTATGTGGTGCCCGTGGTGTAGTTGCGTATGTGATGCCCGCGGTGTAATAGGGTATGAGGTGCCCGCGGTATACTTGGGTATGTGGTGCCCGCGGTGTTGTTGGGTATGTGATGCCCACGGTGTACTAGGGTATGTGATGCCCGCGGTGTACTTGGGTATGTAGTGCCCGCGGTGTACTAGGGTATGTGATGCCCGCGGTATACTTGTGTATGTGGTGCCCGCGGTGTAGTTGGGTATGTGGTGCCCGCGGTGTACTTGGGTATGTGGTGCCCGCGGTGTACTTGGGTATGTGATGCCCGCGGCATACCCTAGTACACCGCGGGCATCACATACCCAACTACATCGCGGGCACCACATACCCAAGTACACCGCGGGCATCACATACCCTAGTACACCGCGGGCACCACATACCCAACTACACCGCAAGCACCACATACCCAAGTATACCGCGGGCACCACATACCCTAGTACAGCGCGGGCACCACATACCCAAGTATACCGCGGGCACCACATACCCTAGTACACCGCGGGCAGCACATACCCAAGTACACCGCGGGCATCACATACCCAACTACACCGCGGGCATCACATACCCTAGTACACCGCGGGCATCACATACCCTAGTACACCGCGGGCACCACATACCCTAGTACACCGCGGGCATCACATACCCTAGTACACCGCGGGCCCCACATACCCTAGTACACCGCGGGCACCACATACCCTAGTATACCGCGGGCACCACATACCCAACTACACCGCGGGCATCACATACCCTAGTACACCGCGGGCACCACATACCCTAGTACACCGCGGGCACCACATACCCAAGTACACCGCGGGCACCACATACCCAAATACACCGCGGGCACCACATACCCTAGTACACCGCGGGCACCACATACCCTAGTACACCGCGGGCACTACATACCCAAGTACAGCGCGGGCACCACATACCTTAGTACACCGCGGGCACCACATACCCAAGTATACCGCGGGCACCACATACCCTAGTACACCGCGGGCAGCACATACCCAAGTACAACGTGGGCACCACATACCCAACTACACCGCGGGCATCACATACCCTAGTACACCGTGGGCATCACATACCCTAGTACACCGTGGGCACCACATACCCTAGTACAGCGCGGGCACCACATACCCTAGTACACCGCGGGCATCACATACACTAATACACCGCGGGCAGCACATACCCAAGTACACCGCGGGCATCACATACCCAAGTATACCGCGGGCATCACATACCCTAGTACACCGCGGGCACCACATACCCTAGTATACCGCGGCAATCACATATCCAACTACATCGCGGGCATCACATACCCTAGTACACCTCGGGCATCACATACCCAACTACACCGCGGGCATCACATACCCTAGTACACCGCGGGCATCACATACCCAAATACACCACGGGCACCACATACCCTAGTACACCGCGGGCACCACATACCCTAGTACACCGCGGGCACCACATACCCTAGTACACCGCGGGCACCACATACCCTTGTACACCGTACACCGCGGGCATCACATACCCAACTACACCGCGGGCACCACATACCCAACTACACCGCGGGCATCACATACCCTAGTACACCGCGTGCACCACATACCCAAGTACACCGCGGGCACCACATACCCTAGTACACCGCGGGCATCACATACCCAACTACACCGCGGGCACCACATACCCTAGTACACCGCGGGCATCACATACCTTACTACACCGCGGGCACCGCATACCCTAGTACACCGCGAGGATCACATACCAAACTACGCCGTGGGCACCACATACCCTAGTACACCGCGGGCACCACATACCCTAGTACACCGCGGGCATCACATACCCAACTACACCGCGGGCACCACATACCCAACTACACCGCGGGCATCACATACCCTAGTACACCGTGGGCACCACATACCCAATTACACCGCGGGCATCACATACCCAACTACACCGCGGGCACCACATACCCTAGTACACCGCGGGCACCACATACCCAATTACACCACGGGCATCACAGTGGTGCCCGCGCTGTACTAGGGTATGTGGTGCCCGCGGTGTAGGTGGGTATGTGATGCCCACGGTGTAGGTGGGTATGTGATGCCCACGGTGTAGGTGGGTATGTGATGCCCACGGTGTAGTTGGGTATGTGGTGCCCGCGGTGTACTAGGGTATGTGGTGCCCGCGGTGTACTAGGGTATGTGATGCCCGCGGTGTACTAGGGAATGTGATGCCCGCGGTGTAGTTGGGTATGTGATGCCCGCGGTGTAGTTGGGTATGTGATACCCGCGGTGTACTAGGGTATGTGGTGCCCGCGGTGTACTAGGGTATGTGGTGCCCGCGGTGTAGTTGGGTATGTGATGCCCGCGGTGTACTAGGGTATGTGATGCCCGCGGTGTAGTTGGGTATGTGATGCCCGCGGTGTACTAGGGTATGTGATGCCCGCGGTGTACTAGGGTATGTGATGCCCGCGGTGTAGTTGGGTATGTGATGCCCGCGGTGAACTAGGGTATGTGGTGCCCGCGGTGTAGTTGGGTATGTGATGCCCGCGGTGTACTTGGGTATGTGATGCCCACGGTGAACTAGGGTATGTGGTGGTATGTGGTGCCCGCGGTGTACTAGGGTATGTGGTGCCCGCGGTGTACTATTGTATGTGGTGCCCGCGGTATACTTGGGTATGTGGTGCCCGCGGTGTAGTTGAGAATGTGGTGCCTGCGGTGTACTAGGGTATGTGGTGCCCGCGGTGTAGGTGGGTATGTGATGCCCACGGTGTAGTTGGGTATGTGATGCCCGCGGTGTACTAGGGTATGAGGTCCCCGCGGTGTAGTTGGGTATGAGATGCTCGCGGTGTACTAGGGTATGTGATGCCCGCGGTGTAGGTGGGTATGTGGTGCCCGCGGTGTACTAGGGTATGTGATGCCCGCGGTGTAGTTGGGTATGTGGTGCGGGCATCACATACCCTAGTACACAGCGGGCATCACATACCCTAGTACACCGCGGGCACCACATACCCAACTACACCGCAGGCACCACATACCCAAGTATACCGCGGGCATCACATACCCTAGTACACCTCGGGCATCACATACCCATGTATACCGCTGGCACCACATACCCTAGTACACCGCGGGCACCACATACCCTAGTATACCGCGGGCATCACATACCCATGTATACCGCGGGCACCACATACCCTAGTACACCGCGGGCACCACATACCCTAGTACATCGTGAGCACCACATACCCTAGTACACCGCGGGCATCACATACCCAACTACACCGCGGGCACCACATACCCTAGTACACCGCGGGCACCACATACCCAACTACACCGCAGGCACCACAGACCCTCACATACCCAACTACACCGTGGGCATCACATACCCTAGTACACCGCGGGCACCACATACCCTAGTAAACCGCGGGCACAACATACCCTAGTACACCGCGGGCATCACATACCCAACTACACCGCGGGCACCACATACCCTAGTACACCGCGGGCCATCACATACCCTAGTTCACCACATACCCAAGTACACCGCGGACACCACATACCCTAGTACACCGCGGGCATCACATACCCTAGTTCACCGCGGGCATCACATACCCTAGTACACCGCGGGCACCACATACCCAAAACATTCGTAAATGAATTATTATTGCGATACAACTCAATCACACGTGTTACAAAGGTACTTGGTTGGGTATTACGTTTCATCAAGTGTGCAAGAGACAAAAGCAGTGCATCGCACTCGTACAACAAGGTGCTTACCTCATGTGAAATGAATAATGCACGTACAATACTTATCAAAGAAGTTCAAGGACAAGACTTTTCAGAAGATTTAGAGTACATCAAGGAACATGGGCATGTGAGTTTGAAGAGTAAAATAGGATCTTTAAACCCATTCATTGACGATGAAGGATTGTTAAGAGTCGGAGGAAGACTGCACAACGCAAATATCAGTATATCAGCAAAGCATCCTATCATTTTATCATGTCACGGCCGACTCACAGATCTCATCATTCATCAAGCCCACGTGACTACTCTTCACGGCGGACCAAGATTAACGCTATCATATATCAGATATCAATTTTGGATCATTAGTGGAATGCGCACTGTAAAACGTCAGTTAAGACAATGTGTACGCTGTCGAAGATTTAGTACTGAGAAGAATCAACACATTATGGCCGACCTACCACAACCTAGAGTCACCCCCTCGCGGCCCTTTACACATGCTGGGGTTGATTTCACTGGGTTTGTGGAACTAAAGATCAACAAAGGACGAGGAATAAAAACCTGCAAGGGATACATTGCGGTTTTTGTATGCCTATCTACAAAGGCTATACACCTTGAACTGGTGTCTGACCTTAGTACGCCGACCTTTTTGGCGGCATTTCGACGTTTTTGCGCACGTCGTGGAGTTCCGAGTCATATGTACAGTGACAACGGAACTAATTTTATCGGCGCTGATCGTTTACTAAAACAAGAGTACAATGAGATCATGCAAAATATCAATACAGATTTTTTCAACAATATCAACGATTACAATATCATTTGGCACAAAAATGCACCCTGCTGGCCTTCGGCTGGAGGCCTGTGGGAATCTGCAGTCAAGAGCATGAAATATCACTTAAAACGTGTCTTAGGAGATCAGAAGTTAACGTACGAAGAGTTTACCACATTACTTCATCAAATCGAGGCGTGTTTAAACTCAAGGCCGTTATGTCAACTCATTGAAAGTCCAAACGATGAGTATCTCACTCCTGGACATTTCCTTGTCGGCGGACCACTTTTATCAAGACCACAGACAGAACCGGGTTCCGTCACCTTATCACAACGTTGGCAGTTAGTCCAAACTATGAACAAACATTTTTGGAAAAAATGGTCTGCAGAGTATTTACAACAGCTGCAAACTAGAACAAAATGGAGAAGTCATAATGAAAACCTCAAGGTAGATGACGTCGTTATTATCAAAGAGGACAATTTACCTCCGGGTAAGTATGCCCTTGGTCGCGTTCAAGACCTACATCAAGGACAAGATGGATGTGTCCGCGTCGTGACTTTAAAAACAAGCAGCAGTATCATCAAGAGGCCTGTCAACAAATTAATTTTACTTCCTATTAGAGAAGAGGAACAAACTCCTATGCAGCAGGCTTCACAACAACCTGATCAACCATCAACATCAAATCAAGGCCAAGGTCAACCAAGTAGAATGCAGCTACGACCTCGACCTAGAAACAAAAACTACGGGGGATGTACCCGCACTCACCCCCTTCACACCGCACTGTGGCTCGTTAGCCTCTAACACATGCACTACACTGTTGGATCGCGAGCGTGGGCGCGGCAGTGGCGCCGCTGCCACCGCGTACGAGACCGCAGGTTCCCGGCGCGCCATGACGAGGCGGCGATTCCTTCGCCACCTCCAGCCAATGGCGATCATTACACTTACCACGATGATACTGATAATGATGTACACCATGACGTAATGATGCACGTCATGGACGCTGAGCTCATTAGAAGACTGTTCTTTTAATAGCTTTATTTGACCGGCAAGATCATTCCATTCCTGGTCTGCTGTCGGATTGATACTTTGATCGGATGATAAGGCTGTACTTATAATTTTATTTAATACTGATACCTCTGGGACTTCATAGTTAAATTGTGTATTGATTTTGCTTAAGAAGTTGTTATGTGTATAAATAGTGTAACCGGAGCCCTTGAGTTTACAATCGTCACCCAAAGTTATCATCCCGGTACTTGTTAATTGTTTGATAGTGATCCCAGCTGGACATTGAATGCGTACGTGGCAATCTGAACAACACGCGAACAGCCAGTCATTTGGTCTGTGTAACTTGATCCAGCGATCTTGGCAAGTCGTAACAAATGTTTTACAAGTTGATTCGATATTTGTTGATAGTAGTTTGATACTGCATAATGATTGTTTAAGTTGTAAATTATAAATTGGTAATTGTAACGCACATAATAGTTTTTCATTAGGTGAGTGTATACATTGATGTAGATCGTTATCTGATAGAAATGAGGCGATATCTTTCTTTAAGTTATCTCATTAATAAGAATCAAAGTCCTGACTGACTGACGGCTGACGTACAAGCCACAGCCCAAACCGCTGGTCCTAGAGACTTGAAATTTGGAAGGCGTGTTCCTGGAGTGACTGTGTGGCGTACTAAGGCAGGAATTTTGGAAATAACGCTCCGGAGCCCTAAAAAAAGGCTTTGAAGTTTGTATGCAGAATCTTATCCCGTGAACCGATTGACTTGAAACTTGGTACGCATAATGTTGACGCGAAATAAAATGGATCTGCATTTTTAGATTTTGCAAAATCATCCCCATTTCCCTAAAATTGAGTAAGTAAAGTTTAAAATTTCGATTTAGTATACGATTTCGAGTAGAGATGGCGCTGTCACGCGTGGCGTAATCCTAGAACGCGCTATCGATGCGTTTTGGCAATGTGTTATAGGTAAGTCGATCGGTATTAGCAATAGTTTCGTTGGATCGAGTTATTTTGTTAGGTAATTTAGGGTTGCGTGCGTACCTAATTACCGCTGACGGTAATATATCGTATACGATTTAGTATAAGATTTCGAGTATAGATGGCGCTGTCACGCGTGGCGTAATCCTAGAACGCGCTATCGGTGCGTTTTGGCAATGTGTTTTAAGTCGATCGGTATTGGCGATTGTTTCGTTAAGTTATTTTGTTAGGTAAATTAGGGTTGCGTACCCAATTACCGTCAGCGGTAACTGCTGACGAATAAATATTTAAAAACAAAATGTTAAATAATCAAGGGGCGCTCAAAGTCACATACAAAAACATAATTTACTTAGATGGTTGGTTTTTTTGTTTTATTATTATTATTAAACGGTTTTACTTAGCTCACTCCGTTTGTTTTATTCTTGGGTCAAATTTAGTAATTCAAATTTCACCCTCTTCTTGTCAACCGATCAATCTGAAATTTTGTATACACTTTGGATTTTGATGACAATACAAGTATGTTTATTCATTATCATTACAAATTCAAGATGGCCGCCGCTACAAAATGGCGGATAAGTTATGTTTTATTAATCCCATCAATATGGGTATCAAATGAAAGGGCTCAACAAGCCGAATACAATATACTATAAAAAAATGAAATCCAAGATGGCGGCCGCTGCAAAATGGCGGATAACGTAGGTTTTATCAATCCCATCAATATGGGTATCAAATGAAAGGGGTCAACAAGCAGAATACAATATACTATAAAAAATTGAAATCCAAGATGGCGGATAACGCAGGTTTTATCAATCCCATCAATATGGGTATCAAATGAAAGGGCTCAACAAGCAGAATACAATATACTATAAAAAAATGAAATCCAAGATGGCGGCCGCTACAAAATGGCGGATAACGTAGGATTTATCAATCCCATCAATATGGGTATCAAATGAAAGGGCTCAACAAGCAGAATACAATATACTATAAAAAAATGAAATCCAAGATGGCGGCCGCTACAAAATGGCGGATAACGTAGGTTTTATCAATCCCATCAATATGGGTATCAAATGAAAGTGCTCAACTTTGGACTACGTATAGAGGAGTTGGACTGCAATAAACTAATGGGCAAGAAACCTTGCAATAATAAAGCACTAAATGAATTAAACAGAATGCGAAATAAAAACTAAAAATAAAAAAAGGTAAAAAAACTTTTTAAGTTAAACGGTTTTATGTTAAACATACATTGCAATGTTTAGGATAAATGTACTAAAAACCAAAAAATAATAAAATAGATACAGTCGTGGGAATTATAAACATATGCATAGACTAGACTAAAATAAAACCGTGGGGCACGTCAATTGTCTACAATCGTTGATTAAAATGTTTGTAGACAATATTTTAAAAATATTTTAAAATTCCTTCGTGGGAAAGGGGGCAAGTGTGTTGTAACGTTATTAATCGACGAATTTTAATCAAATTATTAAGAGGCGCTCTGTGACTTAATTTTACTCTAATGAATGCAATAAAATGAGGGAAGTTTTCTGTAGCGTTATTTATCGACGAAAGTGAAAAATTTGAAAAAAGGAAGTTTGTAGTAGCGTTTTTTATGGACGATTTCAATCAAGTTTGAGATTCAGAGCGTTTTCACATTATCCGATCCGATATCGGGGTGAGTAAAATGTATTGAAAATGTACCTGTCTTTCATATTGTCCGGCCCGATATCGGATATCGGAGCCGGCACCGATATGCTGGCGGTACCATCGGACGCCCTATCGGATAATGAGAAAACGCTCTCACTCTACGAGCGTTTTCACATTATTCGATCGGGATATCGGATCAGCGTCCGATCCGATATCGGGGTAAGTAAAATGTATGAAATATGTACCTCCGATATCCGATATCGGTGTCGGACGCCGATCCGATATCGGGGTAAGTAAAATTAAATTAAATAGGTAAATATTTCATACATTTTACCTACCCCGATATCGGATCGGCGTCCGACAACGATATCGGATCGGATAATATGAAAACGCTCTTAGGGCTCTTTCAATTTATGCGTTTCGTATCGGACCGCTGCAGTGCCGAAGCGGTGCGTTCGTCGTACGGCGTAAGGACGGACGGTCGTTTGATTTCATACAAAATGCACGGTGCGGAAACAGTGCGGCGTCCGTACCGCGAACGTTCGACAGCAGGACGGCAACGTTGCAACCCCACGTGTTCAGTTCAGTGCGTTCATAGTGCGGTGACAAGAAGGAGGCTAATTTCTAAACGGTAATTACCGTTTAGAAATTAGCCTCCTTCTTAATAATCTATCTTAATATTATATCTATCATCCATTATAAATTTATAATGGATAATGGAAATCACCACAATCATGGGTGCCGTGATTACACAACCAAGGAAAACACAGCCACGGAATGTACAGCCCGGAATCGGTGACCATTTTGGCATCCAATTCCGGGCTGTGCATTCCGTGGCTGTGTTTTCCTTGGTTGTACATTCCCGACACGTGTTGGGAATTTGATGCCAAATGACGTCATAGCATATGCTTCGTTTGCACTTACTCGAATTTTTCGTTTAGCCGATCATGTACAAGTAGCTAACTATGCCACTGTCAAAATATTATTTTTAAACTTATTTTTTTTCATGTGTGATGCGTCACAGTAGGTTACGGTTTTTTTTTTTTTTTTCTGTAAGTATCCCTCCTTAAGTTACTGTTTATTTATATCTACATTTGTATTAAGTTAGCACGCCAACCATTTTCTCGACCTTTAAGGTCGGCAGGCAGAAAATGCTTATAGCATTAAGCCCACCTTTTGTACATTACATTTATTGTGCAATAAAGTGTTAAATAAATAAATAAATTATTGAATTGGATTGTTTTCTTTTCATATTATAATCTGTGCAGTTTATCTTTATCAAAATGGGATAGTAACATTTTAATCTTTGGTTTCATCTAAACGAAGCATAGACTAGGCTTTAGTTTAGACCAATCAGAGCAATGGTCGCCAATTCCATGGTCGTGTTTTCCACGGCTGTACATTCCGTGATTGGACATTCCCAACACATGTCGGGAATGCGCAGCCCGGATTTCATGTACATTTTGGCTGCGAATTCCTGGTTGCGTATTCCTGGCTGTGCTTTTCGTGGTCGTACATTCCGGGTCGTGCTTTCCATGGCTGTACATTAACCGGACCCTTGCAAAATCATCGGCTATGGCATAGTTATCAAATACTTAAAAACAGAACATGCTTAGAGGGTTCGCATAGGTACAAAAACATGTTTTTTTTCTTAATCGTTTACATAGGTATGGTAAGGAACTTATAGCGGGCGAGTCCGAGTCGCACTTGGCCTGATTAATTTACTTACGGTAACGGTAATTTAGTGAGTTTTGATTACTTATGTTTTAGTAGTTTACGTTATTGGGTTTTTAGGGTTCGGTAACCAAAGGGTAAAACTAGATCGTATTACTGAGTGTTAAATTTCTGTCTACTTATTTTAAATTCTCTATCACGCATAATTAATATTCAAGGGGGCTTATATATAAACGTAAATTTTATTTATTCGATATTGATAAGGGCAACGGGACATACGGTACGAAAATCTTCGTGCGCCCTTCCCGGTTTTAATAATATGTAAGTACCAATAAGTACTAAGTTTTCCATCTTAGACTGCACTTTACCGTCAATTTCTTTCATAAGAAGATAGTAATAGTAATGGGTTATCGCAAAATCTCTTAAAACGGCACGCGGACGAAGTCGCGGCGGGTACAGCTAGTATGCTATATAAGGCTCCACAGGTGATATATACGAAGTTATGTTGTTTTTATTTTGTGGAACGCTGATAATTCTGTTTAATTCAAATATATCACTGTTCAAGAGTGGGATTTTCATTTCTATTAGTAAATATTCTTCGTATATACAAGCAGCTGCTTTTATAAGTTTGTACATACTCCTTAGGTCATGCTGATTTACGGGTAATGTTACATCTCCTTTAAGATGTCTTGCTATTTGATTCATTTGTTGTTCCATTTCTTCGGGTAACAAAAAATGCGGATCTATTTGACCCTGACTTATGTCTGTGACTGTACTGATAAGGGTTTGTTGTATTATTCTAATGTTTGCTAAAATGATATTTGCTGTTAGAGCTGCTGATATGATATAAAGGCCGGTTTCGCTGTCATACTGAACACGATTTTCCGCCATTGATATATTACGAATTTGCTCTTTGATAATCTTAAATTGTAAAGACATTGCCTTTTCATTCCTTTTTAAAATGTTATATTCTGATTCTAGCACTGATGTTTGATTTTTCAAGAGATCTTGAAGATGATTTTCGTTGATAACAATCTTTTCGACATCCTTCTTGTACTGTTCCGCAAACCTGTCGTCTAACACTCCAAAAAGCGAGTTAGCGATGTACCCTACTCCATTGATGATCCGATGTCCGGAATTTGATTGATATATGACCCGGCTTTGCCAAGCCTAGGTCTGATGATAGCTGAACCAAGGCACACCGCCCTGGTTCGTTATGATGATATGAGCTCTGATTGAGCCGATTTGATACTCCACACTTCAATCCAATTTTGCGATGCACTTCACGTAACTTCAATTAAATGACCTCGCGCTCGATGGCCAAAAAATTACGCGTCCTTGCACCGAAAATGCTCGAAGGACCAAAGAAATGTAAGGTGTATCCCTACAGTTCGTATGATATAATGATATTGATATAGGATGGGAGAAATGACAACCAAACGAGTCCGTGGTTTAACTTGAACTGATTTATTGTAACTTACTTAGACTAAAAATGATGATGGTGCAAAATGCAACTGATACACTGCACATGTACATTGACTGTACACCCTAGTACATCGCGGGCACCACATACCCTAGTACACCGCGGGCATCACATACCCAACTACACCGCGGGCATCACATACCCTAGTACACCGCGGGCACCACATACCCAACTACACCGCGGGCATCACATACCCTAGTACACCGCGGGCATCACATACCCAACTAGACCGCGGGCATGCCCGCAGTGTACTAGGGTATGTGGTGCCACATACCCAACTACACCGCGGGCATCACATACCCAACTACACCGCGGGCATCACATACCCTAGTACACCGCGGGCACCACATACCCTAGTACACCGCGGGCACCACATACCCAACTACACCGCGGGCATCACATACCCTAGTACACCGCGGGCACCACATACCCACCTACACCGTGGGCATCACGTGGGTATGTGATACCCGCGGTGTACTATGGTATGTGGTGCCCGCGGTGTAGTTGGGTATGTGATGCCCGCGGTGTACTAGGGTTTGTGATGCCCGCGGTGTAGTAGGGTATGTGATGCCCGCGGTGTACTAGGGTATGTGATGCGCACCACATACCCTAGTACACCGCGGGCATCACATACCCAACTACACCGCGGGCACCACATACCCAAGTATACCGCGGGCATCACCTCGGGCATCACATACCCATGTATACCGCTGGCACCACATACCCTAGTACACCGCGGGCACCACATACCCTAGTATACCGCGGGCATCACATACCCATGTATACCGCGGGCACCACATACCCTAGTACACTGCGGGCACCACATACCCTAGTACATCGTGAGCACCACATACCCTAGTACACCGCGGGCATCACATACCCAACTACACCGCGGGCACCACATACCCTAGTACACCGCGGGCACCACATACCCAACTACACCGCAGGCACCACAGACCCTCACATACCCAACTACACCGTGGGCATCACATACCCTAGTACACCGCGGGCACCACATACCCTAGTACACCGCGGGCACCACATACCCTAGTACACCGCAGGCATCACATACCCTAGTACAACGCGGGCACCACATACCCAACTACACCGTGGGCATGACATACCCTAGTACACCGCGGGCACCACATACCCAACTACACTGCGGGCATCACATACCCTAGTACACCGCGGGCACCACATACCCTAGTACACCGCGGGCACCACATACCCTAGTACACCGCGGGCACCGCATACCCTAGTACACCGCGGGCATCACATACCCTAGTTCACCGCGGGCACCACATACACTAGTACACCGCGGGCACCACATACCCTAGTACACCGCGGGCACCACATACCCAAGTATACCGCGGTCACCACATACCCAAGTACACCGCGGGCATCACATACCTAGGTACACCGCGGGCACCACATACCCAACTACACCGCGGGCACCACATACCCTAGTACACCGCGGGCATCACATACCCAACTACACCGCGGGCACCACATACCCTAGTACACCGTGGGCATCACATACCCTAGTTCACCGCGGGCACCACATACCCTAGTTCACCGCGGGCATCACATACCCAAGTACACCGCGGGCATCACATACCCAACTACACTTGGGTATGTGATGCCCGCGGTGTACTAGGGTATATGGTGCCCGCGGTGTACTAGGGTATGTGGTGCCCACGTTGTATTTGGGTATGTGGTGCCCGCGGTGTACTAGGGTATGTGGTGCCCGCGGTGTTCTAGGGTATGTGGTGCCCGCGGTGTACTAGGGTATGTGGTGCCCGCGGTGTACTTGGGTATGTGGTGCCCACGGTGCACTAGGGTATGTGGTGCCCGCGGTGCACTAGGATATGCGGTGCCCGCGGTGTACTAGATGCCCGCGGTGTAGTTGAGTATGTGGTGCCCGCGGTATACTAGGGTATGTGATGTCCGAGGTGTACTTGGATATGTGGTGCCCGTGGTATACTTGGGTATGTGGTGCCCACCCTAGTACACCGCGGGCATCACATACCCAACTACAGCGCGGGCACCACATACCCTAGTACACCGCGGGCATCACATACCCAAGTACACCGCGGGCATCACATACCCAACTACACCGCGGGCACCATATACCCTTGATGCCCGCGGTGTACTAGGGTATGTGGTGCCCGCGGTGTACTAGGGTATGTGATGCCCGCGGTGTACTTGGGACTTGGGTATGTGGTGCCCGCGGTGTAGTTCGGTATGTGGTGCCCGCGGTGTACTAGGGTATGTGATGCCCGCGGTGTAGTTGGGTATGTGGTGCCCGCGGTGAACTAGGGTATGTGATGCCCGCGGTGTAGTTGGGTATGTGATGCCCGCGGTGAACTAGGGTATGTGGTGCCCGCGGTGTAGTTGGGTATGTGATGCCCACGGTGTACTAGGGTATGTGGTACCCGCGGTGTAGTTGGGTATGTGGTGCCCGCGGTGTACTAGGGTATGTGGTGCCCGCGGTGTACTTGGGTATGTGATGCCCGCGGTGAACTAGGGTATGTGATGCCCGCACCACATACCCAACTACACCGCGGGCATCACATACCCTAGTACACCGCGGGCACCACATACCCACCTACACCGCGGGCATCACATACCCTAGTACACCGCGAGCATCTCATACCCAACTACACCGCGGGGACCTCATACCCTAGTACACCGCGGGCATCACATACCCAACTACACCGTGGGCATCACATACCCACCTACACCGCGGGCACCACATACCCTAGTACACCGCAGGCACCACATTCTCAACTACACCGCGGGCATCACATACCCACCTACACCGCGGGCACCACATACCCTAGTACACCGCGGGCACCACATACCCTAGTACACCGCGGGCACCACATACCCAACTACACCGCGGACATCACATACCCTAGTACACCGCGGGCACCACATACCCAACTACACCGTGGGCATCACATACCCACCTACACCGCGGGCACCACATACCCTAGTACACCGCGGGCACCACATACCCAACTACACCGTGGCCTAAGTACACCGCGGACACCACATACCACATAACCTAGTATACCGCGTCCATCACATACCCATGTATACCGCGGGCACCACATACCCTAGTACACCGCGGGCACCACATACCCTAGTACACCGCGGGCATCACATACCCTAGTACACCTCGGGCACCACATACCCTAGTACCACATAGGGTATGTGATGCCCGCGGTGTACTTGGGTATGTGGTGCCCGCGGTGTAGTTGGGTATGTGATGCCCGCGGTGAACTAGGGTATGTGAGCGGTGTAGTTGGGTATGTGGTGCCCGCGGTGTACTAGGGTATGTGATGCCCGCGGTGTAGTTGGGTATGTGGTGCCCGCGGTGTACTAGGGTATGTGGTGCCCGCGGTTTAGTTGGGTATATGATGCCCGCGGTGTACTAGGGTATGTGGTGCCCGCGGTGTACCCCGCGGTGTACTAGGGTATGTGGTGCCCGTACACCGCGGGCACCACATACCCAACTACACCGTGGGCATCACATACCCACCTACACCGAGGGCATCACATACCCTAGTACACCGCGGGCACCACATACCCTAGTACACCGCGGGCACCACATACCCAACTACACCGTGGGCATCACATACCCACCTACACCGTGGGCATCACATACCCTAGTACACCGCGGGCACCACATACCCTAGTACACCGCGGGCACCACATACCCAAGTACACCGCGGGCATCACATACCCTAGTTCACCGCGGGCATCACATACCCAACTACACCGCGGGCACCACATACCCAAGTACACCGCGGGCATCACATACCCTAGTTCACCGCGGGCATCACATACCCAAGTACACAGCGGGCACTCACATACCCAACTACACTGCGGGCACCACATACCCAAGTACACCGCGGGCATCACATACCCAACTACACCGCGGGGTAGTTGGGTATGTGGTGCCCGCGGTGTACTAGGGTAAGTGGTGCCCGCGGTGTACTAGGGTATGTGGTGCCCGCGGTGTACTTGGGTATGTGATGCCCGCGGTGTACTAGGGTATGTGGTGTCCGCGGTGTACTTGGGTATGTGGTGCCCGCGGTGTACTAGGGTATGTGGTGCCCACGGTGTACTTGGGTATGTGGTGCCCGCGGTGTACTAGGGTATGTGATGCCCGCGGTGTACTAGGGTATGTGGTGCCCCATCACATACCCTAGTACACCGCGGGCACCACATACCCTAGTATACCGCGGGCACCACATACCCAACTACACCGCGGGCATCACATACCCTAGTACACCGCGGGCACCACATACCCAACTACACCGCGGGCACCACATACCCAAGTCCCAAGTACACCGCGTGCATCACATACCCTAGTACACCGCGGGCACTACATACCCAAGTACACCTCGGGCATCACATACCCAACTACACCGCGGGCACCACATACCCTAGTACACCGCGGGCACCACATACCCTAGTATACCGCGGGCACCACATACCCTAGTACACCGCGGGCACCACATACCCAACTACACCGCGGGCATCACATACCCTAGTACACCGCGGGCACCACATACCCTAGTACACTGCGGGCACCACATACCCTAGTACACTGCGGGCACCACATACCCTAGTACACCGCGGGCACCACATACCCAACTTCACCGCGGGCACCACATACCCAACTACACCGCGGGCACCACATACCCAACTTCACCGCTGGCACCATATACCCTAGTACACCGCGGGCACCACATACCCTAGTTCACCGCGGGCATCACATACACAAGTACACCGCGGGCACCACATACCCAAGTACACCGCGGGCACCACATACCCTAGTACACCGCGGGCACCACATACCCAACTACACCGCGGGCACCACATACCCAAGTATACCGCGGGCACCACATACCCAAGTACACCGCGGGCACCACATACCCAACTACACCGCGGTGCCCGCGGTGTAGTTGGGTATGTGGTGCCCGCGGTGTACTAGGGTATGTGATGCCCACGGTGTAGTTGGGTATGTGATGCCCACGGTGTAGTTGGGCATGTGGTGCCCGCGGTGTACTAGGGTATGTGATGCCCGCGGTGTAGTTGGGTATGTGGTGCCCGCGGTGTAGTTGGGTATGTGGTGCCCGCGGTGTACTTGGGTATGTGATGCCCGCGGTGTGCTAGGGTATGTGGTGCCCGCGGTGTACTAGGGTATGTGATGCCCACGGTGTAGTTGGGTATGTGGTGCCCGCGGTGTACTAGGGTATGTGATGCCCGCGGTGTACTAGGGTATGTGATGCCCGCGGTGTACTAGGGTATGTGATGCCCGCAGTGTAGTTGGGTATGGGGTGCCCGCGGTGTACTAGGGTATGTGATGCCCACGGTGTACTAGGGTATGTGGTGCCCGCGGTTTAGTTGGGTATATGATGCCCGCGGTGTACTAGGGTATGTGGTGCCCGCGGTGTACTAGGGTATGTGGTACCCGCGGTGTACTAGGGTATGTGGTGCCCGCGGTAAAGTTGGGTATATGATGCCCGCGGTGTACTAGGGTATGTGGTGCCCACGGTGTACTAGGGTATGTGGTGCCCGCGGTGTACTTGGGTATGTAGTGCCCGCGGTGTACTTGGGTATGTGATGCCCGCGGTGTAGTTGGGTATGTGGTGCCCGCGGTGTACTAGGGTATGTGGTGCCCGCGGTGTACTAGGGTATGTGATGCCCGCGGTATACTTGGGTATGTGGTGCCCGCGGTGTAGTTGGGTATGTGATGCCCGCGGTGTACATGGGTACACCGCGGGCACCACATACCCAACTACACCGTGGGCATCACATACCCAAGTACACCGCGGGCATCACATACCCTAGTACACCGCGGGCACCACATACCCAAGTATGTGATGCCCGCGGTGTAGTTGGGTATGTGGTGCCCGCGGTGTAGTTGGGTATGTGGTGCCCGCGGTGAAGTTGGGTATCACATACCCTAGTACACCGCGGGCACCACATACCCAACTACACCGTGGGCATCATATACCCTAGTACACCTCGGGCATCACATACCTAACTATACCGCGGGACACCGCAGGCCTAGTACACCGCGGGCATCACATACCCAACTACAGCGCGGGCACCACATACCCTAGTACACCGCGGGCACCACATACCCTAGTACACCGCGGGCACCACATACCCTAGTACACCGCGGGCACCACATACACTAGTACACCGCGGGCATCACATACCCAACTACACCGCAGGCACCACATACCCAAGTATACCGCGGGCACCACATACCCTAGTACACCCCGGGCATCACATACCCAAATACACCGCGGGCATCACATACCCAACTACACCGCGGGCACCACATACCCTAGTACACCGCGGGCATCACATACCCAACTACACCGCGGGCATCACATACCCAACTACACCGCGGGCATAACATACCCTAGTACACCGCGGGCATAACATACCCAAGTACACCTCGGGCATCACATACCCAAATACACCGCGGGCATCACATACCCTAGTACACCGCGGGCACCACATACCCAAGTACACCTCGGGCATCACACCACATACCCAACTACACCGCGGGCATCACATACCCTAGTACACCGCGGGCACCACATACCCTAGTACACCGCGGGCACCACATACTCTAGAACACCGCGAGCATCACATACCCAAATACACCGCGGGCATCACATACCCTAGTACACCGCGGGCACCACATACCCAAGTACACCGCGGGCACCACATACCCTAGTACACCGCGGGCATCCCCGCGGTGAACTAGGGTATGTGGTGCCCGCGGTAGAGTTGGGTATGTGATGCCCGCGGTGTACTTGGGTATGTGATGCCCGCGGTGAACTAGGGTATGTGGTGCCCGCGGTGTACTAGGGTATGTGATGCCCGCGGTGTAGTTGGGTATGTGGTGCCCGCGGTGTACTAGGGTATGTGATGCCCGCGGTGTAGTTGGGTATGTGGTGTGATGCCCGAGGTGTACTAGGGTATGTGGTGCCCGCGGTGTACTAGGGTATGTGATGCCTAGTACACCGCGGGCACCACATACCCTAGTACACCGCGGGCACCACATACCCAACTACACCGTGGGCATCACATACCCAACTACACCGTGGGCATGCATCACATACCCAACTACACCGCGGGCACCACATACCCAACAACACCGCGGGCACCACATACCCAAGTGCACCGCGGGCATCACATACCCTAGTTCACCGCGGGCATCACATACCCTAGTTCACCGCGGGCATCACATACCCAACTACACCACGGGCACCACATACCCAACTACACCGCGGGCATCACATACCCAAGTACACCGCGGGCATCACATACCCAAGTACACCGTGGGCATCACATACCCAACTACACCGCGGGCATCACATACCCAACTACACCGCGGGCACCACATACCCAAGTATACCGCGGGCATCACATACCCTAGTACACCGCGGGCATCACATACCCAACAACACCGCGGGCACCACATACCCAAGTATACCGCGGGCACCTCATACCCTAGTACACCGCGGGCACCACATACCCAACTACACCCCGGGCACCACATACCCTAGTACACCGCGGGCATCACATACCCTAGTACACCGCGGGCATCACATACCCAAGTACATCGCGGGCATCACATACCCAATTACACCGCGGGCATCATATACCCTAGTACACCTCGGGCATCACATACCCAACTACACCGCGGGCACCACATACCCTAGTACACCGCGGGCATCACATACCCAACTACACCGCGGGCACCACATAGCCAAATATACCTCGGGCACCACACACCCTAGTACACCGCGGGCATCACATACCCTAGTACACCGCGGGCACCACATACCCTAGTACACCGCGGGCACCACATACCCTAGTATACCGCGGGCATCACACCCTAGTACACCGCGGGCACTACATACCCAAGTACACCTCGGGCATCACATACCCAACTACACCGCGGGCATCACATACCCTAGTACACCGCGGGCACCACATACCCAACTACACCGCGGGCATTACATACCTAAGTACACCGCGGGCACCACATACCCTAGTACACCCCGGGCATCACATACCTAAATACACCGCGGGCATCACATACCCAACTACACCGCGGGCACCACATACCCAAGTACACCGCGGGCACCACATACCCTAGTTCACCGCGGGCACCACATACCCAACTACACCGCGGGCACGTGATGCCCGAGGTGTAATTGGGTATGTGATGCCCGCGGTGTACTTGGGTATGTGGTGCCCGCAGTGTAGTTGGGTATGTGAGTGCCCGCTGTGTACTAGGGTATGTGGTGCCCGCGGTGAACTAGGGTATGTGATGCCCGCGGTGTACTTGGGTATGTGGTGCCCGCGGTGTAGTTGGGTATGTGATGCCCGCGGTGAACTAGGGTATGTGATGCCCGCGGTGTACTTGGGTATGTGGTGCCCGCGGTGTACTAGGGTATGTGGTGCCCGCGGTGTACTAGGGTATGTGATGCCCACGGTGTAGGTGGGTATGTGATGCCCACGGTGTAGTTGGGTATGTGGTGCCCGCGGTGTACTAGGGTATGTGGTGCCCGCGGTGTACTAGGGTATGTGATGCCCTCGGTGTAGGTGGGTATGTGATGCCCACGGTGTAGTTGGGTATGTGGTGCCCGCGGTGTACTAGGGTATGTGATGCCCAGGGTGTACTAGGGTATGTGGTGCCCGCGGTGTACGGGCACCACATACCCTAGTACACCGCGGGGTACACCGCGGGCACCACATACCCTAGTACACCGCGGGCACCACATACCCTAGTACACCGCGGGCACCACATACCCTAGTATACCGCGGGCTTCACATACCCAACTACACCGCGGGCATCACATACCCTAGTACACCGCGGGCATCACATACCCAACTACACCGCGGGCATCACATACCCAAGTATACCGCGGGCACCACATACCGGTGCGCACATACCCTAGTATACCGCGGGCATCACATACCCATGTATACCGCGGGCACCACGTACCCTAGTACACCGCGGGCACCACATATCCAACAACACTGCGGGCATCACATACCCAAGTATACCGCGGGCACCACATACCCAAATATACCGCGGGCACCACACACCCTAGTACACCGCGGGCACCACATACCCTAGCACACCGCGGACACCACATACCGTAGTACACCGCGGGCACTCACATACCCAACTACACTGCGGGCACCACATACCCAAGTACACCGCGGGCATCACATACCCAATTACACCTCGGGCATCACGTGCCCGCGGTGTAGTTGGGTATGTGGTACCAACTACACCGTGGGGCGGTGTACTAGGGTATGTGGTGCCCGCGGTGTACTTGGGTATGTGATGCCCGCGTTGTACTTGGGTATGTGATGCCCGCGGTATACTAGGGTATGTGGTGCCCGCGGTGTACTTGGGTATGTGATGCCCGCGGTGTACTTGGGTATGTGGTGCCCGCGGTGTACTAGGGTATGTGATGCCCGCGGTGTACTAGGGTATGTGATGCCCGCGGTATACTAGGGTATGTGGTGCCCGGGGTGTAGTTGGGTATGTGGTGCCCGCGGTGTACTAGGGTATGAGGTGCCCGCGGTATACTTGGGTATGTGGTGCCCGCGGTGTTGTTGGGTATGTGATGCCCGCGGTGTACTAGGGTATGTGATGCCCGCGGTATACTTGGGTATGTGGTGCCCGCGGTGTAGTTGGGTATGTGATGCCCGCGGTGTAGTTGGGTATGTGATGCCCACGGTGTACTTGGGTATGTGATGCCCGCGGTGTACTTGGGTATGTGATGCCCGCGGTGAACTAGGGTATGTGGTGCCCGTGGTGTAGTTGGGTATGTGATGCCCGCGGTGAACTAGGGTATGTGATGCCCGCGGTGAACTAGGGTATGTGATGCCCGCGGTGCACTTGGGTATGTGGTGCCCGCGGTGTTGTTGTGCTGCCCGCGGTGTACTAGGGTATGTGATGCCCGCGGTGTACTTGGGTATGTGCTGCCCACATACCCTAGTACACCGCGGGCACCACATGCCCAACTACACTGTGATGTACACCGCGGGCACCACATACCCTAGTACACCGCGGGCATCACATACCCAACTACACCGCGGGCACCACATACCCAAGTATACCGCGGGCACCACATACCCTAGTACACCGCGGGCATCACATACCCTAGTGCACCGTGGGCACCACATACCCAAGTACACCGCGGGCATCACATACCCTAGTAGCATCACATACCCAACTACACCGCGGGCATCACATACCCTAGTACACCGCGGGCATCACATACCCAACTACACCGCGGGCATCACATACCCTAGTACACCGCGGGCATCACATACCCAACTACACCGCGGGCATCACATACCCTAGTACACCGCGGGCACCACATACCCTAGTACACCGCGGGCACCACATACCCAACTACACCGTGGGCATCACATACCCAAGTACACCGCGGGCATCACATACCCTAGTACACCGCGGGCACCACATACCCAAGTATGTGATGCCCGCGGTGTAGTTGGGTATGTGGTGCCCGCGGTGTAGTTGGGTATGTGGTGCCCGCGGTGTAGTTGGGTATCACATACCCTAGTACACCGCGGGCACCACATACCCAACTACACCGTGGGCATCATATACCCTAGTACACCTCGGGCATCACATACCTAACTATACCGCGGGACACCGCAGGCCTAGTACACCGCGGGCATCACATACCCAACTACAGCGCGGGCACCACATACCCTAGTACACCGCGGGCACCACAAACCCTAGTACACCGCGGGCACCACATACCCTAGTACACCGCGGGCACCACATACCCTAGTACACCGCGGGCATCACATACCCAACTACACCGCAGGCACCACATACCCAAGTATACCGCGGGCACCACATACCCTAGTACACCCCGGGCATCACATACCCAAATACACCGCGGGCATCACATACCCAACTACACCGCGGGCACCACATACCCTAGTACACCGCGGGCATCACATACCCAACTACACCGCGGGCATCACATACCCAACTACACCGCGGGCATAACATACCCTAGTACACCGCGGGCATAACATACCCAAGTACACCTCGGGCATCACATACCCAAATACACTGCGGGCATCACATACCCTAGTACACCGCGGGCACCACATACCCAAGTACACCTCGGGCATCACACCACATACCCAACTACACCGCGGGCATCACATACCCTAGTACACCGCGGGCACCACATACCCTAGTACACCGCGGGCACCACATACTCTAGAACACCGCGAGCATCACATACCCAAATACACCGCGGGCATCACATACCCAAGTACACCGCGGGCACCACATACCCAAGTACACCGCGGGCACCACATACCCTAGTACACCGCGGGGATGCCCGCGGTGTACTAGGGTATGTGGTGCCCGCGGTAGAGTTGGGTATGTGATGCCCGCGGTGTACTTGGGTATGTGATGCCCGCGGTGAACTAGGGTATGTGGTGCCCGCGGTGTACTAGGGTATGTGATGCCCGCGGTGTAGTTGGGTATGTGGTGCCCGCGGTGTACTAGGGTATGTGATGCCCGCGGTGTAGTTGGGTATGTGGTGTGATGCCCGCGGTGTACTTGGGTATGTGGTGCCCGCGGTGTACTAGGGTATGTGATGCCTAGTACACCGCGGGCACCACATACCCTAGTACACCGCGGGCACCACATGCCCAACTACACCGTGGGCATCACATACCCAACTACACCGTGGGCATGCATCACATACCCAACTACACCGCGGGCACCACATACCCAACAACACCGCGGGCACCACATACCCAAGTGCACCGCGGGCATCACATACCCTAGTTCACCGCGGGCATCACATACCCTAGTTCACCGCGGGCATCACATACCCAACAACACCACGGGCACCACATACCCTAGTTCACCGCGGGCATCACATACCCAAGTACACCGCGGGCATCACATACCCAAGTACACCGTGGGCATCACATACCCAACTACACCGCGGGCATCACATACCCAACTACACCGCGGGCACCACATACCCAAGTATACCGCGGGCATCACATACCCTAGTACACCGCGGGCATCACATACCCAACAACACCGCGGGCACCACATACCCAAGTATACCGCGGGCACCTCATACCCTAGTACACCGCGGGCACCACATACCCAACTACACCCCGGGCACCACATACCCTAGTACACCGCGGGCATCACATACCCTAGTACACCGCGGGCATCACATACCCAAGTACATCGCGGGCATCACATACCCAATTACACCGCGGGCATCATATACCCTAGTACACCTCGGGCATCACATACCCAACTACACCGCGGGCACCACATACCCTAGTACACCGCGGGCATCACATACCCAACTACACCGCGGGCACCACATAGCCAAATATACCTCGGGCACCACACACCCTAGTACACCGCGGGCATCACATACCCTAGTACACCGCGGGCACCACATACCCTAGTACACCGCGGGCACCACATACCCTAGTATACCGCGGGCATCACACCCTAGTACACCGCGGGCACTACATACCCAAGTACACCTCGGGCATCACATACCCAACTACACCGCGGGCATCACATACCCTAGTACACCGCGGGCACCACATACCCAACTACACCGCGGGCATCACATACCTAAGTACACCGCGGGCACCACATACCCTAGTACACCCCGGGCATCACATACCTAAATACACCGCGGGCATCACATACCCAACTACACCGCGGGCACCACATACCCAAGTACACCGCGGGCACCACATACCCTAGTACACCGCGGGCACCACATACCCAACTACACCGCGGGCACGTGATGCCCGAGGTGTAATTGGGTATGTGATGCCCGCGGTGTACTTGGGTATGTGGTGCCCGCGGTGTAGTTGGGTATGTGAGTGCCCGCTGTGTACTAGGGTATGTGGTGCCCGCGGTGTACTAGGGTATGTGATGCCCGCGGTGTACTTGGGTATGTGGTGCCCGCGGTGTAGTTGGGTATGTGATGCCCGCGGTGTACTAGGGTATGTGATGCCCGCGGTGTACTTGGGTATGTGGTGCCTGCGGTGTACTAGGGTATGTGGTGCCCGCGGTGTACTAGGGTATGTGATGCCCACGGTGTAGGTGGGTATGTGATGCCCACGGTGTAGTTGGGTATGTGGTGCCCGCGGTGTACTAGGGTATGTGGTGCCCGCGGTGTACTAGGGTATGTGATGCCCTCGGTGTAGGTGGGTATGTGATGCCCACGGTGTAGTTGGGTATGTGGTGCCCGCGGTGTACTAGGGTATGTGATGCCCACGGTGTACTAGGGTATGTGGTGCCCGCGGTGTACGGGCACCACATACCCTAGTACACCGCGGGGTACACCGCGGGCACCACATACCCTAGTACACCGCGGGCACCACATACCCTAGTACACCGCGGGCACCACATACCCTAGTATACCGCGGGCTTCACATACCCAACTACACCGCGGGCATCACATACCCTAGTACACCGCGGGCATCACATACCCAACTACACCGCGGGCATCACATACCCAAGTATACCGCGGGCACCACATACCCATGTACACCGCGGGCATCACATACCCAACTACACCGCGGGCACCACATACCCAAGTATACCGCGGGCATCACATACCCTAGTACACCGCGGGCACCACATACCCTAGTACACCGCGGGCACCACATACCCAACTACACCGCGGGCATCACATACCCAAGTACACCGCGGGCACTACATACCCAAGTACACCGCGGGCACCACATACCCTAGTACACCGTGGGCACCACATACCCTAGTACACCGCGGGCATCATATACCCAACTTTACCGCGGGCACCACATACCCTAGTACACCGCGGGTACCACATACCCTAGTACACCGCGGGCACCACATACCCTAGTACACCGCGGGCATCATATACCCAACTACACCGCGGGCACCACATACCCTAGTACACCGTGGGCATCACATACCCTAGTACACCGCGGGCACCCCATACCCAACTACACTGCGGGCATCACATACCCTAGTACACCGCGGGCATCACATACCCTAGTACACCGCGGGCATCACATACCCTAGTACACCGCGGGCACCACATACCCAACTACACCGTGGGCATCACATACCCTAGTACACCGCGGGCACCACATACCCTAGCACACCGCGGGCATCACATACCCAAGTACACCGCGGGCACCACATACCCAACTACACCGCGGGCACCACATACCCAACTACACCGCGGGCATCACATACCCTAGTACCCCGCGGGCACCACATGCCCAACTACACCGTGGGCATCACATACCCAACTACACCGTGGGCATCACATACCCTAGTACACCGCGGGCACCACATACCCAACTACACCGCGGGCACCGCGGTGTAGTTGGGTATGTGGTGCCCGATGACCGCGGTGTACTTGGGTATGTGGTGCCCGCGGTATACTTGGGTATGTGGTGCCCGCGGTGTAGTTGGGTATGTGGTGCCCGCGGTGAACTAGGGTATGTGGTGCCCGCGGTGTACTTGGGTATGTGGTGCCCGCGGTGTACTTGTGTATGTGATGCCCGCGGTGAACTAGGGTATGTGGTGCCCGCGGTGTACTAGGGTATATGGTGCCAGCGGTGAAGTTGGGTATGTGGTGCCCGCGGTGTAGTTGGGTATGTGGTGCCCGCGGTGAAGTTGGGTATGTGGTGCCCGCGGTGTACTAGGGTATGTGGTGCCCGCAGTGTACTAGGGTATGTGGTGCCCGCAGTGTACTAGGGTATGTGGAACTACACCGCGGGCACCACATACCCTAGTACACCGCGGGCATCACATACCCAAGTACACTGCGGGCATCACATACCCAACTACACCGTGGGCATCACATACCCTAGTACACCGCGGGCACCACATACCCTAGTACACCGCAGGCATCACATACCCTAGTACACCGTGGGCATCACATACCCTAGTACAGCGCGGGCACCACATACCCTAGTACACCGTGGGCACCACATACCCTAGAACACCTCGGGCACCACAAACCCTAGTACACCGCGGGCATCATATACCCTAGTACACCGCGGGCACCACATACCCTAGAACACCTCGGGCACCACATACCCAAGTACACCGCGGGCACCACATACCCAAGTACACCGCGGGCATCACATACCCTAGTACACCGCGGGCATCACATACCCAACAACACCGCGGGCACCACATACCCAAGTATACCGCGGGCACCTCATACCCTAGTACACCGCGGGCACCACATACCCAACTACACCCCGGGCACCACATACCCTAGTATACCGCGGGCATCACATACCCTAGTACACCGCGGGCATCACATACCCTAGTACACCGCGGGCACCACATACCCAAGTACACCGCGGGCATCACATACCCAAGTACACCGCGGGCACCACATACCCTAGTATACCGCGGGCATCACATACCCAAGTACAACGCGGGCATCACATACCCAAGTACACCGCGGGCACCACATACCCTAGTACACCGCCCCACGGTGTAGTTGGGTATGTGGTGCCCGCGGTGTACTAGGGTATGTGGTGCCCGCGGTATACTAGGGTATGTGGTGCCCGCGGTGTACTAGTGTATGTGATGCCCGCGGTGTACTACGGTATGTGGTGTCCGCGGTGTGCTAGGGTATGTGGTGCCCGCGGTGTACTAGGGTGTGTGGTGCCCGCGGTATATTTGGGTATGTGGTGCCCGCGGTATACTTGGGTATGTGATGCCCGCAGTGTTGTTGGATATGTGGTGCCCGCGGTGTACTAGGGTACGTGGTGCCCGCGGTATACATGGGTATGTGATGCCCGCGGTATACTAGGGTATGTGGTGCCCGCGGTGTACTAGGGTATGTGGTGCCCGCGGTATACATGGGTATGTGATGCCCGCGGTATACTAGGGTATGTGGTGCCCGCGGTGTACTAGGGTATGAGGTGCCCGCAGTATACTTGGGTATGTGGTGCCCGCGGTGTAGTTGGGTATGTGGTGCCCGCGGTGTACTAGGGTAAGAGATGCCCGCGGTGTACTAGGGTATGTGATGCCCGCGGTGTACTTGGGTATGTGATGCCCGCGGTGTAAATGGGTATGTGATGCCCGCGGTGTACTAGGGTATGTGGTGCCCGCGGTATACTAGGGTATGTGGTGCCCGCGGTAGAGTTGGGTATGTGGTGCCCACGTTGTAGTTGGGTATGTGACGCCCGCGGTGTACTAGGGTATGTGGTACCCGCGGTATAGTTGGGTATGTGATGCCCGCGATGTACTAGGGTATGTGGTGCCCGCGGTATACTTGGGTATGTGGTGCCCGCGGTGTAGTTGGGTATGTGATGCCCGCAGTGTAGTTGGGTATGGGGTGCCCGCGGTGTACTAGGGTATGTGATGCCCACGGTGTAGGTGGGTATGTGATGCCCACGGTGTACTAGGGTATGTGATGCCCGCGGTGTACACCGCGGGCACCACATACCCAGTACACCGCGGGCATCATATACCCAAAAACACCGCGGGCATCACATACCCAAGTACAACGCGGGCATCACATACCCAAGTACACCGCGGGCACCACATACCCTAGTTCACCGCGGGCATCACATACCCAACTACACCGCGGGCATCACATACCCAACTACACCGCGGGCACCACATACCCTAGTTCACCGCGGGCATCACATACCCTAGTTCACCGCGGGCATCACATACCCAACTACACCGCGGGCCGCGGGCATCACATACCCTAGTACACCGCGGGCACCACATACCCTAGTACACCGCGGGCACCACATACCCAACTACACCGTGGGCATCACATACCCAAGTACACCGCGGGCATCACATACCCTAGTACACCGCGGGCATCACATACCCAAGTATGTGATGCCCGCGGTGTAGTTGGGTATGTGGTGCCCGCGGTGTAGTTGGGTATGTGATGCCCGCGGTGTACTAGGGTATGTGGTGCCCGAGGTGTACTAGGGTATGTGATGCCCGCGGTGTACTAGGGTATGTGGTGCCCACGGTATCCGTGGGCACCACATACCCAACTACACCGCAGGCACCACAGACCCTAGTACACCGCGGGCATCACATACCCTAGTACACCGCGGGCACCACATACCCTAGTACACCGCGGGCACCACATACCCTAGTACACCGCGGGCATCACATACCCTAGTACACCCCGGGCATCACATACCCTAGTACACCGCGGGCACCACATACCCAACTACACCGTGGGCATCACATACCCTAGTACACCGCGGGCATCACATACCCTAGTTCACCGCGGGCACCACATACCCTAGTACACCGCGGGCACCATATACCCTAGTACACCGCGGGCACCACATACCCAAGTACACCGCGGGCATCATATACCCTAGTACACCGCGGGCATCACATACCCAAATACACCGTGGTGCCCGCGGTGTATTAGGGTATGTGGGTATGTGGTTTGGGTATGTGATGCCCACGGTGTAGTTGGGTATGTGGTGCCCGCGGTGTACTAGGGTATGTGGTGCCCGCGGTGTACTAGGGTATGTGATGCCCGCGGTGAAGTTGGGTATGTGGTGCCCGCGGTGTACTAGGGTATGTGGTGCCCGCGGTGTACTAGGGTATGTGATGCCCGCGGTGTACTAGGGTATGTGATGCCCACGGTGTAGTTGGGTATGTGGTGCCCGCGGTGTACTAGGGTATGTGATGCCCGCGGTGTACTAGGGTATGTGGTGCCCGCGGTGTACTAGGGTATGTGATGCCCACGGTGTAGTTGGGTATGTGGTGCCCGCGGTGTACTAGGGTATGTGATGCCCACGGTGTAGTTGGGTATGTGGTGCCCGCGGTGTACTAGGGTATGTGATGCCCGCGGTGTAGTTGGGTATGTGGTGCCCGCAGTGTACTAGGGTATATGATGCCCACGGTGTAGTTGGGTATGTGGTGCCCGCGGTGTACTAGGGTATGTGATGCCCACGGTGTAGTTGGGTATATGGTGCCCGCGGTGTACTAGGGTATGTGGTGTCCGCGGTGTACTAGGGTATGTGGCATCACATACCCAACTACACCGCGGGCACCACATACCCTAGTACACCGTGGGCACCACATACCCTAGTACACCGCGGGCATCACATACCCAACTACACCGCGGGCATCACATACCCTAGTACACCGCGGGCATCACATACCCAAGTACACCGCGGGCATCACATACCCAACTACACCGCGGGCATCACATACCCTAGTACACCGTGGGCACCACATACCCAACTACACCGCGGGCACCACATACCGAACTACACTTGGGTATGTGATGCCCACGGTGTACTAGGGTATATGGTGCCCGCGGTGTACTAGGGTATGTGGTGCCCACGTTGTATTTGGGTATGTGGTGCCCGCGGTGTACTAGGGTATGTGGTGCCCGCGGTGTTCTAGGGTATGTGGTGCCCGCGGTGTACTAGGGTATGTGGTGCCCGCAGTGTAGTTGGGTATGTGAGTGCCCGCTGTGTACTAGGGTATGTGGTGCCCGCGGTGAACTAGGGTATGTGATGCCCGCGGTGTACTTGGGTATGTGGTGCCCGCGGTGTAGTTGGGTATGTGATGCCCGCGGTGAACTAGGGTATGTGATGCCCGCGGTGTACTTGGGTATGTGGTGCCCGCGGTGTACTAGGGTATGTGGTGCCCGCGGTGTACTAGGGTATGTGATGCCCACGGTGTAGGTGGGTATGTGATGCCCACGGTGTAGTTGGGTATGTGGTGCCCGCGGTGTACTAGGGTATGTGGTGCCCGCGGTGTACTAGGGTATGTGATGCCCTCGGTGTAGGTGGGTATGTGATGCCCACGGTGTAGTTGGGTATGTGGTGCCCGCGGTGTACTAGGGTATGTGATGCCCACGGTGTACTAGGGTATGTGGTGCCCGCGGTGTACGGGCACCACATACCCTAGTACACCGCGGGGTACACCGCGGGCACCACATACCCTAGTACACCGCGGGCACCACATACCCTAGTACACCGCGGGCACCACATACCCTAGTATACCGCGGGCTTCACATACCCAACTACACCGCGGGCATCACATACCCTAGTACACCGCGGGCATCACATACCCAACTACACCGCGGGCATCACATACCCAAGTATACCGCGGGCACCACATACCGGTGCGCACATACCCTAGTATACCGCGGGCATCACATACCCATGTATACCGCGGGCACCACGTACCCTAGTACACCGCGGGCACCACATATCCAACAACACTGCGGGCATCACATACCCAAGTATACCGCGGGCACCACATACCCAAATATACCGCGGGCACCACACACCCTAGTACACCGCGGGCACCACATACCCTAGCACACCGCGGACACCACATACCGTAGTACACCGCGGGCACTCACATACCCAACTACACTGCGGGCACCACATACCCAAGTACACCGCGGGCATCACATACCCAATTACACCTCGGGCATCACGTGCCCGCGGTGTAGTTGGGTATGTGGTACCAACTACACCGTGGGGCGGTGTACTAGGGTATGTGGTGCCCGCGGTGTACTTGGGTATGTGATGCCCGCGTTGTACTTGGGTATGTGATGCCCGCGGTATACTAGGGTATGTGGTGCCCGCGGTGTACTTGGGTATGTGATGCCCGCGGTGTACTTGGGTATGTGGTGCCCGCGGTGTACTAGGGTATGTGATGCCCGCGGTGTACTAGGGTATGTGATGCCCGCGGTATACTAGGGTATGTGGTGCCCGGGGTGTAGTTGGGTATGTGGTGCCCGCGGTGTACTAGGGTATGAGGTGCCCGCGGTATACTTGGGTATGTGGTGCCCGCGGTGTTGTTGGGTATGTGATGCCCGCGGTGTACTAGGGTATGTGATGCCCGCGGTATACTTGGGTATGTGGTGCCCGCGGTGTAGTTGGGTATGTGATGCCCGCGGTGTAGTTGGGTATGTGATGCCCACGGTGTACTTGGGTATGTGATGCCCGCGGTGTACTTGGGTATGTGATGCCCGCGGTGAACTAGGGTATGTGGTGCCCGCGGTGTACTAGGGTATGTGGTGCCCGCGGTGTAGTTGGGTATGTGGTGCCCGCGGTTTACTAGGGTATGTGATGCCCGCGGTGTATTTGGGTATGTGGTGCCCGCGGTGTACTTGGGTATGTGATGCCCGCGGTGTACTAGGGTATGTGGTCCCCGCGGTGTAGTTGGGTATGTGGTGGCCGCGGTGTACTAGGGTATATGATGCCCGCGGTGTACTAGGGGATGTGATGCCCGCGGTGTAGTTGGTTATGTGGTGCCCGCGGTGTAGTTGGGTATGTGATGCCCGCGGTGTACTAGGGTATGTGATGCCCGCGGTGTACTTGGGTATGTGATGCCCACGGTGTAGTTGGGCATGAGGTGCCCGCGCGGGCACCACATACCCTTGTACACCGCGGGTACCCTAGTACACCGCGGGCACCACATACCCTAGTACACCGCGGGCATCACATACCCAACTACACCGCGGGCACCACATACCCAAGTCCCAAGTACACCGCGGGCATCACATACCCTAGTACACCGCGGGCATCACATACCCAAGTATACCGCGGGCACCACATACCCTAGTACACCGCGGGCACCACATACCCTAGTACACCGCGGGCTATACTTGTGTATGTGGTGCCCGCGGTGTAGTTGGGTATGTGATGCCCGCGGTGTAGTTGGGTATATGATGCCCGCGGTGTACTAGGGTATGTGATGCCCGCGGTGTAGTTGAGAATGATACCCAACTACACCGCGGGCACCACATACCCTAGTACACCGTGGGCATCACATACCCAAGTACACCGCGGGCACCACATACCCAAATACACCGCGGGCATCACATACCCTAGTAAACCGCGGGCACCACATACCCAACTACACCGCGGGCACCACATACCCTAGTACACCGCGGGCACCACATACCCTAGTACACCCAAGTACACCGCGGGCATCACATACCCAACTACACCGCGGGCACCACATACCCATGTATACCGCGGGTACCACATACCCAACTACAGCGCGGGCACCACATACCCTAGTACACCGCGGGCATCACATACCCTAGTACACCGCGGGCACCACATACCCTAGTACATCGTGAGCACCACATACCCTAGTACACCGCGGGCATCACATACCCAACTACACCGCGGGCATCACATACCCTAGTACACCGCGGGCATCACATACCCTAGTACACCGCGGGCATCACATACCCTAGTACACCGCGGGCACCACATACCCTAGTACACCGCGGGCACCACATACCCTAGTTCATCGCGGGCATCACATACCCTAGAACACCGCGGGCACCACATACCCTAGTACACTGCGGGCACCACATACCCTAGTACACCGCGGGCACCACATACCCTAGTTCACCGCGGGCATCACATACCCAACTACACCGTGGGCATCACATACCCAACTACACCTCGGGCACCACATACCCAACTACACCGCGGGCACCACATACCCAAGTACACCGCGGGCACCACATACCCTAGTTCACCGGCGGGCATCACATACTTAACTACACTGCGGGCATCACATACCCAACTAGACACATACCCTAGTACACCGCGGGCATCACATACACTAGTACACCGCGGGCACCACATACCCTAGTACATCGTGAGCACCACATACCCTAGTACACCGCGGGCATCACATACCCTAGTACACCCCGGGCATCACATACCCTAGGGCATCACATACCATAGTACACCGCGGGCATCACATACCCAACTACACCGCGGGCATCACATACCCAACTACACCGCGGGCATCACATACCCTAGTACACCGCGGGCTTCACATACCCTAGTACACCGCGGGCACCACATACCCTAGTATACCGCGGGCACCACATACCCAACTACACCGCGGGCACGCGGTGTTCTTGGATATGTGATGCCCGCGGTGTACTAGGGTATGTGGTGCCCACGGCGTAGTTGGGTATGTGATCCTCGCGGTGTACTAGGGTATGTGGTGCCCGCGGTGTAGTTGGGTATGTGATGCCCGCGGTGTACTAGGGTATGTGGTGCCCGCGGTGTAGTTGGGTATGTGTAGCCCGCGGTATACTTGGGTATGTGGTGCCCGCGGTGTAGTTGGGTATGTGATGCCCGCGGTGTACATGGGTATGTGGTGCCCGCGGTGTACTTGGGTATGTGATGCCCGCGGTGTACTAGGGTATGTGGTGCCCGCGGTGTAGTTGGGTATGTGTAGCCCACGGTATACATGGGTATGTGGTGCCCGCGGTGTAGTTAGGTATGTGATGCCCGTGGTGTACTAGGGTATGTGGTGCCCGCGGTATACTTGGGTATGTGGTGCCCGCGGTGTAGTTGGTTATGTGATTGCCGCGGTATACTAGGGTATGTGGTGCCCGCGGTGTAGTTGGGTATGTGATGCCCGCGGTGTACTTGGGTATGTGATGCCCGCGGTGAACTAGGGTATGTGGTGCCCGCGGTCTAGTTGGGTATGTGATGCCCGCGGTGTAGTTGGGTATGTGATGCCCGCGGTGTACTAGGTTATGTGGTGCCCGCGGCGTAGTTGGGTATGTCACGGTGTACCACATACCCAACTACACCGCGGGCATCACATACCCTAGTACACCGCGGGCACCACATACCCAACTACGCGGGCACCACATACCCTAGTACACCGCGGGCACCACATACCCAAGTACACCGCGGGCACCACACATACCCTAGTACACCGCGGGCATCACATACCCTAGTACACCGCGGGCACTACATACCCTAATGCACCACATACCCTAGTACACCGCGGGCATCATATACCCTAGTACACCGCGGGCATCACATACCCAACTACACCGCGGGCACCACATACCCAAGTATACCGCGGGCATCACATACCCTAGTACACCGCGGGCACCACATACCCTAGTATACCGCGGGCACCACATACCCTAGTATACCGCGGGCATCACATACCCTAGTACACCGCGGGCACCACATACCCAACTACACTGCGGGCACCACATACCCTAGTACACCGCGGGCACCACATACCCTAGTACACCGCGGGCACCACATACCCTAGTACTACACCGCGGGCACCACATACCCAATTACACCGCGGGCATCACATACCCTAGTACACCGCGGGAATCACATACCCAACTACACCGCGGGCATCACATACCCTAGTTCACCGCGGGCATCACATACCCTAGTACACCGCGGGCACCACATACCCAACTACACCGCGGGCACCACATACCCTAGTACACCGCGGGCATCACATACCATAGTACACCGCGGGCACTATACCGCGGGCACCACATACCCTAGTACACCGCGGGCATCACATACCCAACTACGCCGCGGGCACCACATACCCAACTACACCGCGGGCATCACATACCCTAGTACACCGCGGGCACCACATACCCTAGTACACCGCGCACACCGCGGACACCACATACCCTAGTACACCGCGGGCATCATACATACCCTAGTACACCGCGGGCACCACATACCCTAGAACACCGCGGGCACCACATACCCAACTACACCGCGGGCACCACGTACCCTAGTACACCGCGGGGCACTACATACCCAAGTACACCTCGGGCATCACATACCCAACTACACCGCGGGCACCACATACCCTAGTACACCGCGGGCACCACATACCCTAGTACACCGCGGGCACCACATACCCTAGTACACCGCGGGCATCACATACCCACACCACATACCCAACTACACCGCGGGCATCACATACCCAACTGCACCGCGGGCATCACATACCCTAGTACACCGCGGGCACCACATACCCTAGTACACCGCGGGCACCACATACCCAAGTATACCGCGGGCACCACATACCCTAGTACACCACGGGCATCACATACCTAACTACACCGCGGGCACCACATACCCATGTATACCGTGGGCTACACATACCCAACTACACCGCGGGCACCACATACCCTAGTACACCGCGGGCACCACATACCCTAGAACACCGCGGGCACCACATACGGGCACCACATACCCAAGTCCTGGGTATGTGGTGTACTAGGGTATGTGGTGCCCGCGGTGTAGTTGGGTATGTGGTGCCCGCGGTGTAGTTGGGTATGTGGTGCATGCCCGCGGTGTACTAGGGTATGTGGTGCTCGCGGTGTACTAGGGTATGTGATGCCCGGTGCCCGTGGTGTACTAGAGTATGTGATGCCCGCGGTGTACTTGGGTATGTGATGCCCGCGGTGTACTACGGTATGTGGTGTCCGCGGTGTGCGCGGTGTACTAGGGTATGTGGTGCCCGCGGTGTACTAGGGTATGTGGTGCCCGCGGTATACATGGGTATGTGATTCCCGCGGTATACTAGGGTATGTGGTGCCCGCGGTGTACTAGGGTATGTGATGCCCGCGGTGTACTAGGGTATGTGATGCCCGCGGTGTAGTTGGGTATGTGGTGCCCGCGGTGTACTAGGGTATGTGGTGCCCGCGGTGTACTAGGGTATGTGATGCCCGCGGTGTACTTGGGTATGTGGTGCCCGCGGTGTACTAGGGTATGTGGTGCCCGCGGTGTACTAGGGTATGTGGTGCTCGCGGTGTACTAGGGTATGTGGTGCCCGCGGTGTAATAGGGTATGTGGTGCCCGCGGTGTACTAGGGTATGTGATGCCCGCGGTGAAGTTGGGTATGTGGTGCCCGCGGTGTACTAGGGTATGTGGTGCCCGCGGTATACATGGGTATGTGATGCCCGCGGTGTACTAGGGTATGTGATGCCCGCGGTGTAGGTGGGTATGTGATGCCCACGGTGTAGGTGGGTATGTGATGCCCACGGTGTAGTTGGGTATGTGGTGCCCGCGGTGTAGTTGGGTATGTGGTGCCCATGGTGTAGTTGGGTATGTGGTGCCCGCGGTGTACTAGGGTATGTGATGCCCGCAGTGTAGTTGGGTATGTGGTGCCCACGGTGTAGTTGGGTATGTGGTGCCCGCGGTGTACTAGGGTATGTGATGCCCGCAGTGTAGTTGGGTATGTGGTGCCCGCGGTGTACTAGTTCACCGCGGGCATCACATACCCAAGTACACCGCGGTGTAGTTGGGTATGTGATGCCCGCGGTGAACTAGGGTATGTGATGCCCGCGGTGTAGTTGGGTATGTGGTGCCCGCGGTGTACTAGGGTATGTGATGCCCACGGTGTAGTTGGGTATGTGATGCCCACGGTGTACTAGGGTATGTGGTGCCCGCGGTGTTCTAGGGTATGTGGTGCCCGCGGTGTACTAGGGTATGTGATGCCCGCGGTGTACTAGGGTATGTGGTGCCCGCGGTGTAGTTGGGTATGTGGTGCCCGCGGTGTACATGTGATGCCCGCGGTGTTCTAGGGTATGTGGTGCCTGCGGTGTACTAGGGTATGTGGTGCCCGCGGTGTACTAGGGTATGTGGTGCCCGCGGTGTACTAGGGTATGTGATGCCCGCGGTGTACTAGGGTATGTGGTGCCTGCGGTGTAGTTGGGTATGTGGTGCCCGCGGTGTACTAGGGTATGTGGTGCCCGCGGTGTAGTTGGGTATGTGATGCCCGAGGTGTACTTGGGTATGTTATGCCCGCGGTGTACTAGGGTATGTGATGCGGGCACCACATACCCAACTACACCGCGGGCATCACATACCCAACTACACCGCGGGCATCACATACCTAAGTACACCGCGGGCACCACATACCCTAGTACACCGCGGGCACCACATACACCGCGGGCATCACATACCCAACTACACCGCGGGCACCACATACCCAAGTATACCGCGGGCACCACATACCCTAGTATACCGCGGGCACCACATACCCAACTACACCGCGGGCATCACATATGAACTAGGGTATGTGATGCCCGCGGTGTACTAGGGTATGTGGTGCCCGCGGTGTACTTTGGTATGTGGTGCCCGCGGTGTAGTTGGGTATGTGATGCCCGAGGTGTACTTGGGTATGTGGTGCCCGCGGTGTAGTTGGGTATGTTTTGCCCGCGGTGTATTTGGGTATGTGATGCCCGAGGTGTACTTGGGTATGTGGTGCCCGCGGTGTACTAGGGTATGTGATGCCCACGGTGTAGTTGGGTATGTGGTGCCCGCGGTGAACTAGGGTATGTGATGCCCGCGGTGAACTAGGGTATGTATTGCCCGCGGTGTACTTGGGTATGTGGTGCCCGCGGTGTACTAGGGTATGTGATGCCCGCGGTGTAGTTGGGTATGTGGTGCCCGCGGTGTAGTTGGGTATGTGATGCCCGCGGTGAACTAGGGTATGTGATGCCCGCGGTGAACTAGGGTATGTGGTGCCCGCGGTGTAGTTGCGTATGTGATGCCCCAACTACACCGTGGGCATCATATACCCTAGTACACTGCGGGCACCACATACCCAACTACACCGCGGGCATCACATACCCTAGTACACCGCGGGCACTACATACCCTAATACACCGCGGGCATCACATACCCTAGTACACCGTGGGCATCACATACCCTAGTACACCGCGGGCATCACATACCCAACTACACCGCGGGCACCACATACCCTAGTACACCGCGGGCACCACATACCCTACTACACCGCGGGCACCACATACCCAGTACACCGCGGGCATCACATACCCTAGTTCACCGCGGGCATCACATACCCAACTACACCGCGGGCACCACATACCCAAGTACACCGCGGGCATCACATACCCAACTACACCGCGGGCATCACATACCCAAATATACCGCGGGCACCACATACCCTAGTACACCGTGGGCAACACATACCCAAGTACACCGCGGGCACCACCGCGGGCACCACATACCCAACTACACCGCGGGCATCACATACCCTAGCACACCGCGGACACCACATACCGTAGTACACCGCGGGCATCACATACACTAGTACACCGCGGGCACCACATACCCTAGTACACCGCGGGCACCACATACCCAACTACACCGTGGGCATCACATACCCTAGTATACACCGCGGGGACCACATACCCTAGTACACCGCGGGCATCACATACCCTAGCACCACATACCCAACTACACCGTGGGCACCACATACCCTAGTACAGCGCGGGCACCACATACCCTAGTACACACTGCGGGCATCACATACCCTAGTACACCGCGGGCACCACATACCCAAGTATACCGCGGGCACCACATACCCTAGTACACCGCGGGCATCACATACACTAGTACACCGCGGGCAGCACATACCCAAGTACACCGTGGGCATCACATACCCTAGTACACCGCGGGCACCACATACCCATGTACACCGCGGGCACCACATACCCTAGTTCACCGCGGGCATCACATACCCAACTACACCGCGGGCACCACATACCCTAGTACACCGCGGGCACCACATACCCAGTGCACCGCGGGCATCATATACCCAACTACACCGCGGGCACCACATACCCTAGTACACCGCGGGCATCACATACCCAACTACGCCGCGGGCACCACATACCCAACTAAACCGCGGGCACCACATACCCTAGTACACCGCGGGCACCACATACCCTAGAACACCTCGGGCACCACAAACCCTAGTACACCGCGGGGGTGCCCGCGGTGTACTAGGGTATGTGGTGCCCGCGGTGTACTAGGGTATGTGATGCCCGCGGTGTAGTTGGGTATGTGATGCCCGCGGTGTAGTTGGGTATGTGATGCCCGCGGTGTACTAGGGTATGTGGTGCCCGCGGTGTACTAGGGTATGTGGTGCCCGCGGTGTAGTTGGGTATGTGATGTGATGCCCGCGGTGTAGTTGGGCATGTGGTGCCCGCGGTGTACTAGGGTATGTGGTGCCCGCGGTGTAGTTGGGTATGTGATGCCCGCGGTGTACTTGGGTATGTGTTGCCCACGGTGTACTAGGGTATGTGGTGCCCGCGGTGTAGTTTGGTATGTGTTTCCCGCGGTGTACTAGGGTATGTGATGCCCGCGGTGTACTAGGGTATGTGGTGCCCGCGGTATACTTGGGTATGAGGTGCCCGCGGTGTACTAGGGTATGTGATGCCCGCGGTGTACTAGGGTATGTGGTGTCCGCGGTGTACTTAGGTCCGTGGGCATCACATACCCTAGTACACCGCGGGCACCACATACCCAACTACACCGCGGGCATCACATACCCTAGTACACCGTGGGCACCACATACCGGGCACCACATACCCTGGTACACCGCGGGCACCACATACCCTAGTTCACCGCGGGCATCACATACCCTAGTACACCGCGGGCACCACATACCCAAGTACACCGCGGTCATCTCATACCCAAGTACATCGCGGGCATTACATACCCTAGTACACCTCGGGCATCACATACCGAACTACACCGCGGGCACCACATACCCTAGTACACCGCGGGCATCACATACCCAACTACACCGCGGGCACCACATACCCAAGTACACCGCGGGCGTCACATACCCTAGTACACCGCGGGCACCACATACCTTAGTACACCGCGGGCATCATATACCCAACCAAACCGCGGGCACCACATACCCTAGTACACCGCGGGCATCATATACCCAACTACACCGCGGGCATCACATACCCAACTACACCGCGGGCACCACATACCCAAGTACACCGCGGGCGTCACATACCCTAGTACACCGCGGGCACCACATACCTTAGTACACCGCGGGCATCATATACCCAACCAAACCGCGGGCACCACATACCCTAGTACACCGCGGGCATCATATACCCAACTACACCGCGGGCACCACATACCTTAGTACACCGCGGGCACCACATACCCAAGCGGTGTACTTGGGTATGTGGTGCCCGCGGTGTTCTAGGGTATGTGGTGCCCGCGGTGTACTAGGGTATGTGGTGCCCGCGGTTTAGTTGGGTATGTGGTGCCCGCGGCGTAGTTGGGTATGTGATGCCCGCGGTATACTAGGGTATGTGGTGCCCGCGGTGTAGTTGGGTATATGATGCCCGCGGTGCACTGGGTATGTGGTGCCCGCGGTGTACTAGGGTATGTGGTGCCCGCGGTGTAGTTGGGTATGTGATGCCCGCGGTGAACTAGGGTATGTGGTGCCCGCGGTGTACATGGGTATGTGGTGCCCGCGGTGTACTAGGGTATGTGATGCCCACGGTGTACTTGGGTATGTGCTGCCCGCGGTGTACTAGTGTATGTGATGCCCGCGGTGTACTAGGGTATGTGGTGCCCGCGGTATACTTGGGTATGTGGTGCCCGCGGTGTACTAGGGTATGTGATGCCCGCAGTGTGTACTAGGGTATGTGGTGCCCGCGCTGTACTAGGGTATGTGGTGCCCACGGTGTAGTTGGGTATGTGGTGCTAGGGTATGTGATGCCCGCGGTGTACTAGGGTATGTGGTCCCCGCGGTGTATACTAGGGTATGTGATGCCCACGGTGTAGTTGGGTATGTGGTGCCCGCGGTGTACTAGGGTATGTGGTGCCCGCGGTGTACTAGTGTATGTGATGCCCGCGGTGTACTACGGTATGTGGTGTCCGCGGTGTGCTAGGGTATGTGATGCCCGCGGTGTAGTTGGGTATGTGGTGCCCGCGGTGGTGCCCGCGGTGTACTTGGGTATGTGTTGCCCACGGTGTACTAGGGTATGTGGTGCCCGCGGTATATTTGGGTATGTGATGCCCGCGGTGTAGTTGGGTATGTGATGCCCGCGGTGTACTTGGGTATGTGGTGCCCGCGGTGTAGTTGGGTATGTGATGCCCGCGGTGAACTAGGGTATGTGATGCCCGCGGTGTAGTTGGGTATGTGATGCCCGCGGTGAACTAGGGTATGTGGTGCCCGCGGTGTACTAGTGTATGTGGTGCCCGCGGTGTACTAGGGTATGTAGTGCCCGCGGTGTACTAGGGTATGTGATGCCCACGGTGTAGTTGGGTATGTGATGCCCGCGGTGTATTAGGGTATGTAGTGCCCGCGGTGTACTAGGGTATGTGATGCCCGCGGTGTAGTTGGGTATGTGGTGCCCGCAGTGTACTAGGGTATATGATGCCCACGGTGTAGTTGGGTATGTGGTGCCCACGGTGTACTAGGGTATGTGGTGCCCGCGGTGTAGTTGGGTATGTGATGCCCACGGTGTACTAGGGTATGTGGTGCCCACGGTGTACTAGGGTATGTGGTGCCCGCGGTGTACAAGGGTATGTGGTGCCCGCGGTGTAGTTGGGTATGTGATGCCCGCGGTGTACTAGGGTATGTGGTGCCCGCGGTGTAGTTGGGTATGTGTAGCCCACGGTATACATGGGTATGTGGTGCCCGCGGTATAGTTAGGTATGTGATGCCCGCGGTGTACTAGGGTATGTGGTACCCGCGGTATACTTGGGTATGTGGTGCCCGTGGTGTAGTTGGGTATGTAATGCCCGTGGTGTAATTGGGTATGTGGTGCCCGCGGTGTACTAGGGTATGTGGTGCCCGCGGTGTAGTTAGGTATGTGATGCCCGCGGTGTACTAGGGTATGTGGTGCCCGCGGTGTAGTTGGGTATGTGATGCCCGCGGTGTAGTTGGGTATGTGGTGCCCGCGGTGTAGTTGGGTATGTGATGCCCGCGGTGTACTAGGGTATGTGATGCCCGCGGTGTACTAGGGTATGTGGTGCCCGCGGTGTACTAGGGTATGTGGTGCCCGCGGTGTACTAGGGTATGTGGTGCCCGCGGTGTACTAGGGTATGTGGTCCCCGCGGTGTAGTTGGGTATGTGATGCCCGCGGTGTACTAGGGTATGTGGTGCCCGCGGTGTACTTGGTAATGTGATGCCCGCGGTGTACTAGGGTATGAGGTGCCCGCGGTATACTTGGGTATGTGGTGCCCGCGGTGTACTAGGGTATGTGGTGCCCGCGGTGTAGTTGGGTATATGATGCCCGCGGTGTACTGGGTATGTGGTGCCCGCGGTGTAGTAGGGTATGTGGTGCCCGCGGTGTACTAGGGTATGTGGTGCCCGCGGTGTAGTTGGGTATGTGATGCCCGCGGTGTACTAGGGTATGTGATGCCCACGGTGTACTAGGGTATGTGGTGCCCGCGGTGTACTAGGGTATGTGGTGCCCGCGGTGTACTAGGGTATGTGGTGCCCGCGGTGTACTAGGGTATGTGGTGCCCGCGGTGTTTTTGGGTATGTGGTGCCCACGGTGTAGTTGGGGCATCACATACGCAACTACACCGCGGGCACCACATACCCTAGTTCACCGCGGGCATCACATACCCTAGTTCACCGCGGGCATCACATACCCAACTACACCGCGGGCACCACATACCCAACTACACCGCGGGCATCACATACCCTAGTACACCGCGGGCACCACATACCCAAGTACACCGCGGGCAATACATACCCTAGTTCACCGCGGGCATCACATACCCTAGTTCACCGCGGGCACCACATACCCAACTACACCGTGGGCATCACATACCCTAGTACACCGCGGGCACCACATACCCAAGTACACCTCGGGCATCACATACCCAAATACACCGCGGGCAAAACATACCCAACTACACCGCGGGCACCACATACCCAAGTACACCTCGGGCATCACATACCCAACTACACCGCGGGCACCACATACCAAAGTACACCGCGGGCACCACATACCCTAGTACACCGCGGGCATCACATACCCTAGTTCATATGTGATGCCCGCGGTGTAGTTGGGTATGTGGTGCCCGCGGTATACTAGGGTATGTGGTGCCCGCGGTATACTTGGGTATGTGGTGCCCGCGGTGTAGTTGGGTATGTGATGCCCGCGGTGTATGTGGTGCCCGCGGTGTACTAGGGTATGTGGTGCCCGCGGTGTACTTAGGTATGTGATGCCCGCGGTGTAGTTGGGTATGTGATGCCCGCGGTGTAGTTGGGTATGTGGTGCCCGCGGGCATCACATACCCTAGTACACCGCGGGCATCACATACCCAAGTACACCTCGGGCATCACATACCCAACTACACCGCGGGCACCACATACCTTAGTACACCGCGGGCACCACATACCCAACTACACCGCAGGCACCACAGACCCTAGTACACCGCGGGCATCACATACCCTAGTACACCGCGGGCACCACATACCCTAGTACACCGCGGGCACCACATACCCTAGTACACCGCAGGCACCACATACCCTAGAACACCGCGGGCATCACATGTACACCGCGGGCACCACATACCCAACTACACTGCGGGCACCACATACCCTAGTACACCGCGGGCATCACATACCCTAGTACACCGCGGGCACCACATACCCTAGAACACCGCGGGCACCACATACCCTAGTACACCGTGGGCATCACATACCCAACTACACCGTGGGCATCACATACCCTAGTACACCGCGGGCACCACATACCCAACTACACCGCGGGCATCACATACCCTAGTTCACCGCGGGCATCACATACCCAACTACAAGGGTATGTGGTGCCCGCGGTGTACTTGGGTATGTGATGCCCGCGGTGAACTAGGGTATGTGGTGCCCGCGGTGAACTAGGGTATGTGATGCGGGCATCACATACCCTAGTACACCGCGGGCACCACATACCCTAGTACACCGCGGGCATCAGGGCACCACATACCCAACTACACTGCGGGCATCACATACCCTAGTACACCGCGGGCACCACATACCCAACTACACCGTGGGCACCACATACCCAACTACACTGCGGGCATCACATACCCTAGTACACCGCGGGCACCACATACCCAACTACACCATGGGCACCACATACCCAACTACACCGCGGGCACCACATACCCAACTACACCGTGGGCATCACATACCCACCTACACCGTGGGCATCACATACCCACCTACACCGCGGGCATCACATACCCTAGTACACCGCGGGCATCACATACCCATGTATACCGCGGGCACCACATACCCTAGTACACCGCGGGCACCACATACCCAACTTCACCGCGGGCATCACATACCCTAGTACACCGCGGGCACCACATACCCTATTACACCGCGGGCACCACATACCCTAGTACACCGCGAGCACCACATACCCTAGTACACCGCGGGCACCACATACCCTAGTACACCGCGGGCACCACATACCCAAGTACACCGCGGGCATCACATACCCTAGTACACCGCGGGCACCACATACCCTAGTACACCGCGGGCACCACATACCCAACTACACCGCGGGCATCACATACCCTAGTACACCGCGGGCATCACATACCCTAGTACACCGCGGGCACCACATACCCTAGTATACCGCGGGAATCACATACCCATGTATACCGCGGGCACCACATACCCTAGTACACCGCGGGCACCACATACCCTAGTACACCGCGCACACCGCGGACACCACATACCGTAGTACACCGCGGGCATCACATACCCAAGTACACCGCGGGCATCACATACTCTAGTACACCACGGGCACCGGGCATCACATACCCTAGTACACCGCGAGCACCACATACCCTAGTACACCGCGGGCATGCACCACATACCCAACTACACCGCGGGCACCACATACCCAACTACACCGCGGGCACCACATACCCTAGTACACCACATACCCAGGACTTGGGTATGTGGTGCCCGTATGTGGTGCCCGCGGTGTTCTAGGGTATGTGGTGCCCGCGGTGTACTAGGGTATGTGGTGCCCGCGGTGTAGTTGGGTATGTGTAGCCCACGGTATACATGGGTATGTGGTGCCCGCGGTGTAGTTAGGTATGTGATGCCCGTGGTGTACTAGGGTATGTGGTGCCCGCGGTATACTTGGGTATGTGGTGCCCGCGGTGTACTAGGGTATGTGGTGCCCGCGGTGTACTAGGGTATGTGATGCCCGCGGTGCAGTTGGGTATGTGATGCCCGCGGTGTAGTTGGGTATGTGGTGTGGGTATGTGATGCCCGCGGTGTACTAGGGTATGTGGTGCCCGCGGTGTACTAGGGTATGTGGTGCCCGCGGTGTACTAGGGTATGTGGTGCCCGCGGTGTAGTTGGGTATGTGATGCCCGAGGTGTACTTGGGTATGTAGTGCCCCGCGGTGTACTAGGGTACGTGGTGCCCGCGGTGTAGTTGGGTATGTGGTGCCCGCGGTGTTCTAGGGTATGTGGTGCCCGCGGTGTACTAGGGTATGTATGATGCCCGCGGTGTACTAGGGTATGTGGTGTCCGCGGTGTGCGCGGTGTACTAGGGTATGTGGTGCCCGCGGTGTACTAGGGTATGTGATGCCCGCGGTGTAGTTGGGTATGTGGTGCCCGCGGCGTAGTTGGGTATGTGATGCCCGCGGTGTACTAGGGTATGTGGTGCCCGCGGTATAGTGCCCGCGGTGTACTATGGTATGTGATGCCCGCGGTGTACTAGGGTATGTGGTGCCCGCGGTGTAGTTGGGTATGTGGTGCCCGCGGTGTACTAGGGTATGTGATGCCCGCGGTGAACTAGGGTATGTGATGCCCGCGGTGTAGTTGGGTATGTGATTCCCGCGGTGTACTAGGGTATGTGATGCCCGCGGTGTAGTTGGGTATGTGGTGCCCGCGGTGTAGTACTAGGGTATGTGGTGCCCGCGGTGTACTAGGGTATGTGGTGCCCGCGGTGTACTAGGGTATGTGGTGCCCGCAGTGTAGTTGGGTATGTGGTGCCCGCGGTGTACTAGGGTATGTGATGCCCGCGGTATACTAGGGTATGTGGTGCCCGCGGTATACTAGGGTATGTGGTGCCCGCGGTGTACTAGGGTATGTGATGCCCGCGGTATACTTGGGTATGTGGTGCCCGCGGTGTAGTTGGGTATGTGATGCCCGCGGTGTACTAGGGTATATGATGCCCGCGGTGTACTAGGGTATGTGGTGCATTAGGGTATGTAGTGCCCGCGGTGTACTAGGGTATGTGATGCCCACGGTGTACTAGGGTATGTGTGGTGCCCGCGGTGTACTTGGGTATGTGGTGCCCGCGGTGTACTAGGGTATGTGGTGCCCGCGTAGTTGGGTATGTGGTGCCCGCGGTGTACTAGGGTATGTGATGCACCGCGGGCATCACATACCCAACTACACCGCAGGCACCACATACCCTAGTACGCCCACGGTGTAGTTGGGTATGTGGTGCCCGCGTTGTACTAGGGTATGTGGTGCCCGCGGTGTACTAGGGTATGTGGTGCCCGCGGTGTACTAGGGTATGTGGTGCCCGCGGTGTACTAGGGTATGTGGTGCCCGCGGTGTATATGTGGTGCCCGCGGTGTACTAGGGTATGTGATGCCCGCGGTGTACTAGGGTATGTGGTGCCCGCGGTGTAGGTGGGTATGTGGTGCCCACGGTGTACTTGGGTCTAGGGTATGTGATGCCCGCGGTGTACTAGGGTATATGCGGTGTAGTTGGGTATGTGATGCCCGCAGTGTATTTGGGTATGTGATGCCCGCGGTGAACTAGGGTATGTGGTGCCCGCGGTGTACTTGGGTATATGATGCCCGCGGTGTACATGGGTATGTGGTGCCCGCGGTGTACTAGGGTATGTGATGCCCACGGTGTACTAGGATATGTGGTGCCCGCGGTGTAGGTGGGTATGTGATGCCCGCGGTGTAGTTGGGTATGTGATGCCCGCGGTGTATTAGGGTATGTGGTACCCGAGGTGTACTAGGGTATGTGGTGCCCGTGGTATACTTGGGTATGTGGTGCCCGCGGTGTACTAGGGTATGTGGTGCCCACGGTGTACTAGGGTATGTGGTGCCCGCGGTGTAGTTGGGTATGTGATGCCCGCGGTGTACTAGGGTTTGTGATGCCCGCGGTGTAGTAGGGTATGTGATGCCCGCGGTGTACTAGGGTATGTGATGCCCGCGGTGTAGTTGGGTATGTGATGCCCGCGGTGTACTAGGGTATGTGGTGCCCGCGGTGTACTAGGGTATGTGGTGCCCGCGGTGTACTAGGGTATGTGGTGCCCGCGGTGTACTAGGGTATGTGGTGCCCGCGGTGTACTAGGGTATGTGGTGCCCGCGGTGTACAAGGGTATGTGGTGCCCGCGGTGTACTAGGGTATGTGGACATTCTCAACTACACCGCGGGCGGTATGTGGTGCCCGCGGTATACTTGGGTATGTGGTGCCCGCGGTGTAGTTGGGTATGTGATGCCCGCGGTGTACTAGGGTATGTGATGCCCACGGTGTAGTTGGGTATGTGATGCCCGCGGTGTACTTGGGTATCGGTGTACTTGAGTATGTGATGCCCGCGGTGAACTAGGATATGTGATGCCCGCGGTGTAGTTAGGGCATCACATACCCTAGTACACCGCGGGCACCACATACCCTAGTTCACCGTGGGCATCACATACCCAAGTACACCGCGGGCATCACATACCCACCTACACCGCGGGCATCACATACCCTAGCACACCGCGGACACCACATACCGTAGTACACCGCGGGCATCACATACACTAGTACACCGCGGGCATCACATACCCAACTACACCGCGGGCACCACATACCCAAGTACACCGCGGGCATCACATACCCTAGTACACCGCGGGCACTACATACCCTAGTACACCGCGGGCACCACATACACTAGTACACCGCGGGCACTACATACCCTAGTACACCGCGGGCACCGCGGTGTACTAGGGTATGTGGTGCCCGCGGTATACCTGGGTATGTGATGCCCGCGGTGTACTTGGGTATGTGGTGCCCGCGGTGAAGTTGGGTATGTGGTGCCCGCGGTGTAGTTGGGTATGTGGTGCCCGCGGTGTACTAGGGTATGTGATGCCCACGGTGTAGTTGGGTATGTGGTGCCCGCGGTGTAGTTGGGTATGTGATGCCCACGGTGTAGTTGGGTATGTGGTGCCCGCGGTGTACTAGGGTATGTGGTGCCCGCGGTGTACTAGGGTATGTGGTGCCCGCGGTGTACTAGGGTATGTGATGCCCGCGGTGTAGTTGGGTATGTGATGCCCGCGGTGTACTAGGGTATGTGATGCCCGCAGTGTAGTTGGGTATGGGGTGCCCACGGTGTACTAGGGTATGTGGTGCCCGCGGTGTAGTTGGGTATGTGGTGCCCGCGGTGTACTAGGGTATGTGATGCCCACGGTGTAGTTGGGTATGTGGTGCCCGCGGTGTACTAGGGTATGTGGTGCCCGCGGTGTACTAGGGTATGTGATGCCCGCGGTGTACTAGGGTATGTGGTGCCCGCGGTGTAGTTGGGTATGTGATGCCCGCGGTGTACTGAGGTATGTGGTGCCCGCGGTGTACTAGGGTATGTGATGCCCGCGGTGTACAAGGGTATGTGGTGTACTAGGGTATGTGATGCCCACGGTGTAGTTGGGTATGTGATGCCCACGGTGTAGGTGGGTATGTGATGCCCGCGGTGTACTAGGGTATGTGATGCCCGCGGTGTAGTTGGGTATGAGATGCCCGCGGTGTACTAGGGTATGTGGTGCCCGCGGTATACTAGGGTATGTGATGCCCTAGGGTATGTGGTGCCCGCGGTGTACTAGGGTATGTGGTGCCCGCGGTGTACTAGGGTATGTGGTGCCCGCGGTGTACTAGGGTATGTGATGCCCACGGTGTACTTGGGTATGTGGTGCCCGCGGTGTACTAGGGTATGTGATGCCCACGGTGTAGGTGGGTATGTGATGCCCACGGTGTACTAGGGTATGTGATGCCCGCGGTGTACTAGGGTATGTGGTGCCCGCTGTGTACTAGGGTATGTGGTGCCCGCGGTGTACTAGGGTATGTGGTGCCCGCTGTGTACTAGGGTATGTAGTGCCCGCGGTGTACTAGGGTATGTGGTGCCCGCGGTGTACTAGTGTATGTGGTGCCCGCGGTGTATTTAGGTATGTGATGCCCGCGGTGTACTAGGGTATGTGGTACCCGCGGTGTACTAGGGTATATGATGCCCGCAGTGTACTAGGGTATGTGGTGCCCGCGGTATACTTGTGTATGTGGTGCCCACGGTGTACTAGGGTATGTGGTGCCCGCGGTGTAGGTGGGTATGTGATGCCCACGGTGTAGGTGGGTATGTGATGCCCACGGTGTAGTTGGGTATGTGGTGCCCGGTATGTGGTGCCCGCGGTGTACTAGGGTTTGTGATGCCCGCGGTGTAGTAGGGTATGTGATGCCGGCATCACATACCTTAGTACACCGCGGGCACCACATACCCTAGTTCACCGCGGGCATCACATACCCAACTACACCGCGGGCACCACATACCCTAGTTCACCGCGGGCATCACATACCCTAGTTCACCATGGGCATCACATACCCAACTACACCGCGGGCACCACATACCCTAGTACACTGCGGGCACCACATACCCTAGTACACCGCGGGCACCACATACCCTAGTATACCGCGGGCATCACATACCCATGTATAGGGTATGTGATGCCCGCGGTGTACTAGGGTATGTGGTGCCCGCGGTGTAGTTGGGTATTTGTTGCCCGCGGTGTACTAGGGTATGTGGTGCCCGCGGTGTAGTTGGGTATGTGATGCCCGCGGTGTACAAGGGTATGTGATGCCCGCGGTGTACTAGGGTATGTGGTACCCGCGGTAAACTTGGGTATGTGGTGCCCGCGGTGTAGGTGGGTATGTGATGCCCGAGGTGTACTTGGGTATGTAGTGCCCGCGGTGTACTAGGGTATGTGATGCCCGCAGTGTAGTTGGGTATGTGGTGCCCACGGTGTAGTTGGGTATGTGGTGCCCGCGGTGTACTAGGGTATGTGATGCCTGCGGTGAACTAGGATATGTGATGCCCGCGGTGTAGTTAGGTATGTGATGCCCGCGGTGTAGTTGGGTATGTGATGCCCGCGGTGTACTAGGGTATGTGGTGCCCGCGGTGTACTAGGGTATGTGGTGCCCGCGCTGTACTACGGTATGTGGTGCCCGCGGTGTACTAGGGTATGTGGTGCCCGCGGTGTACTAGGGTATGTGGTGCCCGCGGTGTACTAGGGTATGTGGTGCCCGTGGTGTATTTGGGTATGTGATGCCCGCGGTGTACTAGGGTATGTGATGCCCGCGGTGTCGCAGTGTAGTTGGGTATGGGGTGCCCGCGGTGTACTAGGGTATGTGATGCCCGCGGTGTACTAGGGTATGTGGTGCCCGCGGTGTACTAGGGTATGTGATGCCTGCGGTGTAGTTGGGTATGTGATGCCCGCGATGTAGTTGGGTATGTGATGCCCGCGGTGTACTTGGGTATGTGATGCCCGCGGTGAACTAGGGTATGTGGTGCCCGCGGTGAACTAGGGTATGTGATGCCCGTGGTGTACTTGGGTATGTGATGCCCACGGTGTATGTGGGTATGTGATGCCCACGGTGTACTTGGGTATGTGGTGCCCGTGGTGTACTTGGGTATGTGATGCCCGCGGTGTACTAGGGTATGTGATGCCCGCGGTGTACTAGGGTATGTGGTGCCCGCGGTGTACTTAGGTATGTGGTGCCCGCGGTGTACTAGGGTATGTGATGCCCGCGGTAGAGTTGGGTATGTGGTGCCCACGGTGTACTAGGGTATGTGATGCCCGCGGTGTAGTTGGGTATGTGGTGCCCGTGGTGTACTAGGGTATGTGGTGCCCGCGGTGTAGGCACCCCATACCCTAGTGCACCGTGGGCACCACATACCCAACTACACCGCGGGCACCACATACCCTAGTACACCGTGGGCACCACATACCCTAGTACACCGTGGGCACCACATACACTAGTACACCGCGGGCACCACATACCCTAGTACACCGCGGGCATCACATACCCAACTACACCGCGGGCACCACATACCCAACTACACCGCGGGCATGGGTATGTGGTGCACGCGGTGTACTAGGGTATGTGATGCCCACGGTGTAGGTGGGTATGTGATGCCCGCGGTGTCGCAGTGTAGTTGGGTATGGGGTGCCCGCGGTGTACTAGGGTATGTGATGCCCGCGGTGTACTAGGGTATGTGGTGCCCGCGGTGTACTAGGGTATGTGATGCCTGCGGTGTAGTTGGGTATGTGATGCCCGCGATGTAGTTGGGTATGTGATGCCCGCGGTGTACTTGGGTATGTGATGCCCGCGGTGAACTAGGGTATGTGGTGCCCGCGGTGAACTAGGGTATGTGATGCCCGTGGTGTACTTGGGTATGTGATGCCCACGGTGTATGTGGGTATGTGATGCCCGCGGTGTACTTGGGTATGTGGTGCCCGTGGTGTACTTGGGTATGTGATGCCCGCGGTGTACTAGGGTATGTGATGCCCGCGGTGTACTAGGGTATGTGGTGCCCGCGGTGTACTTAGGTATGTGGTGCCCGCGGTGTACTAGGGTATGTGATGCCCGCGGTAGAGTTGGGTATGTGGTGCCCACGGTGTACTAGGGTATGTGATGCCCGCGGTGTAGTTGGGTATGTGGTGCCCGTGGTGTACTAGGGTATGTGGTGCCCGCGGTGTAGGCACCCCATACCCTAGTGCACCGTGGGCACCACATACCCAACTACACCGCGGGCACCACATACCCTAGTACACCGTGGGCACCACATACCCTAGTACACCGTGGGCACCACATACACTAGTACACCGCGGGCACCACATACCCTAGTACACCGCGGGCATCACATACCCAACTACACCACGGGCACCACATACCCAACTACACCGCGGGCATGGGTATGTGGTGCACGCGGTGTGCTAGGGTATGTGATGCCCACGGTGTAGGTGGGTATGTGATGCCCGCAGTGTACCATACCCTAGTACACCGCGGGCACCACATACCCTAGTACACCGCGGGCACCACATACCCAAGTACACCGCGGGCACCCCCGCGGTCTAGTTGGGTATGTGATGCCCGCGGTGTACTAGGGTATGTGATGTCCGCGGTGTACTAGGGTATGTGATGCCCGCGGTGTACTAGGGTATGTGATGCCCGCGGTGTACTAGGGTATGTGGAACCCGCGGTATAGTTTGGGTATGTGATGCCCGCGGTGTACTAGGGTATGTGGTGCCCGCGGTATACTTGGGTATGTGGTGCCCGCGGTGAAGTTGGGTATGTGATGCCCGCGGTGTACTAGGGTATGTGATGCCCGCGGTGAACTAGGGTATGTAATGCCCGCGATGTACTTGGGTATGAGATGACCGCGGTGTACTTGGGTATGTGGTGCGTATGTGGTGCCCGCGGTGTACTAGGGTATGTGATGCCCACGGTGTACTAGGGTATGTGATGCCCGCGGTGTAGTTGGATATGTGATTGCCGCGGTATACTAGGTGCCCGCGGTGTAGTTGGGTATGTGGTGCCCGCGGTGTACTAGGGTATGTGGTGCCCGCGGTGTACTAGGGTATGTCATGCCCACGGTGTAGTTGGGTATGTGGTGCCCGCGTTGTACTAGGGTATGTGATGCCTGCGGTGAAGTTGGGTATGTGGTGCCCGCGGTGTACTTGGGTATGTGGTGCCCGCGGTGTAGTTGGGTATGTGGTGCCCGCGGTGTAATTGGGTATGTGATGCCCGCGGTGTACTAGGGTATGTGATGCCCGCGGTATACTTGGGTATGTGGTGCCCGTGTAGTTGGGTATGTGATGCCCGCGGTGTACTTGGGTATGTGATGCCCGGCATCACATACCCACCTACACCGTGGGCATCACATACCCACCTACACCGCGGGCACCACATACCCTAGTACACCGCGGGCACCACATACCCAACTACACCGTGGGCATCACATACCCACCTACACCGTGGGCATCACATACCCACCTACACCGTGGGCATCACATACCCACCTACACCGCGGGCACCACATACCCTAGTACACCGCGGGCACCACATACCCAAGTACACCGCGGGCACCACATACCCTAGTTTACCGCAGGCACCACATACCCAACTACACCGCGGGCATCACATACCCTAGTACACCGTGGGCATCACATACCCTAGTACACCGCGGGCACCACATACCCTAGTACACCGCGGGCATCATATACCCAACTACACCGCGGGCACCACATACCTTAGTACACCGCGGGCACCACATACCCAACTACACCGCAGGCACCACAGACCCTAGTACACCGCGGGCATCACATACCCTAGTACACCGCGGGCACCACATACCCTAGTACACCGCGGGCACCACATACCCTAGTACACCGCAGGCACCACATTCTCAACTACACCGCGGGCATCACATACCCAACTACACCGCGGGCATCACATACCCAAATACACCGCGGGCATCACATACCCAACTACACCGCAGGCACCACATACACAAGTATACTACGGGCACCACATACCCTAGTACACCGCGGGCACCACATACCTAAGTACACCGCGGGCATCACATACCCTAGTACACCGTCGGCATCACATACCCAACTACACCGTGGGCATCACATACCCTAGTACACCGCGGGCACCACATACCCAACTACACCGCGGGCACCACATACCCAAGTATACCGCGGGCATCACAGTATACCGCGGGCACCTCATACCCTAGTACACCGCGGGCATCACATACCCAACTACAGCGCGGGCACCACATACCCTAGTACACCGCGGGCATCACATACCCTAGTACACCGCGGGCACCACATACCCAACTACACCGCGGGCATCACATACCCTAGTACTCCGCGGGCACCACATACCCAAGTACACCTCGGGCATCACATACCCAACTACACCGCGGGCACCGCATACCCTAGTACACCGCGGGCATCACATACCCTAGTACACCGCGGGCACCACATACCCAACTACACCGTGGGCATCACATACCCTAGTACGCCGCGGGCACCACATACCCAACTACACCGCGGGCATCACATACCATAGTACACCGCGGGCATCACATACCCAACTACACCGCGGGCATCACATACCCTAGTACACCGCGGGCACCACATACCCAAATATACTGCGGGCACCACATACCCTAGTACACCGCGGGCACCACCGTGGGCACCACATACTCTAGTACACCGCGGGCACCACATACCCAACTACACCGTGGGCATCACATACCCTAGTACACCGCGGGCACCACATACCCTAGTACACCGCGGGCACCACATACCCAAGTACACCGCGGTCATCTCATACCCAAGTACATCGCGGGCACCACATACCCTAGTACACCGTGGGCATCACGTTGGGTATGTGGTGCCCGCGCTGTACTACGGTATGTGGTGCCCGCGGTATACTTGGGTATGTGATGCCCGCGGTGTACTTGGGTATGTGATGCCCGCGGTGAACTAGGGTATGTGGTGCCCGCGGTATACTTGGGTATGTGATGCCCGCGGTGTAGTTGGGTGTGTGGTGCCCGCGGTGTACTTGGGTATGTGGTGCCTGCGGTATACATGGGTATGTGATGCCCGCGGTATACTAGGGCTAGTACACCGCGGGCACCACACACCTTAGTACACCGCGGGCATCACATACCCAACAAAACCGCGGGCACCACATACCAAGTATACCGCGGGCACCTCATACCCTAGTACAGCGCGGGCACCACATACCCAAGTATACCGCGGGCACCACATACCCAACTACACCGTGGGCATCACATACCCTAGTACACCGCGGGCATCACATACCCTAGTACACCGCGGGCATCACATACCCAACTACACCGCGGGCACCACATACCCAAGTCCCAAGTACACCGCGGGCATCACATACCCTAGTACACCGCGGGCATCACATACCCAAGTATACCGCGGGCACCACATACCCTAGTACACCGCGGGCACCACATACCCTAGTTCACCGCGGGCTATACTTGTGTATGTGGTGCCCGCGGTGTAGTTGGGTATGTGATGCCCGCGGTGTAGTTGGGTATATGATGCCCGCGGTGTACTAGGGTATGTGATGCCCGCGGTGTAGTTGAGAATGTGGTGCCCGCGGTGTACTAGGGTATGTGGTGCACGCGGTGTACAAGGGTGTACACCGCCGGTGTACTAGGGTATGTGGTGCCCGCGGTGTTTTTGGGTACTCATACCCTAGTACACCACGGGCACCACATACCCTAGTACACCGCGGGCATCACATACCCAACTACACCGCGGGCACCACATACCAAGTATACCGCGGGCACCACATACCCAAGTACACCGCGGTCATCTCATACCCTAGTATACCGTGGGCATCACATACCCTAGTACACCGCGGGCACCACATACCCAACTACACCGCGGGCATCACATACCCTAGTTCACCGCGGGCATCACATACCCAACTACACCGCGGGCACCACATACCCAACTACACCGTGGGCATCACATACCCTAGTACACCGCGGGCACCACATACCCTAGTACACCGCGGGCATCACATACCCAACTACACTGCGGGCATCACATACCCTAGTACACCGCGGGCACCACATACCCAACTAATGTGATGCCCGAGAGTATCATTCTCAACTACACCGCGGGCATCACATACCCTAGTACACCGCGGGCATCATATACCCAACTACACCGCGGGCATCACATACCCAACTACACCGCGGGCACCACATACACAAGTATAGCCCGCGGTGAACTAGGGTATGTGGTGCCCGCGGTGTACTAGGGTATGTGGTGCCCGCGGTATACTTGGGTATGTGATGCCCGCGGTGTACTAGGGTATGTGATGCCCGCGGTGTACTTGGGACTTGGGTATGTGGTGCCCGCGGTGTAGTTGGGTATGTGATGCCCGCGGTGTACTAGGGTATGTGGTGCCCGCGGTGTACTAGGGTACCCGCGGTGTACAAGGGTATGTGGTGCCCGCGCGGGCACCTCATGCCCAACTACACCGTGGGCATCACATACCCAAGTACACCGCGGGCATCACATACCCTAGTACACCGCGGGCATCACATACCCAACTACACCGCGGGCACCACATAACCAACTACACCGCGGGCATCACATCCCCTAGTACACCGCGGGCATCATATACCCTAGTACACCGCGGCCACCACATACCCAACTACACCGCGGGCACCACATACCCTAGTACACCGCGGGCATCACATACCCTAGTACACCGCGGGCATCACATACCCTAGTACACCGCGGGCACCACATACCCAACTACACCGCGGGCACCACATACCCAAGTACACCGCGGGCACCACATACCATAGTTCACCGCGGGCATCACATACACAACTACACCGCGGGCATCACATACCCAACTCTACCGCGGGCACCACATACCCTAGTTCACCGCGGGCATCACATACCCAACTACACCGCGGGCACCACATACCCTAGTACACCGCGGGCACCACATACCCTAGTACACCGCGGGCACCACATACCCTAGTACACCCCGCGGTGTACTAGGGTATGTGATTCCCGCGGCATACTTGGGTATGTGCTGCCCGCGGTGTAGTTGGGTATGTGATGCCCGCGGTGTACCAGGGTATGTGGTGCCCGCGGTGTACATGGGTATGTGGTGCCCGCGGTGTACTTGGGTATATGATGCCCGCGGTGTACTAGGGTATATGGTGCCCGCGGTATACTTGGGTATGTGGTGCCCGCGGTGTAGTTGGGTATGTGATGCCCGAGGTGTACTTGGGTATGTGATGCCCGCGGTGTACTTGGGTATGTGGTAATGTGGTGCCCGCGGTGTACTAGGGTATGTGATCCACGGGCATCACATACCCAACTACACCGCGGGCACCACATAGCCAAATATACCTCGGGCACCACACACCCTAGTACACCGTGGGCATCACATACCCAACTACACCGCGGGCATCACATACCCTAGTACACCGCGGGCACCACACACCCTAGTACACCGCGGGCACCACATACCCTAGTACACCGCGGGTATCACATACCCTAGTACACCGCGGGCACCACATACCCAGGTACACCTCGGGCATCACATACCCAACTACACCGCGGGCACCACATACCCTAGTACACCGCGGGCACTACATACCCAAGTACACCTCGGGCATCACATTAGTTGGGTATGTGGTGCCCGCGGTGTACTAGGGTATGTGATGCCCGCAGTGTAGTTGGGTATGTGATGCCCGCGGTGTACTAGGGTATGTGGTGCCCGCGGTGTACTAGGGTATGTGATGCCCACGGTGTAGTTGGGTATGTGGTGCCCGCGGTGTACTAGGGTATGTGATACCCGCGGTGTACTAGGGTATGTGGTGCCCGCGGTGTACTAGGGTGTGTGGTGCCCGCGGTGTACTAGGGTATGTGATGCCCGCGGTGTAGTTGGGTATGTGATGCCCACGGTGTACTAGGGTGTGTGGTGCCCGAGGTATATTTGGCTATGTGGTGCCCGCGGTGTAGTTGGGTATGTGATGCCCGTGGATCACATACCCTAGTACACCGCGGGCACCACATTACCACATACCCAAGTACACCGCGGGCATCACATACCCAAGTACACCTCGGGCATCACATACCCAACTACACCGCGGGCACCACATACCCAAGTATACCGCGGGCACCATATACCCTAGTACACCGCGGGCATCATATACCCAAGTACACCGCGGGCACCACATACCCATGTACACCGCGGGCACCACATACCCTGGTACACCGCGGGCATCACATACCCAACAACACCGCGGGCAGCACATACCCAAGTATGCCGCGGGAATCACATACCCTAGTACACCGCGGGGTGTACTAGGGTATGTGGTGCCCGCGGTGTACTAGGGTATGTGGTGCCCGCGGTGTACTAGGGTATGTGGTGCCCGCGGTGTAGTTGGGTATGTGATGCCCGCGGTGAACTAGGGTATGTGGTGCCCGCGGTAGAGTTGGGTATGTGATGCCCGCGGTGTAGTTGTGTATGTGATGCCCGCGGTGAACTATGGTATGTGGTGCCCGCGGTGTACTTGGGTATGTGGTGCCCGCGGTGTAGTTGGGTATGTGGTGCCCGCGGTGTACTAGGGTATGTGATGCCCGCGGTGTACTAGGGTATGTGATGCCCGCGGTGTACTAGGGTATGTGGTCCCCGCGGTGTAGTTGGGTATGTGGTGGCCGCGGTGTACTAGGGTATATGATGCCCGCGGTGTACTAGGGGATGTGATGCCCGCGGTGTAGTTGGTTATGTGGTGCCCGCGGTGTAGTTGGGTATGTGATGCCCGCGGTGTACTAGGGTATGTGATGCCCGCGGTGTACTTGGGTATGTGATGCCCACGGTGTAGTTGGGCATGAGGTGCCCGCGCGGGCACCACATACCCTTGTACACCGCGGGTACCCTAGTACACCGCGGGCACCACATACCCTAGTACACCGCGGGCATCACATACCCAACTACACCGCGGGCACCACATACCCAAGTCCCAAGTACACCGCGGGCATCACATACCCTAGTACACCGCGGGCATCACATACCCAAGTATACCGCGGGCACCACATACCCTAGTACACCGCGGGCACCACATACCCTAGTTCACCGCGGGCTATACTTGTGTATGTGGTGCCCGCGGTGTAGTTGGGTATGTGATGCCCGCGGTGTAGTTGGGTATATGATGCCCGCGGTGTACTAGGGTATGTGATGCCCGCGGTGTAGTTGAGAATGATACCCAACTACACCGCGGGCACCACATACCCTAGTACACCGTGGGCATCACATACCCAAGTACACCGCGGGCACCACATACCCAAATACACCGCGGGCATCACATACCCTAGTAAACCGCGGGCACCACATACCCAACTACACCGCGGGCACCACATACCCTAGTACACCGCGGGCACCACATACCCTAGTACACCCAAGTACACCGCGGGCATCACATACCCAACTACACCGCGGGCACCACATACCCATGTATACCGCGGGTACCACATACCCAACTACAGCGCGGGCACCACATACCCTAGTACACCGCGGGCATCACATACCCTAGTACACCGCGGGCACCACATACCCTAGTACATCGTGAGCACCACATACCCTAGTACACCGCGGGCATCACATACCCAACTACACCGCGGGCATCACATACCCTAGTACACCGCGGGCATCACATACCCTAGTACACCGCGGGCATCACATACCCTAGTACACCGCGGGCACCACATACCCTAGTACACCGCGGGCACCACATACCCTAGTTCATCGCGGGCATCACATACCCTAGTACACCGCGGGCACCACATACCCTAGTACACTGCGGGCACCACATACCCTAGTACACCGCGGGCACCACATACCCTAGTTCACCGCGGGCATCACATACCCAACTACACCGTGGGCATCACATACCCAACTACACCTCGGGCACCACATACCCAACTACACCGCGGGCACCACAATACCCAAGTACACCGCGGGCACCACATACCCTAGTTCACCGGCGGGCATCACATACTTAACTACACTGCGGGCATCACATACCCAACTAGACACATACCCTAGTACACCGCGGGCATCACATACACTAGTACACCGCGGGCACCACATACCCTAGTACATCGTGAGCACCACATACCCTAGTACACCGCGGGCATCACATACCCTAGTACACCCCGGGCATCACATACCCTAGGGCATCACATACCATAGTACACCGCGGGCATCACATACCCAACTACACCGCGGGCATCACATACCCAACTACACCGCGGGCATCACATACCCTAGTACACCGCGGGCTTCACATACCCTAGTACACCGCGGGCACCACATACCCTAGTATACCGCGGGCACCACATACCCAACTACACCGCGGGCACGCGGTGTTCTTGGATATGTGATGCCCGCGGTGTACTAGGGTATGTGGTGCCCACGGCGTAGTTGGGTATGTGATCCTCGCGGTGTACTAGGGTATGTGGTGCCCGCGGTGTAGTTGGGTATGTGATGCCCGCGGTGTACTAGAGTATGTGGTGCCCGCGGTGTAGTTGGGTATGTGTAGCCCGCGGTATACTTGGGTATGTGGTGCCCGCGGTGTAGTTGGGTATGTGATGCCCGCGGTGTACATGGGTATGTGGTGCCCGCGGTGTACTTGGGTATGTGATGCCCGCGGTGTACTAGGGTATGTGGTGCCCGCGGTGTAGTTGGGTATGTGTAGCCCACGGTATACATGGGTATGTGGTGCCCGCGGTGTAGTTAGGTATGTGATGCCCGTGGTGTACTAGGGTATGTGGTGCCCGCGGTATACTTGGGTATGTGGTGCCCGCGGTGTAGTTGGTTATGTGATTGCCGCGGTATACTAGGGTATGTGGTGCCCGCGGTGTAGTTGGGTATGTGATGCCCGCGGTGTACTTGGGTATGTGATGCCCGCGGTGTACTTGACTACACCGCGGGCACCTCATACCCTAGTACACCGCGGGCATCACATACCCTAGTACACCGCAGGCACCACATACCCTAGAACACCGCGGGCATCACATGTACACCGCGGGCACCACATACCCAACTACACCGCGGGCACCACATACCCTAGTACACCGCGGGCACCACATACCCAACTACACCGCGGGCATCACAAACCCTAGTACACCGCGGGCACCACATACCCAACTACACCGTGGGCATCATATACCCTAGTACACCGCGGGCATCATATACCCAACTACACCGCGGGCATCACATACCCTAGAACACCGCGGGCACCACATACCTAACTACACCGCGGGCACCACATACCCTAGTACACCGCGGGCACCACATACCCAACTACACCGCGGGCATCACATACCCTAGTACACCGCGGGCACCACATACCCTAGTACACCGCGGGCACCACATACCCAACTCCACCGCGGGCATCACATACCCTAGTACACCGCGGGCACCACATACCCTTGTACACCGCGGGCATCACATACCCAACTACACCGCGGGCACCACATACCCAACTACACCGCGGGCACCACATACCCAACTACACCGCGGGCATCACATACCCTAGTACACCGCGGGCACCACATACCCTAGTTCATCGCGGGCATCACATACCCTAGTACAGCGCGGGCACCACATACCCTAGTACAGCGCGGGCACCACATACCCTAGTACACCGCGGGCATCACATACCCTAGTACACCGCGGGCACCACATACCCTAGTACACCGCGGGCACCACATACCCTAGTACACCGCGGGCACCACATACCCAAGTATACTGCGGGCACCTCATACCCTAGTACACCGCGGGCATCACATACCCTAGTACACCGCGGGCACCACATACCCAACTACACCGTGGGCATCACATACCCTAGTACACCGCGGGCATCACATACCCAAGTACACCGCGGGCACCACATACCCAACTACACCGTGGGCATCACATACCCTAGTACACCGCGGGCACCACATACCCTAGTACACCGCGGGCAGCATCACATACCCAACTACACCGTGGCCACCACATAACCAACTACACCGCGGGCACCACATACCCAAGTCCCAAGTACACCGCGGGCATCACATACCCTAGTACACCGCGGGCATCACATACACTAGTACACCGCGGGCAGCACATACCCAAGTACACCGCGGGCACCACATACCCTAGTACACCGCGGGCACCACATACCCTAGTACACCGCGGGCACCACATACCCAAGTACACCGCGGGCACCACATACCCAAGTACACCGCGGGCACCACATATCCTAGTACACCGCGGGCACCACATACCCTAGTACACCGCGGGCACCACATACCCTAGTACACCGCGGGCACCACATACCCTAGTACACCGCGGGCACCACATACCCTAGTACACCGCGGGCATCACATACCCAACTACACCGCGGGCACCACATACCCTAGTACACCGCGGGCACCACATACCCTAGTACACCGCGGGCATCACATACCCAACTACACCGCGGGCACCACATACCCAACTACACCGCGGGCATCACATACCCTAGTACACCGCGGGCACCACATACCCAAGTACACCGCGGGCACCACATACCCTAGTACACCGTGGGCACCACATACCCTAGAACACCTCGGGCACCACAAACCCTAGTACACCGCGGGCATCATATACCCTAGTACACCGCGGGCACCACATACCCTAGAACACCTCGGGCACCACAAACCCTAGTACACCGCGGGCACCACATACCCTAGTACACCGCGGGCATCACATACCCTAGTACACCGTGGGCATCACATACCCAAATACAACGTGGGCATCACATACCCTAGTACACCGCGGGCACCACATACCCAACTACACCGTGGGCATCACATACCCTAGTACACCGCGGGCATCACATACCCTAGTACACCGCGGGCACCACATACCCTAGTACACCGTGGGCACCACATACCCAACTTCACCGCTGGCACCATATACCCTAGTTCACCGCGGGCATCACATACCCAACTACACCGCGGGCACCACATACCCAAGTACATCGCGGGCATCACATACCCAAGTACACCGCGGGCACCACATACCCTAGTACACCGCGGGCATCACATACCCTAGTACACCGCGGGCACCACATACCCTAGTACACCGCGGGCATCACATACTCTAGTACACCGCGGGCACCACATACCCAAGTACACCGCGGGCACTACATACCCAAGTATACCGCGGGCACAACATACCCTAGTACACATCACATACCCAAGTACACCGTGGGCATCACATACCCACCTACACCGCGGGCACCACATACCCTAGTACACCGTGGGCATCACATACCCAACTACACCGCGGGCACCACATACCCTAGTACACCGCGGGCACCACATACGTATGTGATGCCCGCGGTGAACTAGGGTATGTGATGCCCGCGGTGTAGTTGGGTATGTGGTGCCCGCGGTGTACTAGGGTATGTGGTGCCCGCGGTGTACTAGGGTATGTGGTGCCCGCGGTGTAGTTGGGTATGTGATGCCCGCGGTGTACAAGGGTATGTGATGCCCGCGGTGTACTAGGGTATGTGGTACCCGCGGTATACTTGGGTATGTGGTGCCCGCGGTGTAGGTGGGTATGTGATGCCCGAGGTGTACTTGGGTATGTAGTGCCCGCGGTGTACTAGGGTATGTGGTGCCCGCGGTGAACTAGGGTATGTGATGCCCGCGGTGTACTTGGGTATGTGGTGCCCGCGGTGTAGTTGGGTATGTGATGCCCGCGGTGAACTAGGGTATGTGATGCCCGCGGTGTACTAGGGTATGTGGTGCCTGCGGTGTACTTGGGTATGTGCTGCCCGCGGTGTACTAGGGTATGTGGTGCCCGCGGTGTAGTTCGGTATGTGATGCCCGAGGTGTACTAGGGTATGTGATGCCCGCGGTGTAGTTGGGTATGTGATGCCCGCGGTGTACTAGGGTATGTGGTGCCCGCGGTGTACTAGGGTATGTGGTGCCCGCGGTGTAGTTGGGTATGTGGTGCCCGCGGTGTACTAGGGTATGTGGTGCTTGCGGTGTAGCGCGGTGTAGTAGGGTATGTGATGCCCGCGGTGTACTAGGGTATGTGATGCGCACCACATACCCTAGTATACCGCGGGCATCTCATACCCAACTACACCGCGGGCATCACATACCCTAGTACACCGCGGGCATCACATACCCAACTTCACCGCGGGCACCACATACCCAACTTCACCGCGGGCACCACATACCCAAGTATACCGCGGACACCACATACCCTAGTACACCACGGGCACCACATACCCAACTACACCGTGGGCACCACATACCCAAGTACACCGCGGGCACCACATACCCTAGTACACCGCGGGCATCACATACCCTAGTACACCGCGGGCATCACATACCCAACTACACCGCGGGCACCACATACCCTAGTACACCGCGGGCACCACATACCCTAGTACACCGCGGGCACCACATACCCTAGTACACCGCGGGCACCACATACCCTAGTACACCGCGGGCACCACATACCCTAGTACACCGCGGGCATCACATACCCAAGTACACCGCGGGCACCACATACCCAACTACACCGTGGGCATCACATACCCTAGTACACCGCGGGCACCACATACCCTAGTACACCGCGGGCATCACATACCCTAGTACACCGCGGGCACCGTACTAGGGTATGTGGTGCCCGCGGTATACTTGGGTATGTGGTGTGCTAGGGTATGTGATGCCCGCGGTGTACGCATCACATACCCTAGTACAACGCGGGCACCACATACCCAACTACACCGCGGGCACCACATACCCTAGTACACCGCGGGCATCACATACCCTAGTTCACCGCGGGCATCACATACCCAACTACACCGCGGGCATCACATACCCAACTACACCGCGGGCACCACATACCCTAGTTCACCGCGGGCATCACATACCCTAGTACACCGCGGGCACCACATACCCTAGTACACCGCGGGCATCACATACCCAACTACACCGCGGGCACCACATACTCTAGTACACCGCGGGCACCACATACCCAACTACACCGCGGGCATCACATACCCTACTACACCGCGGGCATCACATACCCTAGTACACCGCGGCCTAGTACACCGCGGGCATCACATACCCTAGTACACCGCAGGCACCACATACCCAAGTACACCGCGGGCACCGCATACCCAAGTATACCGCGGGCACCACATACTGTACTAGGGTATGTGGTGCCCGCGGTGTACTAGGGTATGTGATGCCCGCGGTGTAGTTGGGTATGTGGTGCCCGCGGTGTATTAGGGTATGTGATGCCCGCGGTGTACTAGGGTATGTGATGCCCACGGTGTACTAGGGTATGTTGTGCCCGCGGTGTACTAGGGTATGTGGTGCCCGCGGTAGAGTTGGGTATGTGATGCCCGCGGTGTAGTTGGGTATGTGATGCCCGCGGTGAACTAGGGTATGTGGTGCCCGCGGTCTAGTTGGGTATGTGATGCCCGCGGTGTAGTTGGGTATGTGATGCCCGCGGTGTACTAGGTTATGTGGTGCCCGCGGCGTAGTTGGGTATGTCACGGTGTACCACATACCCAACTACACCGCGGGCATCACATACCCTAGTTCACCGCGGGCATCACATACCCAACTACACCGCGGGCACCACATACCCAAGTATACCGCGGGCACCACACACCCTAGTACACCGCGGGCACCACATACCTAAGTATACCGCGACAATCACATAACCAACTACACCGCGGGCATCACATACCCAAGTATACCGCGGGCACCACATACCCTAGTACACCGCGGGCATCACATACCCTAGTACACCGTCGGCATCACATACCCACCTACACCGCGGGCACCACATACCCTAGTACACCGCGGGCATCACATACCCTCACATACCCAACTACACCGTGGGCATCACATACCCTAGTACACCGCGGGCACCACATACCCTAGTAAACCGCGGGCACAACATACCCTAGTACACCGCGGGCATCACATACCCAACTACACCGCGGGCACCACATACCCAAGTCCCAAGTACACCGCGTGCATCACATACCCTAGTACACCGCGGGCACTACATACCCAAGTACACCTCGGGCATCACATACCCAACTACACCGCGGGCACCACATACCCTAGTACACCGCGGGCACCACATACCCTAGTACACCGCGGGCATCACATACCCAAGTACACCGCGGGCACCACATACCCAGTACACCGCGGGCATCATATACCCAACTACACCGCGGGCACCACATACCCTAGTACACCGCGGGCACCACATACCCTAGTACACCGCGGGCATCACATACCCAGTACACCGCGGGCATCATATACCCAACTACACCGCGGGCATGACATACCCTAGTACACCGCGGGCACCACATACCCAACTACACCGTGGGCATCACATACCCTAGTACACCGCGGGCATCACATACCCTAGTACACCGCGGGCACCACATACCCTAGTACACCGCGGGCACCACATACCCAACTACACCGCGGGCACCACATACCCAAGTATACCGCGGACACCACATACCCTAGTACACCACGGGCACCACATACCCAACTACACCGTGGGCACCACATACCCAAGTACACCGCGGGCATCACATACCCTAGTACACCGCGGGCACCACATACCCAACTACACCGTGGGCATCACATACCCAACTACACCGCGGGCATCACATACCCAAAAAAACCGCGGGCACCACATACCCTAGTTCACCGCGGGCACCACATACCCTAGTACACCGCGGGCACCACATACCCTTGTACACCGCGGGCACCACATACCCTAGTACACCGCGGGCACCACATACCCTAGTACACCGCGGGCACCACATACCCTAGTACACCGCGGGCATCACATACCCTAGTACACCGCGGGCACCACATACCCTAGTACACCGCGGGCACCACATACCCAACTACAGCACCACATACCCAACTACACCGCGGGCACCACATACCCTAGTATACCGCGGCAATCACATATCCAACTACACTGCGGGCATCACATACCCAAGTATACCGCGGGCAATACATACCCTAGTTCACCGCGGGCATCACATACCCTAGTTCACCGCGGGCATCACATACCCAAGTACACCACGGGCACAACATACCCAAGTACACCGCGGGCATCATATACCCTAGTACACCGCGGGCACCACATACCCTAGTACACCGCAGGCATCACATACCCTAGTACACCGTGGGCATCACATACCCTAGTACAGCGCGGGCACCACATACCCTAGTACACCGTGGGCACCACATACCCTAGAACACCTCGGGCACCACAAACCCTAGTACACCGCGGGCAATACATACCCTAGTTCACCGCGGGCATCACATACCCTAGTTCACCGCGGGCATCACATACCCAAGTACACCACGGGCACCACATACCCAAGTACACCGCGGGCATCATATACCCTAGTACACCGCGGGCACCACATACCCTAGTACACCGCAGGCATCACATACCCTAGTACACCGTGGGCATCACATACCCTAGTACAGCGCGGGCACCACATACCCTAGTACACCGTGGGCACCACATACCCTAGAACACCTCGGGCACCACAAACCCTAGTACACCGCGGGCATCATATACCCTAGTACACCGCGGGCACCACATACCCTAGAACACCTCGGGCACCACATACCCAAGTACACCGCGGGCACCACATACCCAAGTACACCGCGGGCATCACATACCCAACTACACCACGGGCACCACATACCCAAGTATACCGCGGGCATCACATACCCTAGTACACCGTGGGCACCACATACCCAACTACACCGTGGGCATCATATACCCTAGTACACTGCGGGCACCACATACCCAACTACACCGCGGGCATCACATACCCAAGTACACCGCGGGCATCACATACCCTAGTACACTGCGGGCACCACATACCCTAGTACACCGCGGGCACCACATACCCTAGTACACCGCGGGCATCACATACCCAACTACACCGCGGGCACCACATACCCAAGTACACCGCGGGCACCACATACCCAAGTACACCGCGGGCACCACATACCCAACTACACCGCGGGCACCACATACCCAAGTCCCAACTACACCGTGGGCATCACATACCCTAGTACACCGCGGGCACCACATACCCTAGTACACCGCGGGCACCACATACCCTAGTACACCGCGGGCACCGTACTAGGGTATGTGGTGCCCGCGGTGTACTAGGGTATGTGGTGCCCGCGGTATACTTGGGTATGTGGTGCCCGCGGTGTAGTTGGGTATGTGATGCCCCTGGTGTAGTACTAGGGTATGTGGTGCCCGCGGTGTACTAGGGTATGTGATGCCCACGGTGTAGTTGGGTATGTGATCCCGCGGTGTACTAGGGTATGTGATAGTTGGGTATGTGGTGCCCGCGGTGTAGTTGGGTATGTGGTGCCCGCGGTGTACTAGGGTATGTGATGCCCGCGGTGTACTAGGGTATGTGGTCGTACTAGGGTATGTGGTGCCCGCGGTGTAGTTGGGTATGTGATGCCCGCGGTGTAGTTGGGTATGTGGTGCCCGCGGTGTACTAGGGTATGTGATGCCCACGGTGTAGTTGGGTATGTGATGCCCACGGTGTAGTTGGGTATGTGGTGCCCGCGGTATACTTGGGTATGTAGTGCCCGCGGTGTACTTGGGTATGTGGTGCCCACGGTGTAGTTGGGTATGTGGTGCCCGCGGTGTAGTTGGGTATGTGGTGCCCGCGGTGTACTAGGGTATGTGGTGCCCGCGGTGTACTAGGGTATGTGATGCCCACGGTGTAGTTGGGTATGTGATGCCCACGGTGTAGTTGGGCATGTGGTGCCTGCGGTGTACTAGGGTATGTGGTGCCCGCGGTGTATGTGATGCCCGAGGTGTACTTGGGTATGTAGTGCCCGCGGTGTACTAGGGTATGTGATGCACGCGGTGTACTTGGGACTTGGGTATGTGGTGCCCGCGGTGTAGTTCGGTATGTGGTGCCCGCGGTGTAGTTGGGTATGTGGTGCCCACGGTGTACTAGGGTATGTGATGCCCGCGGTGTAGTTGGGTATGTGATGCCCGCGGTGTACTTGGGTATGTGATGCCCGCGGTGTACTAGGGTATGTGATGCCCGCGGTGTAGTTGGGTATGTGATGCCCGCGGTGTACTAGGGTATGTGGTGCCCACGGTGTACTAGGGTATGTGGTGCCCGCGGTGTAGTTGGGTATGTGATGCCACATACCCTAGTACACCGCGGACACCACATACCCTAGTACACCGCGGGCACCATATACCCAACTACACCGTGGGCATCACATACCCTAGTACACCGCGGGCACCACATACCCAACTACACCGTGGGCATCATATACCCTAGTACACTGCGGGCACCACATACCCAACTACACCGCGGGCATCACATACCCTAGTACACCGCGGGCACCACATACCCAACTACACCGTGGGCATCACATACCCTAGTACACCGCGGGCACCACATACCCAACTACACCGTGGGCATCACATACCCTAGTACACCGCGGGCACCACATACCCTAGTACACCGCGGGCATCACATACCCTAGTACACCGCGGGCACCACATACCCAACTACACCGTGGGCATCACATACCCTAGTACACCGCGGGCATCACATACCCTAGTACACCGCGGGCACCACATACCCTAGTACACCGCGGGCACCACATACCCAACTTCACCGCGGGCATCACATACCCTAGTACACCGCGGGCACCACATACCCTAGTACACCGCGGGCACCACATACCCAACTACACCGTGGGCATCACATACCCAAACCACATACCCACATACCCTAGTACACCGCGGGCACCACGGTGTATTTGGGTATGTGATGCCCGCGGTGTACTAGGGTATATGATGCCCGCGGTGTACTTGGGTATGTGGTGCCCGCGGTGTACTAGGGTATATGGTGCCCGCGGTGTACTAGGGTATGTGGTGCCCGCGGTGAACTAGGGTATGTGATGCCCGCGGTGTACTAGGGTATGTGATGCCCACGGTGTAGTTGGGTATGTGGTGCCCGCGGTGTACTAGGGTATGTGATGCCCGGGGTGTACTAGGGTATGTGATGCCCGCGGTGTACTAGGGTATGTGGTGCCCGCGGTGTACTAGGGTATGTGGTGCCCGCGGTGTACTAGGGTATGTGATGCCCGCGGTGTACTAGGGTCTGTGGTGCCTGCGGTGTAGTTGGGTATGTGGTGCCCACGGATACCGTGGGCACCACATACCCTAGTACACCGCGGGCATCACATACCCTAGTACACCTCGGGCACCACATACCCTAGTACACCGCGGGCATCACATACCCAACTGCACCGCGGGCACCACATACCCAACTACACCGCGGGCATCACATACTTGGGTATGTGATGCCCGCGGTGTACTAGGGTATGTGATGCCCGCGGTGTACTTGGGTATGTGATGCCCACGGTGTAGTTGGGTATGTGGTGCCCGCGGTGTACTAGGGTATGTGGTGCCCGCGGTGTACTAGGGTATGTGATGCCCGCGGCCCGCGGTGTAGTTGGGTATGTGATGCCCGCGGTGAACTAGGGTATGTGATGCCCGCGGTGAACTAGGGTATGTGGTGCCCGCGGTGTAGTTGGGTATGTGATGCCCGCGGTGTAGTTGGGTATGTGATGCCCGCGGTGAACTAGGGTATGTGGTGCCCGCGGTGTACTTGGGTATGTGATGCCCGCGTTGTACTTGGGTATGTGATGCCCGCGGTGTTTTTGGGTATGTGATGCCCGCGGTGTACTGGGTATGTGGTGCCCGCGGTGTACACCGCGGGCATCACATACCCTAGTACACCGTGGGCATCACATACCCACCTACACCGTGGGCATCACATACCCTAGTACACCGCGGGCACCCCATACCCAACTACACTGCGGGCATCACATACCCAACTACACCGCGGGCACCACATACCCAAGTATACCGCGGGCACCACATACCCTAGTACATCGCGGGCATCACATACCCAACTATACCGCGGGTACCACATACCCTAGTACAACGCGGGCGTCACATACCCAACTACAACGTGGGCACCACATACCCAACTCTACCGCGGGCACCACATACCCTAGTATACCGCGGGCACCACATACCCTAGTACACCGCGGGCATCACATACCCAACTACACCGCGGGCATCACATACCCAAGTACACCGCGGGCATCACATACCCTAGTACACCGCGGGCATCTCTTACCCTAGTACACCGCGGGCACCACATACCCAACTACACCGCGGGCACCACATACCCAAGTATACTGCGGGCACCTCATACCCTAGTACACCGCGGGCACCACATACCCTAGTATACCGCGGGCATCACATACCCATGTATACCGCGGGCACCACATACCCTAGTACACCGCGGGCACCACATACCCTAGTATACCGCGGGCATCACATACCCATGTATACCGCGGGCACCACGTACCCTAGTACACCGCGGGCACCACATATCCAACAACACTGCGGGCATCACATACCCAAGTATACCGCGGGCACCACATACCCAACTAAACCGCGGGCACCACACACCCTAGTACACCGCGGGCACCACATACCCTAGCACACCGCGGACACCACATACCGTAGTACACCGCGGGCATCACATACACTAGTACACCGCGGGCACCACATACCCTAGTATACCGCGGGCACCACATATCCTAGTACACCGCGGGCACCACATACCCAACTACACCGTGGGGCGGTGTACTAGGGTATGTGGTGCCCGCGGTGTACTTGGGTATGTGATGCCCGCGTTGTACTTGGGTATGTGATGCCCGCGGTATACTAGGGTATGTGGTGCCCGCGGTGTACTTGGGTATGTGATGCCCGCGGTGTACTTGGGTATGTGGTGCCCGCGGTGTACTAGGGTATGTGATGCCCGCGGTGTACTAGGGTATGTGATGCCCGCGGTATACTAGGGTATGTGGTGCCCGGGGTGTAGTTGGGTATGTGGTGCCCGCGGTGTACTAGGGTATGAGGTGCCCGCGGTATACTTGGGTATGTGGTGCCCGCGGTGTTGTTGGGTATGTGATGCCCGCGGTGTACTAGGGTATGTGATGCCCGCGGTATACTTGGGTATGTGGTGCCCGCGGTGTAGTTGGGTATGTGATGCCCGCGGTGTAGTTGGGTATGTGATGCCCACGGTGTACTTGGGTATGTGATGCCCGCGGTGTACTTGGGTATGTGATGCCCGCGGTGAACTAGGGTATGTGGTGCCCGTGGTGTAGTTGGGTATGTGATGCCCGCGGTGAACTAGGGTATGTGATGCCCGCGGTGAACTAGGGTATGTGATGCCCGCGGTGCACTTGGGTATGTTGTGCCCGCGGTGTTGTTGTGCTGCCCGCGGTGTACTAGGGTATGTGATGCCCGCGGTGTACTTGGGTATGTGCTGCCCACATACCCTAGTACACCGCGGGCACCACATGCCCAACTACACTGTGATGTACACCGCGGGCACCACATACCCTAGTACACCGCGGGCATCACATACCCAACTACACCGCGGGCACCACATACCCAAGTATACCGCGGGCACCACATACCCTAGTACACCGCGGGCATCACATACCCTAGTGCACCGTGGGCACCACATACCCAAGTACACCGCGGGCATCACATACCCTAGTAGCATCACATACCCAACTACACCGCGGGCATCACATACCCTAGTACACCGCGGGCATCACATACCCAACTACACCGCGGGCATCACATACCCTAGTACACCGCGGGCATCACATACCCAACTACACCGCGGGCATCACATACCCTAGTACACCGCGGGCACCACATACCCTAGTACACCGCGGGCACCACATACCCAACTACACCGTGGGCATCACATACCCAAGTACACCGCGGGCATCACATACCCTAGTACACCGCGGGCACCACATACCCAAGTATGTGATGCCCGCGGTGTAGTTGGGTATGTGGTGCCCGCGGTGTAGTTGGGTATGTGGTGCCCGCGGTGAAGTTGGGTATCACATACCCTAGTACACCGCGGGCACCACATACCCAACTACACCGTGGGCATCATATACCCTAGTACACCTCGGGCATCACATACCTAACTATACCGCGGGACACCGCAGGCCTAGTACACCGCGGGCATCACATACCCAACTACAGCGCGGGCACCACATACCCTAGTACACCGCGGGCACCACATACCCTAGTACACCGCGGGCACCACATACCCTAGTACACCGCGGGCACCACATACACTAGTACACCGCGGGCATCACATACCCAACTACACCGCAGGCACCACATACCCAAGTATACCGCGGGCACCACATACCCTAGTACACCCCGGGCATCACATACCCAAATACACCGCGGGCATCACATACCCAACTACACCGCGGGCACCACATACCCTAGTACACCGCGGGCATCACATACCCAACTACACCGCGGGCATCACATACCCAACTACACCGCGGGCATAACATACCCTAGTACACCGCGGGCATAACATACCCAAGTACACCGCGGGCATCACATACCCAAATACACCGCGGGCATCACATACCCTAGTACACCGCGGGCACCACATACCCAAGTACACCTCGGGCATCACACCACATACCCAACTACACCGCGGGCATCACATACCCTAGTACACCGCGGGCACCACATACCCTAGTACACCGCGGGCACCACATACTCTAGAACACCGCGAGCATCACATACCCAAATACACCGCGGGCATCACATACCCTAGTACACCGCGGGCACCACATACCCAAGTACACCGCGGGCACCACATACCCTAGTACACCGCGGGCATGCCCGCGGTGTACTAGGGTATGTGGTGCCCGCGGTAGAGTTGGGTATGTGATGCCCGCGGTGTACTTGGGTATGTGATGCCCGCGGTGAACTAGGGTATGTGGTGCCCGCGGTGTACTAGGGTATGTGATGCCCGCGGTGTAGTTGGGTATGTGGTGCCCGCGGTGTACTAGGGTATGTGATGCCCGCGGTGTAGTTGGGTATGTGGTGTGATGCCCGAGGTGTACTTGGGTATGTGGTGCCCGCGGTGTACTAGGGTATGTGATGCCTAGTACACCGCGGGCACCACATACCCTAGTACACCGCGGGCACCACATACCCAACTACACCGTGGGCATCACATACCCAACTACACCGTGGGCATGCATCACATACCCAACTACACCGCGGGCACCACATACCCAACAACACCGCGGGCACCACATACCCAAGTGCACCGCGGGCATCACATACCCTAGTTCACCGCGGGCATCACATACCCTAGTTCACCGCGGGCATCACATACCCAACTACACCACGGGCACCACATACCCTAGTTCACCGCGGGCATCACATACCCAAGTACACCGCGGGCATCACATACCCAAGTACACCGTGGGCATCACATACCCAACTACACCGCGGGCATCACATACCCAACTACACCGCGGGCACCACATACCCAAGTATACCGCGGGCATCACATACCCTAGTACACCGCGGGCATCACATACCCAACAACACCGCGGGCACCACATACCCAAGTATACCGCGGGCACCTCATACCCTAGTACACCGCGGGCACCACATACCCAACTACACCCCGGGCACCACATACCCTAGTACACCGCGGGCATCACATACCCTAGTACACCGCGGGCATCACATACCCAAGTACATCGCGGGCATCACATACCCAATTACACCGCGGGCATCATATACCCTAGTACACCTCGGGCATCACATACCCAACTACACCGCGGGCACCACATACCCTAGTACACCGCGGGCATCACATACCCAACTACACCGCGGGCACCACATAGCCAAATATACCTCGGGCACCACACACCCTAGTACACCGCGGGCATCACATACCCTAGTACACCGCGGGCACCACATACCCTAGTACACCGCGGGCACCACATACCCTAGTATACCGCGGGCATCACACCCTAGTACACCGCGGGCACTACATACCCAAGTACACCTCGGGCATCACATACCCAACTACACCGCGGGCATCACATACCCTAGTACACCGCGGGCACCACATACCCAACTACACCGCGGGCATCACATACCTAAGTACACCGCGGGCACCACATACCCTAGTACACCCCGGGCATCACATACCTAAATACACCGCGGGCATCACATACCCAACTACACCGCGGGCACCACATACCCAAGTACACCGCGGGCACCACATACCCTAGTTCACCGCGGGCACCACATACCCAACTACACCGCGGGCACGTGATGCCCGAGGTGTAATTGGGTATGTGATGCCCGCGGTGTAATTGGGTATGTGGTGCCCGCAGTGTAGTTGGGTATGTGAGTGCCCGCTGTGTACTAGGGTATGTGGTGCCCGCGGTGAACTAGGGTATGTGATGCCCGCGGTGTACTTGGGTATGTGGTGCCCGCGGTGTAGTTGGGTATGTGATGCCCGCGGTGAACTAGGGTATGTGATGCCCGCGGTGTACTTGGGTATGTGGTGCCCGCGGTGTACTAGGGTATGTGGTGCCCGCGGTGTACTAGGGTATGTGATGCCCACGGTGTAGGTGGGTATGTGATGCCCACGGTGTAGTTGGGTATGTGGTGCCCGCGGTGTACTAGGGTATGTGGTGCCCGCGGTGTACTAGGGTATGTGATGCCCTCGGTGTAGGTGGGTATGTGATGCCCACGGTGTAGTTGGGTATGTGGTGCCCGCGGTGTACTAGGGTATGTGATGCCCACGGTGTACTAGGGTATGTGGTGCCCGCGGTGTACGGGCACCACATACCCTAGTACACCGCGGGGTACACCGCGGGCACCACATACCCTAGTACACCGCGGGCACCACATACCCTAGTACACCGCGGGCACCACATACCCTAGTATACCGCGGGCTTCACATACCCAACTACACCGCGGGCATCACATACCCTAGTACACCGCGGGCATCACATACCCAACTACACCGCGGGCATCACATACCCAAGTATACCGCGGGCACCACATACCCATGTACACCGCGGGCATCACATACCCAACTACACCGCGGGCACCACATACCCAAGTATACCGCGGGCATCACATACCCTAGTACACCGCGGGCACCACATACCCTAGTACACCGCGGGCACCACATACCCAACTACACCGCGGGCATCACATACCCAAGTACACCGCGGGCACTACATACCCAAGTACACCGCGGGCACCACATACCCTAGTACACCGTGGGCACCACATACCCTAGTACACCGCGGGCATCATATACCCAACTTTACCGCGGGCACCACATACCCTAGTACACCGCGGGTACCACATACCCTAGTACACCGCGGGCACCACATACCCTAGTACACCGCGGGCATCATATACCCAACTAAACCGCGGGCACCACATACCCTAGTACACCGTGGGCATCACATACCCTAGTACACCGCGGGCACCCCATACCCAACTACACTGCGGGCATCACATACCCTAGTACACCGCGGGCATCACATACCCTAGTACACCGCGGGCATCACATACCCTAGTACACCGCGGGCACCACATACCCAACTACACCGTGGGCATCACATACCCTAGTACACCGCGGGCACCACATACCCTAGCACACCGCGGGCATCACATACCCAAGTACACCGCGGGCACCACATACCCAACTACACCGCGGGCACCACATACCCAACTACACCGCGGGCATCACATACCCTAGTACACCGCGGGCACCACATGCCCAACTACACCGTGGGCATCACATACCCAACTACACCGTGGGCATCACATACCCTAGTACACCGCGGGCACCACATACCCAACTACACCGCGGGCACCGCGGTGTAGTTGGGTATGTGGTGCCCGCGGTGTACTTGGGTATGTGGTGCCCGCGGTATACTTGGGTATGTGGTGCCCGCGGTGTAGTTGGGTATGTGGTGCCCGCGGTGAACTAGGGTATGTGGTGCCCGCGGTGTACTTGGGTATGTGGTGCCCGCGGTGTACTTGTGTATGTGATGCCCGCGGTGAACTAGGGTATGTGGTGCCCGCGGTGTACTAGGGTATATGGTGCCAGCGGTGAAGTTGGGTATGTGGTGCCCGCGGTGTAGTTGGGTATGTGGTGCCCGCGGTGAAGTTGGGTATGTGGTGCCCGCGGTGTACTAGGGTATGTGGTGCCCGCAGTGTACTAGGGTATGTGGTGCCCGCAGTGTACTAGGGTATGTGGTGCCCGCGGTGTACTAGGGTATGTGATGCCCGCGGTGTAGTTGGGTATGTGGTGCCCGCGGTGTACTAGGGTATGTGGTGCCCGCGGTATACTAGGGTATGTGGTGCCCGCGGTGTACTAGGGTATGTGGTGCCCGCGGTGTAGTTGGGTATGTGATGCCCGAGGTGTACTTGGGTATGTAGTGCCCGCGGTGTACTAGGGTATGTGATGCACGCGGTGTACTTGGGACTTGGGTATGTGGTGCCCGCGGTGTAGTTCGGTATGTGGTGCCCGCGGTGTACTAGGGTATGTGATGCCCGCGGTGTAGTTGGGTATGTGGTGCCCGCGGTATACTAGGATATGTGGTGCCCGCGGTGTACTAGGGTATGTGATGCGGCACCACATACCCTAGTACACCGCGGGCATCACATACCCTAGTACACCGCGGGCACTACATACCCAAGTACACCGTGGGCACCACATACCCTAGTACACCGCGGGCACCACATACCCAAGTACACCGCGGACACCACATACCCTAGTACACCGCGGGCATCACATACCCAAGTACACCGCGGGCACCACATACCCTAGTACACCGCGGGCACCACTTACCCTAGTACACCGCGGGCACCACATACCCAACTACACCGCGGGCATCAGCCCGCGGTGTAATTGGGTATGTGATGCCCGCGGTGTACTTGGGTATGTGGTGCCCGCAGTGTAGTTGGGTATGTGAGTGCCCGCTGTGTACTTGGGTATGTGATGCCCGCGGTGAACTAGGGTATGTGATGCCCGCGGTGTACTTGGGTATGTGGTGCCCGCGGTGTAGTTGGGTATGTGATGCCCGCGGTGAACTAGGGTATGTGATGCCCGCGGTGTACTTGGGTATGTGGTGCCCGCGGTGTACTAGGGTATGTGGTGCCCGCGGTGTACTAGGGTATGTGATGCCCACGGTGTAGGTGGGTATGTGATGCCCACGGTGTAGTTGGGTATGTGGTGCCCGCGGTGTACTAGGGTATGTGGTGCCCGCGGTGTACTAGGGTATGTGATGCCCTCGGTGTAGGTGGGTATGTGATGCCCACGGTGTAGTTGGGTATGTGGTGCCCGCGGTGTACTAGGGTATGTGATGCCCACGGTGTACTAGGGTATGTGGTGCCCGCGGTGTACGGGCACCACATACCCTAGTACACCGCGGGGTACACCGCGGGCACCACATACCCTAGTACACCGCGGGCATCATATACCCAACTAAACCGCGGGCACCACATACCCTAGTACACCGCGGGCACCACATACCCAACTACACCGCGGGCATCACATACCCTAGTACACCGCGGGCACCACATACCCAACTACACCGCTCACATACCCTAGTTCACCGCGGGCATCACATACCCAACTACACCGCGGGCACCACATACCCAAGTACACCGCGGGCATCACATACCCTATGTGGTACTAGGGTATGTGGTGCCCGAGGTGTACTAGGGTATGTGATGCCCGCGGTGTACTAGGGTATGTGGTGCCCGCGGTGTACTAGGGTATGTGGTGCCCGCGGTATACATGGGTATGTGATGGCCGCGGTATACTAGGTTATGTGGTATGTGGTGTCCGCGGTGTACTTAGGCCACGGTGTAGTTGGGTATGTGGTGCCCGCGGTGTACTAGGGTATGTGGTGCCCGCGGTGTAGTTGGGTATGTGATGCCCGCGGTGTACTAGGGTATGTGGTGCCCGCGGTGTACTAGGGTATGTGGTGCCCGCGGTGTACTAGGGTATGTGGTGCCCGCGGTGTAGGTGGGTATGTGATGCCCGCGGTGTAGTTGAGAATGTGGTGCCTGCGGTGTACTAGGGTATGTGGTGCCCGCGGTGTAGGTGGGTATGTGATGCCCACGGTGTAGTTGGGTATGTGATGCCCGCGGTGTACTAGGGTATGAGGTCCCCGCGGTGTAGTTGGGTATGAGATGCTCGCGGTGTACTAGGGTATGTGATGCCCGCGGTGTAGGTGGGTATGTGGTGCCCGCGGTGTACTAGGGTATGTGATGCCCGCGGTGTAGTTGGGTATGTGGTGCGGGCATCACATACCCTAGTTCACCGCGGGCATCACATACCCAAGTACACCGCGGGCACCACATACCCTAGTACACCGCGGGCACCACATACCCAACTACACCGCGGGTACCACATACCCTAGTACACCGTGGGCATCACATACCCAACTACATCGCGGGCACCACATACCCTAGTTCACCGCGGGCATCACATACCCAACTACACCGCGGGCATCACATACCCTAGTTCACCGCGGGCACCACATACCCAACTACACCGCGGGCATCACATACCCTAGTACACCGCGGGCACCACATACCGAACTACACCGCGGGCACCACATACCCAAGTCCCAAGTACACCGCGGGCATCACATACCCTAGTACACCGCGGGCACCACATACCCTAGTACACCGCGGGCATCAAGGGTATATGGTGCCCGCGGTGTAGTTGGGTATGTGATGCCCGCGGTGTACTTGGGTATGTGATGCCCGCGGTGTACTAGGGTATGTGGTGCCCGCGCTGTAGTTGGGTATGTGATGCCCGCGGTGTACTAGGGTGGGCACCTCATACCCAAGTATACCACGGGCACCACATATCCAAGTACACCTCGGACATCACATACCCTAGTATACCGCGGGCACCACATACTCAACTACACCGCGGGCATCTAGTACACCGCGGGCACCGCATATCCTAGTGCACCGCGGGCACCACATACCCTAGTGCACCGTGGGCACCACATACCCAAGTACACCGCGGGCACCACATACCCTAGTACACCGCGGGCACCACATACCCTAGAACACCGCGGGCACCACATACCCTAGTACACCGCGGGCACCACATACCCAAATACAACGTGGGCACCACATACCCTAGTACACCGCGGGCACCATATACCCTAGTACACCGTGGGCATCACATACCCAAGTGTAGTTGGGTATGTGATGCCCGCGGTGTACTTGGGTATGTGATGCCCGCGGTGAACTAGGGTATGTGGTGCCCGCGGTGAACTAGGGTATGTGATGCCCACGGTGTACTAGGGTATGTGGTGCCCGCGGTGTAGTTGGGTATGTGATGCCCGCGGTGTACTAGGGTATGTGGTGCCCGCGGTGTAGTTGGGTATGTGGTGCCCGCGGTGTACCTGGGTATGTGATGCCCGCGGTGTACTTGGGTATGTGGTGACCGCGGTATACTTGGGTATGTGGTGCCCGCGGTGTACTAGGGTATGTGGTGCCCGCGGTGTACTAGTGTATGTGGTGCCCGCGGTGAACTAGGGTATGTGATGCCCGCGGTGTACTAGGGTATGCGGTGCCCGCGGTGTACTAGGGTATGTGGTGCCCGCGGTGTACTAGGGTATGTGGTGCCCGCGGTGTACTAGGGTATGTGATGCCCGCAGTGTAGTTGGGTATGTGGTGCCCGCGGTGTACTAGGGTATGTCATGCCCACGGTGTAGTTGGGTATGTGGTGCCCGCGTTGTACTAGGGTATGTGATGCCTGCGGTGTACTAGGGTATGTGGTGCCCGCGGTGTACTAGGGTATGTGGTGCCCGCGGTGTACTAGGGTATGTGATGCCCACGGTGTAGTTGGGTATGTGAGGGTCTGTGGTGCCTGCGGTGTAGTTGGGTATGTGGTGCCCGCGGTGTACTAGGGTATGTGGTGCCCGCGGTGTAGTTGGGTATGTGATGCCCGCGGTGTACTAGGGTATGTGGTGCTCACGATGTACTAGGGTATGTGGTGCCCGCAGTGTACTAGGGTATGTGGTGCCCGCGGTATACATGGGTATGTGATGCCCGCGGTATACTAGGGTATGTGGTGCCCGCGGTGTACTAGGGTATGTGGTGCCAGCGGTATACATGGGTATGTGATGCCCGAGGTGATGCCCGCGGTATACTTGGGTATGTGGTGCCCGCGGTGTAGTTGGGTATGTGATGCCCGCGGTGTACTAGGGTATGTGGTGCGCATCACATACCCTAGTACACCGCGGGCATCACATACCCTACTACACCGCGGGCATCACATACCCTAGTACACCGCGGGCATCACATACCCAACTACACCGCGGGCACCACATACCCAAGTACACCGCGGGCATCACATACCCACGTGATGCCCACGGTGTAGGTGGGTATGTGGTGCCCGCGGTGTACTAGGGTATGTGATGCCCGCGGTGTAGTTGGGTATGTGGTGCCCGCGGTGTACTAGGGTATGTGGTGCCCGCGGTGTACTAGGGTATGTGATGCCCGCGGTGTAGTTGGGTATGTGATGCCCACGGTGTACTAGGGTATGTGGTGCCCGCGGTGTACTAGGGTATGTGGTGCCCGCGGTGTACTTGGGTATGTGATGCCCGCGGTGTAGTTGGGTATGTGGTGCCCGCGGTGTACTAGGGTATGCGGGCACCACATACCCTAGTACACCGCGGGCATCACATACCCTAGTACACCGCGGGCACCACATACCCAACTACACCGCGGGCATCACATACCCTAGTACACCGCGGGCATCACATACCCAACTAGACCGCGGGCATGCCCGCAGTGTACTAGGGTATGTGGTGCCACATACCCAACTACACCGCGGGCATCACATACCCAACTACACCGCGGGCATCACATACCCTAGTTCACCGCGGGCATCACATACCCAACTACACCGCGGGCACCACATACCCAAGTCCCATGTACACCGCGGGCACCACTCACATACCCTAGTACACCCCGGGCATCACATACCCAGTAGTTGGGTATGTGATGCCCGCGGTGTACTTGGGTATGTGGTGCCCGCGGTGTAGTTGGGTATTTGTTGCCCGCGGTGTACTTGGGTATGTGATGCCCGCGGTGTAGTTGGGTATGTGGTGCCCGCGGTGTACTAGGGTATGTGGTGCCCGCGGTGTACTAGATACCCTAGTACACCTCGGGCATCACATACCTAACTACACCGCGGGCACCACATACCCTAGTACACCGCGGGCACCACATACCCAACTACACCGCGGGCATCACATACCCAAGTACACCGCGGGCAACAAATACCCAACTACACCGCGGGCACCACATACCCAAGTACACCGCGGGCATCACATACCCAACTACTGGGTATGTGATGCCCGCGTGTGATGCCCGCGGTGTACTAGGGTATGTGGTGCCCGCGGTGTACTAGGGTATGTGATGCCCGCGGGGTAGTTGGGTATGTGGTGCCCGCGGTGTACTAGGGTATGTGATGCCCGCGGTGTAGTTGGGTATGTGATGCCCGCGGTGTACTAGGGTATGTGATGCCCGCGGTGTAGTTGGGTATGTGATGCCCGCGGTGTACTAGGGTATGTGGTGCCCGCGATGTACTAGGGTATGTGGTGCCCGCGGTGTACTAGGGTATGTGATGCCCGCGGTGAACTAGGGTATGTGATGCCCGCGGTGTACTAGGGTATGTGGTGTCCGCGGTGTACTTGGGTATGTGGTGAACTAGGGTATGTGGTGCCCGCGGTGTAGTTGGGTATGTGATGCCCGCGGTGTACTAGGGTATGTTGTGCCCGCGGTTTACTAGGGTATGTGGTGCCCGCGGTGTACTAGGGTATGTGATGCCCACGGTGTAGTTGGGTATGTGAGGGTCTGTGGTGCCTGCGGTGTAGTTGGGTATGTGGTGCCCGCGGTGTACTAGGGTATGTGGTGCCCGCGGTGTAGTTGGGTATGTGATGCCCGCGGTGTACTAGGGTATGTGGTGCTCACGATGTACTAGGGTATGTGGTGCCCGCGGTGTACTAGGGTATGTGGTGCCCGCGGTATACATGGGTATGTGATGCCCGCGGTATACTAGGGTATGTGGTGCCCGCGGTGTACTAGGGTATGTGGTGCCAGCGGTATACATGGGTATGTGATGCCCGAGGTGTACTAGGGTATGTGATGCCCGCGGTATACTTGGGTATGTGGTGCCTGCGGTGTAGTTGGGTATGTGGTGCCCGCGGTGTACTAGGGTATGTGATGCCCGCTGTGTACTAGGGTATGTGATGCCCGCACCACATACCCAACTACACCGCGGGCATCACATACCCTAGTACACCGCGGGCACCACATACCCACCTACACCGCGGGCATCACATACCCTAGTACACCGCGAGCATCTCATACCCAACTACACCGCGGGGACCTCATACCCTAGTACACCGCGGGCATCACATACCCAACTACACCGTGGGCATCACATACCCACCTACACCGCGGGCACCACATACCCTAGTACACCGCAGGCACCACATTCTCAACTACACCGCGGGCACCACATACCCAAGTATACCGCGGGCACCACATACAATAGTACACCGCGGGCACCACATACCCTAGTACACCGCGGGCACCACATACCACCACTTACCCTAGTTCACCGTGGGCATCACATACCCAAGTACACCGCGGGCATCACATACCCAACTACACCGCGGGCACCACATACCCTAGTTCACCGCGGGCATCACATACCCAACTACACCGCGGGCATCACATACCCTAGTACACCGCGGGCATCACATACCCTAGTACACCGCGGGCATCACATACCCAACTACACCGCGGGCATCACATACCCTAGTACACCGCGGGCATCACATACCCAACTACACCGCGGGCACCACATACCCTAGTACACCGCGGGCACCACATACCCTAGTACACCGCGGGTATCACATACCCAACTACACCGCGGGCATCACATACCCAACTACACCGCGGGCATCACATTCCCTAGTACACCGCGGGCATCACATACCCTAGTACACCGCGGGCACCACATACCCTAGTACACCACGGGCACCACATACCCAACTACACCGTGGGCATCACATACCCACCTACACCGTGGGCATCACATACCCACCTACACCGTGGGCATCACATACCCACCTACACCGCGGGCACCACATACCCTAGTACAGCGCGGGCACCACTGTGATGCCCGTGGTGTAATTGGGTATGTGGTGCCCGCGGTGTACTAGGGTATGTGGTGCCCGCGGTGTAGTTGGGTATGTGATGCCCGCGGTGTAATTGGGTATGTGGTGCCCACGGTGTACTAGGGTATGTGATGCCCGCGGTGTAGTTGGGTATGTGGTGCCCGCGGTGTAGTTGGGTATGTGATGCCCGCGGTGTACTAGGGTATGTGGTGCCCGCGGTGTACTAGGGTATGTGGTGCCCACGGCGTAGTTTGGTATGTGATCCTCGCGGTGTACTAGGGTATGCGGTGCCCGCGGTGTAGTAAGGTATGTGATGCCCGCGGTGTACTAGGGTATGTGGTGCCCGCGATGTAGTTGGGTATGTGATGCCCGCGGTGTACTAGGGTATGTGGTGCCCGCGGTGTACTTGGGTATGTGGTGCACGCGGTGTACTAGGGTATGTGATGCCCGCGGTGTAGTTGGGTATGTGGTGCCCGCGGTGTAGTTGGGTATGTGATGCCCGCGGTGTACGGTGTACAAGGGTATGTGGTGCCCGCGGTGTACTAGGGTATGTGGTGCCCGCGGTGTACTAGGGTATGTGGTGCCCGCGGTGTACTAGGGTATGTGGTGCCCGTGGTGTATTTGGGTATGTGATGCCCGCGGTGTACTAGGGTATGTGATGCCCGCGGTGTAGTTGGGTATGTGATGCCCGAGGTGTACTAGGGTATGTGATGCCCGCGATGTACTTGGGTATGTGATGCCCACGGTATACTAGGGTATGTGATGCCCGCGGTGTACTAGGGTATGTGATGCCCGCGGTGTACTTGGGTATGTGATGCCCACGGTGTAGTTGGGTATGTGGTGCCCGCGGTGTACTAGGGTATGTGGTGCCCGCGGTGTACTAGGGTATGTGGTGCCCGCGGTGTACTAGGGTATGTGATGCCCGCGGTGTACTAGGGTATGTGGTCCCCGCGGTGTACTAGGGTATGTGGTGCCCGCGGTGTACTAGGGTATGTGGTGCCCGCGGTGTACTTGGGTATGTGATGCCCGCGGTGTACTAGGGTATGTGGTGTCCGCGGTGTACTTGGGTATGTGGTGCCCGCGGTGTACTAGGGTATGTGGTGCCCACGGTGTACTTGGGTATGTAGTGCCCGCGGTGTACTAGGGTATGTGATGCCCGCGGTGTACTAGGGTATGTGGTGCCGCATCACATACCCTAGTACACCGCGGGCACCACATATCCTAGTATACCGCGGGCACCACATACCCAACTACACCGCGGGCATCACATACCCTAGTACACCGCGGGCACCACATACCCTAGTACACCGCGGGCACCACATACCCAACTACACCGCGGGCATCACATACCCAACAACACCGCGGGCACCACATACCCTAGTACACCGCGGGCACCACATACCCTAGTACATCGTGAGCACCACATACCCTAGTACACTGCGGGCACCACATACCCAAGTACACCTCGGGCATCATATACCCTAGTACACCGCGGGTACCACATACCCTAGTACACCGCGGGCATCATATACCCAAGTACACCGCGGGCATCACATACCCTAGTACACCGCGGGCACCACATACCCTAGTACACCGCGGGCACCACATACCCAACTACACCGTGGGCATCACATACCCACCTACACCGTGGGCATCACATACCCACCTACACCGTGGGCATCACATACCCACCTACACCGCGGGCATCACATACCCTAGTACACCGCGGGCATCACATACCCAACTACACCGCGGGCACCACATACCATAGTACACCGCGGGCATCACATACCCAACTACACCGCGGGCACCACATACCCAAGTACACCGCGGGCAATACATACCCTAGTTCATGGGTATATGATGCCCGCGGTGTAGTTGGGTATGTGGTGCCCGCGGTGTACTAGGGTATGTGGTGCCCGCGGTATACTAGGGTATGTGGTGCCCGCGGTGTACTAGGGTATGTGGTGCCCGCGGTGTAGTTGGGTATGTGATGCCCGCGGTGTACTAGGGTATGTGATGCCCGCGGTGTAGTTGGGTATGTGATGCCCGCGGTGTACTATGGTATGTGATGCCCGCGGTGAACTAGGGTATGTGGTGCCGGCGGTGTAGTTGGGTATGTGATGCCCATGGTGAACGTGTATGTGGTGCCCGCGGTGTACTAGGGTATGTGGTGCCCGCGGTGTACTAGGGTATGTGGTGCCCGCGGTATACTTGGGTATGTGGTGCCCACGGTGTACTAGGGTATGTGGTGCCCGCGATGTAGTTGGGTATGTGATGCCCACGGTGTACTTGGGTATGTGATGCCCGCGGTGAACTAGGGTATGTGGTGCCCGCGGTTTAGTTGGGTATGTGATGCCCGCGGTATACTTGGGTATGTGGTGCCCGCGGTGTAGTTGGGTATGTGGTGCCCGCGGTGTACCCTAGTACACCGCGGGCACCACATACCCAACTACACCGCGGGCACCACATACCCAAGTATACCGCGGGCATCACACACCCTAGTACACCGCGGGCATCACATACCCTAGTACACCGCGGGCACCACATACCCAACTACACCGCGGGCATCACTTACCCAACTACACCGTGGGCATCACATACCCTAGTACACCGCGGGCACCACATACCCTAGTACACCGCGGGCACCACATACCCTAGTACACCGCGGGCACCGTACTAGGGTATGTGGTGCCCGCGGTGTACTAGGGTATGTGGTGCCCGCGGTATACTTGGGTATGTGGTGCCCGCGGTGTAGTTGGGTATGTGATGCCCCTGGTGTAGTACTAGGGTATGTGGTGCCCGCGGTGTACTAGAGTATGTGATGCCCACGGTGTAGTTGGGTATGTGATCCCGCGGTGTACTAGGGTATGTGATAGTTGGGTATGTGGTGCCCGCGGTGTACTAGGGTATGTGGTGCCCTCGGTGTACTAGGGTATGTGATGCCCACGGTGTACTAGGGTATGTGGTGCCCGCGGTGTACTAGGGTATGTGGTGCCCGAGGTGTACTAGGGTATGTGATGCCCGCGGTGTACTAGGGTACGTGGTGCCCGCGGTATACATGGGTATGTGATGCCCGCGGTATACTAGGGTATGTGGTGCCCGCGGTGTACTAGGGCCCAACTACACCGTGGGCATCATATACCCTAGTACACTGCGGGCACCACATACCCAACTACACCGCGGGCATCACATACCCAACTACACCGCGGGCATCACATACCTAAGTACACCGCGGGCACCACATACCCTAGTACACCGCGGGCACCTCATACTCACATACCCTAGTACACCGCGGGCACCACATACCCTAGTACACCGCGGGCATCACATACCCAACTACACCGCGGGCACCACATACCCAAGTACACCGTGGGCATCACATACCCACCTACACCGTGGGCATCACATACCCTAGTACACCGCGGGCACCACATACCCTAGTACACCGCGAGCACCACATACCCTAGTACACCGCGGGCATCATATACCCAACTACACCGCGGGCACCACATACCCTAGTACACCGCGGGCACTTCATACCCAAGTACACCTCGGGCATCATATACCCAATTACACCGTGGGCACCACATACCCAACTACGCCGTGGGCATGACATACCCTAGTACACCGCGGGCACCACATACCCTAGTACACCGCTGGCACCACATACCCTAGTACACCGCGGGCATCACATACCAAAGTACACCGCGGGCATCATATACTCTAGTACACCGCGGGCACCACATACCCTAGTACACCGTGGGCATCACATACCCTAGTACTGTACTAGGGTATGTGGTGCCCGTGGTGTAGTTGGGTATGTGATTCCCGCGGTATACTTGGGTATGTGGTGCCCGCAGTGTAGTTGGGTATGTGATGCCCACGGTGTACTAGGGTATGTGGTGCCCGCGGTGTAGTTGGGTATGTGGTGCCCGCGGTGTACTAGGGTATGTGGTGCCCGCGGTGTACTAGGGTATGTGATGCCCGCGGTGTACTAGGGTATGTGATGCCCGCGGTGTACTAGGGTATGTGGTGCCCGGGGTGTAGTTGGGTATGTGATGCCCGCGGTGTATTTGGGTATGTGATGCCCGCGGTGTACTAAGGTATATGATGCCCGCGGTGTAGTTGGGTATGTGATGCCCGCGGTGTAGTTGGGTATGTGATGCCCGCGGTGTACTAGGGTATGTGGTGCCCGCGGTGTAGTTGGGTATGTGATGCCCGCGGTGTACTAGGTGTACTTGGGTATGTAATGCCCGCGGTGTACTTGGGTATGTGATGCCCGCGGTGTACTAGGGTATGTGGTGCCCGCGGTGTACTAGGGTACGCGGTGCCCGCGGTATACTTGTGTATGTGGTGCCCGCGGTGTACTAGGGTATGTGGTGCCCGTAGTATACTTGTGTATGTGGTGCCTGCGGTGTAGTTGGGTATGTGATGCCCGCGGTGTCACCACATACCCTAGTACACCGCGGGCACTACATACCCAAGTACACCTCGGGCATCACATACCCAACTACACCGCGGGCACCACATACCCTAGTACACCGCGGGCATCACATACCCAACTACACCGCGGGCACCACATACCCTAGTATACCGCGGGCACCACATATCCTAGTACACCTCGGGTACCACATACCCTAGTACACCGCGGGCACCACATACCCTTGTACACCGCGGGCATCACATACCCTAGTACACCGCGGGCACCACATACCCAACTACACCGCGGGCATCACATACCTAAGTACACCGCGGGCACCACATACCCTAGTACACCGCGGGCATCACATACCCAAGTATACTGCGGGCACCACATACCCTAGTACACCGCGGGCACCACATACCCAACTACACCGCAGGCACCAGCACCACATTCTCAACTACATCGCGGGCATCACATACCCTAGTACACCGCGGGCATCACATACCCTAGTACACCGCGGGCACCACATTCTCAACTACACCGCGGGCATCACATACCCTAGTACACCGCGGGCATCACATACCCTAGTACACCGCGGGCACCACATACCCAACTACACCGTGGGCATCACATACCCACCTACACCGTGGGCACCACATACCCTAGTACACCGCGGGCATCACATACCCAACTACACCGCGGGCACCACATACCCTAGTACACCTCGGGCATCACATACCCAACTACACCGCGGGCACCACATACCCTAGTACACCGCGGGCACCACATACCCAACTACACCGCGGGCATCACATACCCTAGTACACCGCGGGCACCACAGTACACCGCGGGCACCACATACCGCCCGCGGTGTAGTTGAGAATGTGGTGCCTGCGGTGTACTAGGGTATGTGGTGCCCGCGGTGTACTAGGGTATGTGGTGCCCGCGGTGTACTAGGGTATGTGGTGCCCGCGGTGTACTAGGGTATGTGGTGCCCGCGGTGTACTAGGGTATGTGGTGCCCGCGGTGTACTAGGGTATGTGGTGCCCGCGGTGTACTAGGGTATGTGATGCCCGCGGTGTACTAGGGTATGAACCACATACCCAAGTACACCGCGGGTACCACATACCCTAGTACACCGCGGGCATCACATACCCTAGTACACCGCGGGCACCACATACCCTAGTACACCGCAAGCACCACATACCCAAGTATACCGCGGGCACCACATACCCTAGTACACCGCGGGCATCACATACCCTAGTACACCTCGGGCACCACATACCCTAGTATACCGCGGGCATCACATACCCTAGTACACCGCGGGCATCACATACCCTAGTACACCGCGGGCACCACATCATACCCAACTACACCGCGGGCATCACATACCCTAGTACACCGTGGGCACCACATACCCAACTACACCGCGGGCACCACATACACAAGTATACCGCGGGCATCACATACCCTTGTACACCGCGGGCACCACATACATTAGTACACCGTGGGCAACACATACCCTAGTACACCGCGAGCACCACATACTTGTGATGCCCGCGGTGTACTAGGGTATGTGGTGCCTGCGGTGTACTTGGGTATGTGATGCCCGCGGTGTACTTGGGTATGTGGTGCCCGCGGTGTTCTAGGGTATGTGGTGCCCGCGGTGTACTAGGGTATGTGGTGCCCGCGGTGTAGTTGGGTATGTGATGCCCGCGGTGTACTAGGGTATGTGGTGCCCGCGGTGTACTAGGGTATGTGATGCCCGCGGTGTAGTTGGGTATGTGATGCCCGCGGTGTACTTGGGTATGTGGTGCCCGCGGTGTACTAGGGTATGTGATACCCACGGTGTACTAGGGTATGTGATGCCCGCGGTGTACTTTGGTATGTGATGCCCGCGGTGTACTAGGGTATGTGGTGCCCGCGGTGTAGTTGGGTATGTGATGCCCGCGGTGTACTTGGGTATGTGATGCCCGCTGTGTTATTGGGCACCGCGGGCACCACATACCCAAGTACACCGCGGGCACCACATACCCTAGTACACCGCGGTCATCACATACCCTAGTACACCGCGGGCAGCACATACCCAAGTACACCTAGTTCACCGCGGTCATCACATACCCTAGTACACCGTGGGCACCACATACCCTAGTACACCGTGGGCATCACATACCCAAATACAACGTGGGCACCACATACCCTAGTACACCGCGGGCACCACATACCCAACTACACCGCGGGCATCACATACCCAACTACACCGCGGGCATCACATACCTAAGTACACCGCGGGCACCACATACCCTAGTACACAGCGGGGACCACATACTCCAGTACACCGCGGGCACCACATACCCAAGTACACCGCGGGCATCACATACCCAACTACACCGCGGGCACCACATACCCTAGTACACCGCGGGCATCACATACCCTAGTACACCGCGGGCACCACATACCCCACATACCCAAGTATTCCGCGGGCACTACATACCCAAGTACACCTCGGGCATCACATACCCACCTACACCGTGGGCATCACATACCCTAGTACACCGCGGGCACCACATACCCTAGTACACTGCGGGCACAACATACCCTAGTACACTGCGGGCACCACAAACCCTAGTACACCGCGGGCATCACATACCCTAGTACACCGCAGGCACCACATACCCAAGTATACCGCGGGCACCACATACCCTAGTACAGCGCGGGCACCACATACCCTAGTATAGCGCGGGCACCACATACCCTAGTACACTGCGGGCACCACATACCCTAGTACACCGCGGGCATCATATACCCAACTACACCGCGGGCACCACATATTCTAGTACACCGCGGGCATCACATACCCTAGTACACCGCGGGCATCACATACCCTAGTACACCGCGGGCACCACATACCCTAGTACACCGCGGGCATCACATACCCTAGTACACCGCGGGCATCACATACCCTAGTACACCGTGGGCACCACATACCCAAGTATAACGCGGGCACCACATAACCTAGTATACCGCGGGCACCACATACCCTAGTACACCGCGGGCATCACATACCCAACTACACCGCGGGCACCACATACCCTAGTACACCGTGGGCATCACATGCCCAACTACACTGCGGGCACCACATACCCTAGTACACCGCGGGCACCACATTCCCTAGTACACCGCGGGCATCACATACCCAACTACACCGTGGGCATCACATACCCTAGTACACCGCGGGCATCACATACCCTAGTACACCGCGGGCACCACATACCCAACTACACCGCGGGCATCACATACCCCGTGCACCACATACCCTAGTACCCGAGGTGTACCTGGGTATGTAGTGCCCGCGGTGTACTAGGGTATGTGATGCCCGCGGTGTACAAGGGTATGTGATGCCCGCGGTGTACAAGGGTATGTGGTGCCCGCGGTGTACTTGGGTATGTGACGCCCGCGGTGTACTTGGGTATGTGGTGCCCGCGGTGTAGGGTGCCCGCGGTATACTTGGGTATGTGATGCCCACGGTGTAGTTGGGTATGTGGTGCCCGCGGTGTACTAGGGTATGTGGTGCCCGAGGTGTTATGCCCGCGGTGTAGTTGGGTATGTGGTGCCCGCGGTGTACTAGGGTATGTGGTGCCCGAGGTGTACTAGGGTATGTGATGCCCGCGGTGTACTAGGGTATGTGGTGCCCGCGGTATACTTGGGTATGTGGCGCCCGCGGTGTAGTTCGGTATGTGGTGCCCGCGCTGTACTAGGGTATGTGATGCCCGCGGTGAACTAGGGTATGTATTGCCCGCGGTATACTTGGGTATGTGATGCCCGCAGTGTAGTTGGATATGTGGTGCCCGCGGTGTACTAGGGTATGTGATGCCCGCGGTGTAGTTGGGTATGTGGTGCCCGCGGCGTAGTTGGGTATGTGATGCCCGCGGTGTACTAGGGTATGTGGTGCCCGCGGTATACTTGGGTATGTGCTGCCCGCGGTGTACTAGGGTATGTGGTGCCCGCGGTGTAGTTGGGTATGTGGTGCCCGCGGTGTACTTAGGTATGTGATGCCCGCGGTGTAGTTGGGTATGTGATGCCCGCGGTGTAGTTGGGTATGTGATGCCCGCGGTGTACTAGGGTTTGTGATGCCCGCGGTGTAGTAGGGTATGTGATGCCCGCGGTGTACTAGGGTATGTGGTGCCCGCGGTGTAGGTGGGTATGTGATGCCCACGGTGTAGGTGGGTATGTGATGCCCACGGTGTAGGTGGGTATGTGATGCCCACGGTGTAGGTGGGTATGTGATGCCCACGGTGTAGTTGGGTATGTGGTGCCCGCGGTGTACTAGGGTATGTGGTGCCCGCGGTGTAGGTGGGTATGTGATGCCGACGGTGTAGTTGGGTATGTGGTGCCCGCGGTGTACTAGGGTATGTGATACCCGCGGTGTACTAAGGTATGTGATGCTACCCAAGTACACCGCGGGCACCGCATACACAAGTGCCCGCGATGTACTTGGGTATGTGATGCCCGCGGTGTACTAGGGTATGTGATGCCCGCGATGTACTAGGGTATGTGATGCCCACGGTGTAGTTGGGTATGTGGTGCCCACGGTGTACTAGGGTATGTGATGCCCGCGGCGTAGTTGGGTATGTGATCCTCGCGGTGTACTAGGGTATGTGATGCCCACGGTGTAGTTGGGTATGTGATGCCCGCGGTGTACTAGGGTATGTGATGCCCGCGGTGTAGTTGGGTATGTGATGCCCGCGGTGTACTAGGGTATGTGATGCCCGCGGTGTAGTTGGGTATGTGATTTGGGTATGTGGTGCCCGCGGATTACTTGGTATGTGGTGCCCGCGGTATAGTTAGGTATGTGATGCCCGCGGTGTACTAGGGTATGTGGTGCCCGCGGTGTACTTAGGTATGTGGTGCCCGCGGTATACTTGGGTATGTGATGCCCGCGGTGAACTAGGGTATGTGATGCCCGCGGTGTACTAGGGTATGTGGTGCCCGCGGTGTGCTAGGGTATGTGGTGGCGGTGTACTAGGGTATGTGGTGCCCGCGGTGTACTAGGGTATGTGATGCCCGCGGTGTAGTTGGGTATGTGGTGCCCGCGGTGTAGTTGGGTATGTGATGGCCCGCGGTGTACTAGGGTATGTGGTGCCCGCGGTGTACTAGGGTTTGTGGTGCCCCGCGGTGTAGTTGGGTATATGATGCCCGCGGTGTACTGGGTATGTGGTGCCCGCGGTGTAGTTGGGTATATGATGCCCGCGGTGTACTAGGGTATGTGGTACCCGCGGTGTACTAGGGTATGTTGTGCCCACGTTGTATTTGGGTATGTGATGCCCGCGGTATACTAGTGTATGTGATGCCCGCGGTGTACTAGGGTATGTGATGCCCGCGGTGTAGTTGGGTATGTGGTGCCCGCGGTATACATGGGTATGTGATGCCCACGGTGTAGTTGGGTATGTGATGCCCACGGTGTACTAGGGTATGTGATGCCCGCGGTGTACTAGGGTATGTGGTCCCCGCGGTGTATACTAGGGTATGTGATGCCCACGGTGTAGTTGGGTATGTGGTGCCCGCGGTGTACTAGGGTATGTGATGCCCGCGGTGTACTAGTGTATGTGATGCCCGCGGTGTACTAGGGTATGTGATGCCCGCGGTGTAGTACACCGCGGGCACCACATACCCTAGTACACCGCGGGCACAACATACCCTAGTACACCGCGGGCACCACATACCCTAGTACACCGTGGGCACCACATACCCTAGAACACCTCGGATTGGGTATGTGATGCCCGCGGTGTACTAGGGTATGTGGTGCCCGCGGTGTACTAGGGTTTGTGGTGCCCCGCGGTGTACTTGGGTATGTGGTGCCCGCGGTGTACTAGGGTATGTGATGCCCGCGGTGTACTAGGGTATGTGATGCCCGCGGTGTACTAGGGTATGTGGTGTTGGGTATGTGGTGGCCGCGGTGTACTAGGGTATGTGGTGCCCGCGGTATACTTGGGTATGTGGTGCCCGCGGTGTACTAGGGTATGTGATGCCCGCGGTGTACTAGGGTATGTGATGCCCGCGGTGTACTAGGGTATATGATGCCCATGGTGTAGTTGGGTATGTGGTGCCCACGGTGTACCACATACCCAACTACACCGCGGGCATCACATACCCTAGTACACCGCGGGCATCACATACCCAACTACACCGCGGGCATCACATACCCTAGTACACCGCGGGCATCACATACCCAACTACACCGCGGGCATCACATACCCTAGTACACCGCGGGCATCACATACCCAACTACACCGCGGGCATCACATACCCTAGTACACCGCGGGCACCACATACCCTAGTACACCGCGGGCACCACATACCCAACTACACCGTGGGCATCACATACCCAAGTACACCGCGGGCATCACATACCCTAGTACACCCCGGGCATCACATACCCTAGTACACCGCGGGCACCACATACCCAACTACACCGTGGGCATCACATACCCTAGTACACCGCGGGCACCACATACCCAAGTACACCTCGGGCATCACATACCCAACTACACCGTGGGCATCACATACCCTAGTACATCGCGGGCACCACATACCCTAGTACACCGCGGGCACCACATACCCAACTACACCGTGGGCATCACATACCCACCTACACCGTGGGCATCACATACCCTAGTACACCGCGGGCATCACATACCCAAGTACACCGCGGGCATCACATACCCACACATACCTTAGTACACCGCGGGCACCACATACCCTAGTACACCCCGGGCACCACATACACTAGTACACCGCGGGCACCACATACCCTAGTATACCGCGGGCACCACATACCCTAGTATACCGCGGGCACTACATACCCAACTACACCGCGGACATCACATACCCTAGTACACCACATACCCAAGTATACCGCGGGCACCACATACCCAACTACACCGCGGGCATCACATACCCTAGTACACCGCGGGCATCACATACCCAACTACACCGTGGGCATCATATACCCTAGTACACCGCGGGCATCACATACCCAACTACACCGCGGGCACCACATACCCTAGTTGCACCACATACCCAACATCACATACCCTAGTTCACCGCGGGCATCTTCACCGCGGGCATCACATACCCAACTACACCGCGGGCACCACATACCCTAGTACACCACATACCCAGGACTTGGGTATGTGGTGCCCACGGTGTAGTTGGGTATGTGATGCCCGCGGTGTACTAGGGTATGTTACACCGCGGGCATCACATACCCCGCGGGCACCACATACCCAAGTACACCGCGGGCACCACATACCCTAGTACACCGCGGGCACCACATACCCAACTACACCGCGGGCATCACATACCCAAGTATAACGCGGGCACCACATACCCAACTACACCGCGGGCATCACATACCCTAGTACACCGCGGGCACCACATACCCTTGTACACCGCGGGCACCACATACCCTAGTACACCGCGGGCATCACATACCCAACTACACCGCGGGCATCACATACCCTAGTACACCGTGGGCATCACATACCCACCTACACCGCAGGCACCACATACCCAAGTACACCGCGGGCATCACATACCCAACTACACCGCGGGCATCACATACCCAACTACACCGCGGGCGTCACATACCCAAGTACACCGCGGGCACCACATACCCAACTACACCGCGGGCACCACATACCCTAGTACACCGTGGGCACCACATACCCAAGTACACCGCGGTGTAGTTGGGTATGTGATGCCCGCGGTGTACTAAGGTATGTGATGCGCGTGGTGTACAAGGGTATGTGGTGCCCGCGGTGTAGTTGGGTATGTGATGCCCGCGGTGTACTTAGGTATGTGATGCCCACGGTGTAGTTGGGTATGTGGTGCCCGCGGTGTACTTGGGTATGTGATGCCCGCGGTGTACTTGGGTATGTGGTGCCCACGGTGTACTAGGGTATGTGGTGCCCGCGGTGTACTTGGGACTTGGGTATGTGGTGCCCGCGGTGTAGTTCGGTATGTGGTGCCCGCGGTGTACTAGGGTATGTGATGCCCGCGGTGTAGTTGGGTATGTGGTGCCCGCGGTATACTAGGATATGTGGTGCCCGCGGTGTACTAGGGTATGTGATGGGGCACCACATACCCTAGTACACCGCGGGCATCACATACCCAACTACACCGCGGGCACCACATACCCTAGTACACCGCGGGCACCACATACCCAACTACACCGCGGGCATCACATACCCTAGTACACCGCGGGCACCACATACCCAAGTACACCGTGGGCATCACATACCCTAGTACACCGCGGGCACCACATACCCTAGTTCACCGCGGGCATCACATACCCATGTATACCGCGGGCTCCACATACCCTAGTACACCGAGCCCGCGGTGTACTAGGGTATGTGGTGCCCGCGGTGTACTAGGGTATGTGATGCCCGCGGTGTACTAGGGTATGTGGTACCCGCGGTGTACTAGGGTATATGATGCCCGCAGTGTACTAGGGTATGTGGTGCCCGCGGTGTGCTAGGGTATGTGGTGGCGGTGTACTAGGGTATGTGGTGCCCGCGGTGTACTAGGGTATGTGATGCCCGCGGTGTAGTTGGGTATGTGGTGCCCGCGGTGTAGTTGGGTATGTGATGGCCCGCGGTGTACTAGGGTATGTGGTGCCCGCGGTGTACTAGGGTTTGTGGTGCCCCGCGGTGTAGTTGGGTATATGATGCCCGCGGTGTACTGGGTATGTGGTGCCCGCGGTGTAGTTGGGTATATGATGCCCGCGGTGTACTAGGGTATGTGGTACCCGCGGTGTACTAGGGTATGTTGTGCCCACGTTGTATTTGGGTATGTGATGCCCGCGGTATACTAGTGTATGTGATGCCCGCGGTGTACTAGGGTATGTGATGCCCGCGGTGTAGTTGGGTATGTGGTGCCCGCGGTATACATGGGTATGTGATGCCCACGGTGTAGGTGGGTATGTGATGCCCACGGTGTACTAGGGTATGTGATGCCCGCGGTGTACTAGGGTATGTGGTCCCCGCGGTGTATACTAGGGTATGTGATGCCCACGGTGTAGTTGGGTATGTGGTGCCCGCGGTGTACTAGGGTATGTGGTGCCCGCGGTGTACTAGTGTATGTGATGCCCGCGGTGTACTAGGGTATGTGATGCCCGCGGTGTAGTACACCGCGGGCACCACATACCCTAGTACACCGCGGGCACAACATACCCTAGTACACCGCGGGCACCACATACCCTAGTACACCGCGGGCACCACATACCCTAGAACACCTCGGATTGGGTATGTGATGCCCGCGGTGTACTTGGGTATGTGGTGCCCGCGGTGTACTAGGGTTTGTGGTGCCCCGCGGTATACTTGGGTATGTGGTGCCCGCGGTGTACTAGGGTATGTGATGCCCGCGGTGTACTAGGGTATGTGATGCCCGCGGTGTACTAGGGTATGTGGTCCCCGCGGTGTAGTTGGGTATGTGGTGGCCGCGGTATACTAGGGTATGTGGTGCCCGCGGTATACTTGGGTATGTGGTGCCCGCGGTGTACTAGGGTATGTGATGCCCGCGGTGTACTAGGGTATGTGATGCCCGCGGTGTACTAGGGTATATGATGCCCATGGTGTAGTTGGGTATGTGGTGCCCGCGGTGTACCACATACCCAACTACACCGCGGGCATCACATACCCTAGTACACCGCGGGCATCACATACCCAACTACACCGCGGGCATCACATACCCTAGTACACCGCGGGCATCACATACCCAACTACACCGCGGGCATCACATACCCTAGTACACCGCGGGCATCACATACCCAACTACACCGCGGGCATCACATACCCTAGTACACCGCGGGCACCACATACCCTAGTACACCGCGGGCACCACATACCCAACTACACCGTGGGCATCACATACCCAAGTACACCGCGGGCATCACATACCCTAGTACACCCCGGGCATCACATACCCTAGTACACCGCGGGCACCACATACCCAACTACACCGTGGGCATCACATACCCTAGTACACCGCGGGCACCACATACCCAAGTACACCTCGGGCATCACATACCCAACTACACCGTGGGCATCACATACCCTAGTACATCGCGGGCACCACATACCCTAGTACACCGCGGGCACCACATACCCAACTACACCGTGGGCATCACATACCCACCTACACCGTGGGCATCACATACCCTAGTACACCGCGGGCATCACATACCCAAGTACACCGCGGGCATCACATACCCACACATACCTTAGTACACCGCGGGCACCACATACCCTAGTACACCCCGGGCACCACATACACTAGTACACCGCGGGCACCACATACCCTAGTATACCGCGGGCACCACATACCCTAGTATACCGCGGGCACTACATACCCAACTACACCGCGGGCATCACATACCCTAGTACACCACATACCCAAGTATACCGCGGGCACCACATACCCAACTACACCGTGGGCATCACATACCCTAGTACACCGCGGGCATCACATACCCAACTACACCGTGGGCATCATATACCCTAGTACACCGCGGGCATCACATACCCAACTACACCGCGGGCACCACATACCCTAGTTGCACCACATACCCAACATCACATACCCTAGTTCACCGCGGGCATCTTCACCGCGGGCATCACATACCCAACTACACCGCGGGCACCACATACCCTAGTACACCACATACCCAGGACTTGGGTATGTGGTGCCCACGGTGTAGTTGGGTATGTGATGCCCGCGGTGTACTAGGGTATGTTACACCGCGGGCATCACATACCCCGCGGGCACCACATACCCAAGTACAGCGCGGGCACCACATACCCTAGTACACCGCGGGCACCACATACCCGACTACACCGCGGGCATCACATACCCAAGTATAACGCGGGCACCACATACCCAACTACACCGCGGGCATCACATACCCTAGTACACCGCGGGCACCACATACCCTTGTACACCGCGGGCACCACATACCCTAGTACACCGCGGGCATCACATACCCAACTACACCGCGGGCATCACATACCCTAGTACACCGTGGGCATCACATACCCACCTACACCGCAGGCACCACATACCCAAGTACACCGCGGGCATCACATACCCAACTACACCGCGGGCATCACATACCCAACTACACCGCGGGCGTCACATACCCAAGTACACCGCGGGCACCACATACCCAACTACACCGCGGGCACCACATACCCTAGTACACCGTGGGCACCACATACCCAAGTACGGTATGTGGTGCCCGCGGTGTAGTTGGGTATGTGATGCCCGCGGTGTACTAAGGTATGTGATGCGCGTGGTGTACAAGGGTATGTGGTGCCCGCGGTGTAGTTGGGTATGTGATGCCCGCGGTGTACTTAGGTATGTGATGCCCACGGTGTAGTTGGGTATGTGGTGCCCGCGGTGTACTTGGGTATGTGATGCCCGCGGTGTACTTGGGTATGTGGTGCCCGCGGTGTACTAGGGTATGTGGTGCCCGCGGTGTACTTGGGACTTGGGTATGTGGTGCCCGCGGTGTAGTTCGGTATGTGGTGCCCGCGGTGTACTAGGGTATGTGATGCCCGCGGTGTAGTTGGGTATGTGGTGCCCGCGGTGTACTAGGGTATGTGGTGCCCGCGGTGTACTAGGGTATGTGATGGGGCACCACATACCCTAGTACACCGCGGGCATCACATACCCAACTACACCGCGGGCACCACATACCCTAGTACACCGCGGGCACCACATACCCAACTACACCGCGGGCATCACATACCCTAGTACACCGCGGGCACCACATACCCAAGTACACCGTGGGCATCACATACCCTAGTACACCGCGGGCACCACATACCCTAGTTCACCGCGGGCATCACATACCCATGTATACCGCGGGCTCCACATACCCTAGTACACCGAGCCCGCGGTGTACTAGGGTATGTGGTGCCCGCGGTGTACTAGGGTATGTGATGCCCGCGGTGTACTAGGGTATGTGGTACCCGCGGTGTACTAGGGTATATGATGCCCGCAGTGTACTAGGGTATGTGATGCCCGCGGTGTAGTTGGGTATGTGGTGCCCGCGGTGTACTAAGGTATGTGGTGCCCCGCGGTGAACTAGGGTATGTGATGCCCGTGTACTAGGGTATGTGATGCCCGCGGTATACTTGGGTATGTGGTGCCCACGGTGTACTAGGGTATGTGGCGCCCGCGGTGTAGTTCGGAATGTGGTGCCCGCGGTGTACTAAGGTATGTGATGCCCGCGGTGTAGTTGGGTAAGTGGTGCCCGCGGTATACTAGGGTATGTGGTGCCCACGGTGTAGTTGGGTGGTATGTGATGCCCACGGTGTACTAGGGTATGTGGTGCCCCCCGCGGTGTACTAGGGTATGTGGTGCCCGCGGTGAACTAGGGTATGTGGTGCCCGCGGTGAACTAGGGTATGTGGTGCCCGCGGTGTACTAGGGTATGTGATGCCCACGGTGTAGTTGGGGGGGTATGTGGTGCCCGCGGTGTACTAGGGTATGTGGTGCCCGCGGTGTACTAGGGTATGTAGTGCCCGCGGTGTACTAGGGTATGTGATGCCCACGGTGTAGTTGGGTATGTGATGCCCACGGTGTAGTTGGGTATGTGGTGCCCGCGGTGTTGTTGGGTATGTGATGCCCGCGATGAACTAGGGTATGTGGTGCCCGCGGTGTAGTTGGGTATGTGGTGCCCGCGGTGTACTAGGGTATGTGATGCCCGCGGTGTACAAGGGTATGTGGTGCCCGCGGTGTACTTGGGTATGTGATGCCCACGGTGAAGTTGGGTATGTGGTGCCCGCGGTGTACTAGGGTATGTGATGCCCACGGTGTAGTTGGGTATGTGATGCCCGCGGTGTACTAGGGTATGTGATGCCCGCGGTGTACTTGGGTATGTGGTGCCCGCGGTGTACTAGGGTATGTGGTGCCCGCGGTGTACTAGGGTATGTGGTGCCCGCGGTATACTTGTGTATGTGGTGCCCGCGGTGTAGTTGGGTATGTGATGCCCGCGGTGTATTTGGGTATGTGGTGCCCGCGGTGTTCTAGGGTATGTGGTGCCCGCGGTGTACTAGGGTATGTGGTGCCCGCGGTGTACTTGGGTATGTGGTGCCCACGGTGCACTAGGGTATGTGGTGCCCGCGGTGCACTAGGATATGCGGTGCCCGGGCATCACATACCCAAGTATACCGCGGGAATCACATACCCAACTACACCACGGGCACCACATACCCTAGTACACCGCGGGCACCACATACCCTAGTACACCGTGGGCACCACATACCCTAGTACACCGCGGGCACCACATACCCTAGTACACCGCGGGCATCACCCAAGTACACCGTGGGCATCACATACCCTAGTACACCGCGGGCACCACATACCCTAGTACACCGCGGGCATCACATACTCTAGTACACAACTACACCGCGGGCACCACATACCCTAGTACACCGCGGGCACCACATACCCTAGTACACCGCGGGCATCACATACCCAAGTACACCGCGGGCATCACATACCCTAGTACACCGCGGGCACCGTACTAGGGTATGTGGTGCCCGCGGTGTACTAGGGTATGTGGTGCCCGCATCACATACCCTAGTACACTGCGGGCATCACATACCATGGGTATGTAGTGCCCGCGGTGTTGCCCGCGGTGTACTAGGGTGTGTGGTGCCCGAGGTGTACTAGGGTATATGATGCCCGCGGTGTACTAGGGTATGTGATGCCCGCGGTGTACTAGGGTATGTGGTGCCCACGGTATACTAGGATATGTGGTGCCCGAGGCATCACATACCCTAGTACACCGCGGGCATCACATACCCTAGTACACCGCGGGCACCACATACCCAACTACACCGTGGGCATCACATACCCACCTACACCGTGGGCATCACATACCCTAGTACACCGCGGGCACCACATACCCTAGTACACCGCGGGCATCACATACCCAACTACACCGTGGGCATCACATACCCACCTACACCGTGGGCATCACATACCCTAGTACACCGCGGGCACCACATACCCAACTACACCGTGGGCATCACATACCCACCTACACCGCGGGCACCACATACCCAAGTACACCGCGGGCATCACATACTCAAGGTACTATTACCTACTGACAATAGTGAAGTCGACAGTATTATTATAATGCTTAAAAATAAATGTGCTGTGGGTTGGGACGGCATTCCGACTTCAGTAATTAAAAACACTAAGCACGTTCTTACTCCTATACTTACTCACTTATTTAATCTATCTATATCAGAAGGCATTTTTCCTTTGGTGTTCAAAAAAGCTCTCATACATCCAATTTACAAAGGAGGAGACAGAGACAGCGTAAACAACTATCGCCCAATTTCTGTGCTTAGCGTGTTGTCAAAAGTATTTGAAAAGATCCTGAATAAGCGGCTTGTTAAATTTTTAACGGACAAAAATGTTCTATCTGAACAGCAGTATGGTTTTAGAAGCTCCAAATCTACCGAAGACGCTGTTATTGAACTCACTTCCTCAATTGTCAAAAATTTTGATAAAAAACTAAAAACTATTGGTATATTTCTTGATTTATCAAAAGCGTTCGATACTGTCTCTGTCCCTATCCTATTAGAAAAGCTTCGTAATATTGGTGTTAGAGGCCACGTTAACAACTTGTTCAAAAGCTACCTATGTGATCGCCGTCAGATGGTTGTTGTTGGCAATGAGTCTAGTGAGGAGGAAGTGATCACTTTTGGAGTCCCACAGGGAAGTGTTCTTGGGCCTACTCTCTTTCTTGTTTATATAAACGACCTGTGCAACCTATCACTCCCCAACTGCAGTATTTTTACCTATGCCGATGATACTGCTCTTCTTGTAAGCGGCCGTACTTGGGTTGAGACGACTCGAAACGCACAACTTGCCTTTAACTCTACTGTAAAGTGGCTCTCTCAAAACTTACTCACCCTAAATATTTCAAAAACTAAATTTATTACTTTTTCTCCAACACTCAGAACCCAACCGACCTCATTACCTTCTCTTTTTGCCCACACATGTGAATTTTCTATGGGACCATGCTATTGCACAAATCTGGAGTGCGTACATTCTATAAAGTATTTAGGTATCTTGCTTGATAGACATATATCATGGACTCCTCATATTGAATGCACTGTCTCAAAAGTTAGGAAACTGATGTTCATATTTAAGACTTTGCGAAATAGTGCAGATCTTCAATGCCTCAAAATGATCTATTACGCCCTTGCTCAATCGGTCTTGTCATATTGCATCACGGCTTGGGGAGGGTCTGCCAAGACTCACATGCTAAGGCTTGAAAGAGCACAGAGAGCCGTTCTGAAGGTCATGACTTCCAACCCTAGACGTTTTCCAACAGTAACACTCTATTCGATCTGTGACGTTTTAACTGTGCGCCAATTGTTTATCCAATTAACAATCTTACGTAAGCACTCGCAAATCATTTTCGACCCTACAATACTCACAGACAAACGTCGTACGGACAAAGTTTGCAAAATTGAGCCTCGCCGTACATCAGTGGCCGCTAGGAACTTTTTCTATCTAAGCTCCTCCTTATACAATAAAGTTAATAAAGAAATACAAATATATCCCCTACCACTCCATAAATGTAAACGTAAATGCCTAACATGGCTTCGATCCCTTTCCTATGAGGAAACAGAAAGCCTTATACTCACACTTACTTGATAGAACTATGCTTACATCCTACTTACTAAATACTATTGTTTTTAAATAAATTTGCCTCTCCTCATTCAAACCGTCACCCACGCTCTCTCAAACACACCCCACACACTCACACAATAGAAAGTCTCTTCTCTATAACCAGTCTCCTATGAGACTGGCGTACCAGAAGAACCTTACTTTCTTACATTTACAACAGTCACACTAACACTCACCCTCACATACTCCCTCCCCCCCCACACATACACACCCCCCACACTCATACACACCTCCCCTCACCCTCTCTCACTCTCCATTACACTTAGGTGGGTTTCTCCTGTGATACCCAGACTCTTAAGAGACTGGCGTGGATCAGGTAAACCCACAAACTCACTCCACACTCACCCTCACATACATACACCCTGACATACTAATACATAATAAAGCGTGTTGGAACATTATGATATAATATGTAAACTTCATCTGTCAAAGTTTGTTAATGTCACTTGTAATGTTAGAAGAAGATGTCTGTTCTTCCTTCTCTGTCTACGACTGTAATGGCTGTGCGTGCGCTCCGAAATAAAGTTTCTGAATTACTCCTGAAAACTCGTCTTACTTCCCCAAAAACCATCAGGTTATGGGCCCAGTGATTTCCCAAATACTGGACGGTGTGATTTCTACACAAAACCATGGCTTCGAGCATGACGACGGGCGGATCAATTCCGATTGAAAAACTGAAAGGATTGCAAGACTTCAATACGTGGAAATTTCTTATGAAAATGTATCTGATGCATGAAGATATGTACGACTGTGTATCTTCGGCTGATGCATGTAAGGACGCGAAGAAGCAGCAGAAGGCTTTTGCAAAAATTTGCTTGTCGGTGAGTGCGGAGGTGTTACCGCATGTGCGCAATGCTTCTTCTGCATTTGAAGCGTGGAACAATTTGCAAAAAGCTTATGAAGATCGTGGATTGAGCAGGCGGCTTGGCTTGCTGCGATCACTATTTGGCTTGAAACTTAAGGAGACGGACAGCATGGAAAAATACATTACCAAGATCACTGAACTAGCACAACAACTGCGAGAAATCGACTCACCATTGGATGATGAATTTATAGCTGTAATCATGTTGAGTGGGCTCACTAAAGATTACGATCCCCTCATCATGGCTTTGGAAAATTCAAATGTACAATTGACTTCCGACCGAGTAAAGTCAAGATTGCTCCAAGAGACACAGAGGCGAGAGGACAACGTTGAGGCACCAGAAGCATCGGCTTTGACAGTGAGGAAAGCGGTGAGATGTTTCAAGTGTAAGAAACCTGGCCACTACAAGAAAGATTGCCCGACCAACACCAGCAAGGCGAGGAACACCAGCACCAAGGGGAAGGATTCCACCAAGGAGGCAATGCTGACGGCGCTTGCGGTGAACGTGAAAGACAATCAGTGGTATCTTGACTCTGGAGCTACAAACCATATGTGTAACCGGAAAGACATAATGAGTGAGTGCGTAGCGGTTCAACCTCTAGAAGTGCATGTTGCCAACGGGGCAAAGTTAGCAACAGCCGGTCTAGGAAGTGTGACAGTTAGGTTAAAAGACTGTGATAAATTGATTAGCAATGTTTATTATGTACCTAATTTAAGTACTAATCTTTTGTCAGTTAGCGAATTGACTAGGAAAGGTTTTACAGTTAAATTTGATAATAAACAATGTAAAATATTGCGTAAAGGTAATGAGATAGTCGCTACAGCATCATACAACAATGGGGTCTATAAACTAGACACTATTGGGGAGTCAGGGATTGCCATGAGTTCTAGGGTGGAGCCTGAGGAGTCACAGGAAGTATGTATAGGACGTGCTGCGGACAAGGTGACACAGGAAGTTTGGCATAAGAGGTTAGGTCACCTCAACTCCAGGAGTATGAACCTAATGAAAAATGGGATGGTTACAGGTATGCATTTTGATGATATTAATTACAACAAATGTGTAGCTTGTATTGAAGGTAAACAGTCTAGGTTGCCTTTTCCCAAGAAATCTAAAAGTAGGTCTAAGGTTCTTTTAGGCCTTGTGCACACGGATGTTTGTGGTCCGTTGCAGACAGCATCGCTCAGTGGTGCAAGGTATTTTGTCACATTCATTGATGATTTTTCTAGGAAAACGTGGGTTTATTTTCTGAAAACTAAAGATGAGGTCTTCAATATATTCAAGAGCTTCAAGGTCCTAGTAGAAAATGAAACTGATAGGAAAATAAAATGTTTGAGAAGTGACAATGGAACTGAGTATGTTAATCGTGCATTTCAGAACTTTTTGGAAGCCAGCGGAATCCGTCACCAGACTACGGTACCGCGATGCAGTTCCCAGAATGGGGTAGCGGAGAGAGCCAACCGGACAATAATGGAGAAGGCTCGGTCAATGCTCCAGGATGCGGGCTTGGAAAAGAAGTTCTGGGCGGAGGCCGTGAATGCAGCTGTCTATCTGAAGAACCGCTCGCCTACTAAGGCGGTCATGGGCGTTGTTCCAGAGGAAAAGTGGACTTCGAAAAAGGTAGACGTCAAACATATTCGAGTTTTTGGGTGCGTTGCATATGCTTTGGAGGAAAATCGGAAAAAGCTAGACTCCAAGAGCAGGAAATGCATATTCGTGGGTTACTGTGAGGACAGTAAAGGGTATAGGCTGATTGATCCATCATGTCCTAAGAAATGCATCAAAGCAAGACATGTAACTTTCTTGGAAAATGTATTTGTTAAGGGGAATATGTCACATGATGATAACAAAGACATTTCAGCTGATATATATGAATGTCCAATTGATTTAAATAGCTCTGATAGTAGGTTGCCAGAGAACAGTCCTGCTTCACAGGAATCTCCTGATATAAATCATGTTTCTGATGACATAGTCCATAGAAGGCGAAGACAAGCCATATTTAGGCTTAATAATTCAGAACTTAGTGATGAAACAGGGGTAGTTGAAACAGATGACTCTTCGGATCCAACTTACGTTCCAGGTTCTTCAGATGAGGACTCGGAGCTGGAGTTTCAAGATGTACACGAGTACGCACAGCTGGCTGGCATGTTACAAGACGAAATAGACGTTCCAGAGACAGTGCAGGAAGCACTGAACAGCTGTGAAAGCAAGCACTGGAGGGCAGCAATGCAAGATGAGTATGATTCATTTATTACTAATCAATGCTGGACCCTGGTTGATTTACCAAAAGGCAAGAAGCCGGTTAAATGTAAATGGATTTTTACAAAGAAAAGAGGGCTAAACGAGGAGTTATTGAGATATAAAGCCCGTCTTGTAGCAAAAGGCTATTCCCAGCAATTTGGAATAGATTACTCTGAAACTTTTTCTCCTGTAGTAAGATATTCAACAATTAGAATATTACTAGCTCTGGCTGCACAAAATGACTTAGAAATGGAACATCTAGATGTGAAAACTGCATTTTTAAATGGTGATCTAGAAGAGATTGTGTTCATGGAACAGCCAGAAGGTTTCATTAAGGAAAGAAGCGAAAACAAAGTATACAGACTGAATAAAGCAATTTATGGTCTAAAACAGGCAGCCAAGTCATGGTATGAGAAGATAAATGGAGTTTTAGTCAAGAAATTGAAATTTAAAAAATTATCTTCAGAGCCTTGTGTATATGTATATCATCATAAAGGGGGATATATAATTATTGCTTTGTATGTTGATGATATAATGTTGTTTTCTTCTCGGTCTTTGGTGAACAAGAAGGAGGAGATCAAGAATAATCTCAAAGAAGAATTTAAGATGAAAGATATGGGTCAGGCCAGTCATATCTTGGGTATGAGAATTACCAGGAATGAAAATAAAATTACACTGGACCAGGCAGGCTATACCAGGAAAATATTAGAGAGATTTCACATGTCTGAGTGTAATCCAGCACCAACTCCCATGGAAACTGGATTGAAACTCAAGAAATCTGAGAATAAAAACTGCAAGCTTGATTATAGGAATTTAATTGGGTGTTTAATGTATTTATCAGTTTGTTCCAGGCCAGATATCAGCTTTGCAGTGAGCTACTTGAGTCAGTTCAACGACTGCTTCTCTGAGGAGCATTGGAAGGCTGCTAAAAGAGTAGTACGGTATTTAAAGGGTACAGTAGAGTATGGTCTCACGTTCGAGAAAGGCGACATGCAGATTACTGGCTACGCGGACGCGGATTGGGCTGCAAATGAAGTAGATCGGCGCTCCTATACCGGGTATGTGTTCCATATTGGTAACTCATTGGTTTCGTGGGAAAGTCGTAAGCAGAGAACTGTGGCTCTCTCCAGCGCTGAGGCAGAATACATGGCAATCTCTGATGCGTGTAAAGAGGCGGTTTTTCTACGTACATTTTTATATGAATGTGTAAACATAAATTGTAATGTAACTCTGTGGAATGACAGTCAGTCAGCACAGAAATTGTGTGTAAATTCAATTTGTCATGCAAGAACCAAACACATTGATATTAGGCATCATTTTGTAAGACAATTGGTTAATGAAAAAATTGTTAGCATAGGTTTTGTACCTAGTGATAAAATGATTGCAGATGTGTTAACTAAATCATTAACTAGGGAAAAACATGTAGGATTTGTTTCTGTGTTTTTCAAGTGTATTTCAGTTTAATGTAATTAGGCAATAAGATTAAATGTTAATATTTTATGCCTAAGAATTAATTAGCATATAAGATTAAGTTTATGGGGTAGTGTTGGAACATTATGATATAATATGTAAACTTCATCTGTCAAAGTTTGTTAATGTCACTTGTAATGTTAGAAGAAGATGTCTGTTCTTCCTTCTCTGTCTACGACTGTAATGGCTGTGCGTGCGCTCCGAAATAAAGTTTCTGAATTACTCCTGAAAACTCGTCTTACTTCCCCAAAAACCATCAAAGCGTTATACACCCTCTTATACACATACTTTACAACATATTGCTTATTTTTCTTTTACGACGCACAGTGTAATAATAATGTTTGTATTATTTTTGTAAGTTTTAGCATAAATCATACTCTTTTCTGTATAAATTAAATTCCTAGCTTTCATGGAACATTATCCCTGTTCTATTCTGGAGGAGGGCGCTGACTCTGCTACTCAGTTTTATAACTTTTGCAGTTGTCAACGTTTTCACCTTGTTTCGTGTACCTTTGTTTCTGTTCCAAATAAAACATTTTGAATTTTTTTTTTTTGAATTCCCTACTATACCGCGGGCACCACATACACAAGTATACCGCGGGCACCACATACCCTAGTACACCGCGGGCACCACATACCCTAGTACACTGCGGCGTTATACATGGGTATGTGATGTGGGTATGTGATGCCCACGGTGTACTTGGGTATGTGATGCCCGCGGTGTACTAGGGTATGTGATGTACTAGGGTATGTGATGCCCGCGGTGTACTAGGGTATGTGGTGCCCTTGGTGTACTAGGGTATGTGATGCCCGCGGTGTACTAGGGTTTGTGGTGCCCGAGGTGTTCTAGGGTATGTGGTGCCCACGGTGTACTAGGGTATGTGGTGCCCGCGGTGTACTAGGGTATGTGATGCACCACATACCCCCCAACTACACCGCGGGCATCACATACCCTAGTACACCGCGGGCATCACATACCCAACTACACCGCGGGCATCACATACCCTAGTACACCGCGGGCATCACATACCCAAGTACACCGCGGGCACCACATACCCTAGTACACCGCGGGCACCACATACCCTAGTACACCGCGGGCATCAACCCTAGTACACCGCGGGCACCACATACCCTAGTACACCGCGGGCACCACATACCCAACTAGTTCACCGTGGGCATCACATACCCTAGTACTGTACTAGGGTATGTGATGCCCGCGGTGTAGTTGGGTATGTGATGCCCGCGGTGTAGTTGGGTATGTGGTGCCCGCGGTGTAGTTGGGTATGTGGTGCCACCCAAGTACACCGCGGGCATCACATACCCTAGTACACCGCGATGCCCGCGGTGTACTAGGGTATGTGGTGCCCGCGGTGTACTAGGGTATATGGTGCCAGCGGTGTAGTTGGGTATGTGATGCCCGCGGTGTACTAGGGTATGTGGTGCCCGCGGTGTACTTGGGTATGTGATGCCCGCGGTGAACTAGGGTATGTGGTGCCCGTGGTGTAGTTGGGTATGTGATGCCCGCGGTGAACTAGGGTATGTGATGCCCGCGGTGAACTAGGGTATGTGATGCCCGCGGTGCACTTGGGTATGTGGTGCCCGCGGTGTTGTTGGGTATGTGGTGCGGGCATCACATACCCACCTACACCGTGGGCATCACATACCCACCTACACCGCGGGCATCACATACCCAACTACACCGCGGGCATCACATACCCAAGTATACCGCGGGCACCACATACCCTAGTAAACCGTGGGCATCACATACCCTAGCTAGTACACTGCGGGCACCACATACCCACCTACACCGTGGGCATCACATACCCACCTACACCGCGGGCACCACATACCCAAGTATACCGCGGGCACCACATACCCTAGTACACCGCGGGCACCACATACCCACCTACACCGTGGGCATCACATACCCTAGTACACCGCGGGCACCACATACCCTAGTACACCGCGGGCATCACATACCCTAGTACACCTCGGGCACCACATACCCAACTACACCGCGGGCACCACATACCCAAGTATACCGCGGGCACCACATACCCTAGTACACCCCGGGCATCACATACCCAAATACACTGCGGGCATCACATTGCCCACGGTGTAGTTGGGTATGTGGTGCCCGCGGTGTACTAGGGTATGTGATGCCCGCGGTGTAGTTGGGTTTGTGATGCCCGCGGTGTAGTTGGGTATGTGATGCCCGCGGTGAACTAGGGTATGTGGTGCCCGCGGTATACTAGGGTATGTGGTGCCCGCGGTATACATGGGTATGTGGTGCCCGCGGTGAAGTTGGGTATGTGGTGCCCGCGGTGAAGTTGGGTATATGATGCCCGAGGTGTACTTGGGTATGTAGTGCCCGCGGAATACTTGGGTATGTGGTGCCCGCGGTGTAGGTGGGTATGTGATGCCCGCGGTGTACTAGGGTATGTGATGCCCGCGGTGTAGTTGGGTATGTGATGCCCGCGGTGTACTAGGGTATGTGGTGCCCGCGGTGTACTAGGGTATGTGTACATACCCAACTACACCGCGGGCATCACATACCCTAGTACACCGCGGGCACCACATACCAAACTACACCGCGGGCACCACATACCCTAGTACACCGCGGGCATCACATACCCTAGTACACCGCGGGCACTACATACCCTAGTACACCGCGGGCACCACATACCCTAGTACACCGCGGGCACCACATACCCAACTACACCGTGGGCATGACATACCCTAGTACACCGCGGGCACCACATACCCTAGTACACCGCGGGCACCACATACCCAACTAGTTCACCGCGGGCATCACATACCCTAGTACACCGCGGGCACCACATACCCTAGTATACCGCGGGCACCACATACACAATTATACCGCGGGCACCACATACCCTAGTACACCGCGGACACCACATACCCTAGTACACCGCGGTGTAGTTGGGTATGTGGTGCCCGCGGTGTACTAGGGTATGTGATGCCCGCGGTGTAGTTGGGTATGTGGTGCCCGCGTTATACTTGGGTATGTGGTGCCCGCGGTGTAGTTGGGTATGTGATGCCCGCGGTGTAGTTGGGTATGTGGTGCCCGCGGGCATCACATACCCATGTATACCGCGGGCACCACATACCCTAGTACACCGTGGGCATCACATACCCTAGTACACCGCGGGCACCACATACCCAACTACACCGCGGGCACCACATACCCAACCCAACTACACCGTGGGCACCACATACCCAACTACACCGCGGGCACCACATACCCAACAACACCGCGGGCACCACATACCCTAGTACACCGCGGACACCACATACCCAAGTATACCGCGGGCACCACATACCCTAGTACACCGCGGGCATCATATACCCAACTACACCGCGGGCACCACATACCCTAGTACACCGCGGGTACCACATACCCTAGTACACCGCGGGCACCACATACCCTAGTACACCTATACCGCGGGCACCACATACCCTAGTACACCGCGGGCATCACATACCCAACTCTACCGCGGGCACCACATACCCTAGTACACCGCAGGCATCACATACCCTAGTTCACCGCGGGCACCACATACCCTAGTACACTGCGGGCACCACATACCCTAGTACACCGCGGGCATCACATACCCAAGTACACCGCGGGCACCACATACCCTAGTACACCGCGGGCACCACATACCCTAGTACACCGCGGGCACCACATACCCAACTACACCGCGGGCATCACATACCCTAGTACACCGCGGGCACCACATACCCTAGTACACTGCGGGCATCACATACCATAGTACACCGCGGGCATCACATACCCAAGTAGTAGGGTATGTGATGCCCGCGGTGTACTAGGGTATGTGATGCCCGCGGTGTAGTTGGGTATGTGATGCCCGCGGTGTACTAGGGTATGTGATGCCCGCGGTGTACTAGGGTATGTGGTGCCCGCGGTATACTTGGGTATGTGATGCCCGCGGTGTCATTGGGTATGTGGTGCCCGCGGTGTACTAGGGTATGTGGTGCCCGCGGTGTAGTAGGGTATGTGATGCCCGCGGTGTACTAGGGTATGTGATGCCCGCGGTGTAGTTGGGTATGTGGTGCCCGCGGTGTACTAGGGTATGTGATGCCCGTGGTGTACTTGGGTATGTGATGCCCGCGGTGTACTAGGGTATGTGGTGCCCGCGGTGTACTAGGGTATGTGATGCCCGCGGTAGAGTTGGGTATGTGGTGCCCACGGTGTACTAGGGTATGTGATGCCCGCGGTGTAGTTGGGTATGTGGTGCCCGTGGTGTAGTTGCGTATGTGATGCCCGCGGTGTAATAGGGTATGAGGTGCCCGCGGTATACTTGGGTATGTGGTGCCCGCGGTGTTGTTGGGTATGTGATGCCCACGGTGTACTAGGGTATGTGATGCCCGCGGTGTACTTGGGTATGTAGTGCCCGCGGTGTACTAGGGTATGTGATGCCCGCGGTATACTTGTGTATGTGGTGCCCGCGGTGTAGTTGGGTATGTGGTGCCCGCGGTGTACTTGGGTATGTGGTGCCCGCGGTGTACTTGGGTATGTGACGCCCGCGGCATACCCTAGTACACCGCGGGCATCACATACCCAACTACATCGCGGGCACCACATACCCAAGTACACCGCGGGCATCACATACCCTAGTACACCGCGGGCACCACATACCCAACTACACCGCAAGCACCACATACCCAAGTATACCGCGGGCACCACATACCCTAGTACAGCGCGGGCACCACATACCCAAGTATACCGCGGGCACCACATACCCTAGTACACCGCGGGCAGCACATACCCAAGTACACCGCGGGCATCACATACCCAACTACACCGCGGGCATCACATACCCTAGTACACCGCGGGCATCACATACCCTAGTACACCGCGGGCACCACATACCCTAGTACACCGCGGGCATCACATACCCTAGTACACCGCGGGCCCCACATACCCTAGTACACCGCGGGCACCACATACCCTAGTATACCGCGGGCACCACATACCCAACTACACCGCGGGCATCACATACCCTAGTACACCGCGGGCACCACATACCCTAGTACACCGCGGGCACCACATACCCAAGTACACCGCGGGCACCACATACCCAAATACACCGCGGGCACCACATACCCTAGTACACCGCGGGCACCACATACCCTAGTACACCGCGGGCACTACATACCCAAGTACAGCGCGGGCACCACATACCTTAGTACACCGCGGGCACCACATACCCAAGTATACCGCGGGCACCACATACCCTAGTACACCGCGGGCAGCACATACCCAAGTACAACGTGGGCACCACATACCCAAGTATACCGCGGTGCCCGCGCATCACATACCCAACTACACCGTGGCCACCCCATACCCAGGCATCACATACCCAAGTACACCGCGGGCATCACATACCCTAGTACACCGCGGGCACCACATACCCAACTACATCGCGGGCATCACATACCCTTGTACACCACGCGCATCACATACCTTAGTACACCGTGGGCATCACATACCCAAATACACCGCGGGCATCACATACCCAACTACGCCGTGGGCACCACATACCCTAGTACACCGCGGGCACCACATACCCTAGTACACGCCCGCGGTGTAGTTGGGTATGTGGTGCCCGCGGTGTACTAGGGTATGTGGTGCCCGCGGTGTAGTTGGGTATGGGGTGCCCGCGGTGTACTAGGGTATGTGATGCCCGCGGTGTACTAGGGTATGAGGTGCCCGCGGTGGGGTATGTGGTGCCCGCGGTGTACTAGGGTATGTGGTGCCCGCGGTGTACTAGGGTATGTAGTGCCCGCAGTGTACTGGGGTATATGATGCAGTACACCTCGGGCATCACATACCCAACTACACCGCGGGCACCACATACCCAAGTACACCGCGGTATGTGCTGCCCGCGGTGTACTAGGGTATGTGGTGCCCGCGGTGTAGGTGGGTATGTGATGCCCACGGTGTACTAGGGTATGTGATGCCCGCGGTGTACTTGGGTATGTGATGCCCACGGTGTACTAGGGTATGTGATGCCCGCGGTATACTTGGGTATGTGATGCCCGCGGTGAACTAGGGTATGTGGTGCCCGCGGTGTACTTAGGTATGTGGTGCCCGCGGTGTAGGTGGGTATGTGATGCCCACGGTGTAGGTGGGTATGTGGTGCCCACGGTGTAGTTGGGTATGTGGTGCCCGCGGTGTAGTTGGGTATGTGGTGCCCGCGGTGTACTAGGGTATGTGGTGCTCGCGGGGGCACTACATACCCAACTACACCGCGGGCACAGTATACCGCGGGCATCACATACCCTAGTACACCGCGGGCACCACATACCCAACTACACCGTGGGCACCACATACTCTAGTACACCGCGGGCAGCGGTGTAGTTGGGTATGTGATGCCCGTGGTGTAGTTGGGTATGTGATGCCCGTGGTGTAATTGGGTATGTGGTGCCCGCGGTGAACTAGGGTATGTGGTGCCGGCGGTGTAGTTGGGTATGTGATGCCCACGGTGTAGTTGGGTATGTGGTGCCCGCGGTGTACTAGGGTATGTGATGCCCGCGGTGTAGTTGGGTTTGTGGTGCCCGCGGTGTACACCGCGGTGTACTAGGGTATGTGGTACCCGCGGTGTACTAGGGTATGTGGTGCCCGCGGTGTACTAGGGTCTGTGGTGCCCGCGGTGTACTAGGGTATGTGGTGCCCGCGGTGTAGTTGGGTATGTGATGCCCGCGGTGTACTAGGGTATGTGATGCCCGCGGGCACCACATACCCAAGTCCCAAGTACACCGCGGGCATCACATACCCTAGTACACCGCGGGCACTACATACCCAAGTACACCTCGGGCATCACATACCCAACTACACCGCGGGCACCACATACCCTAGTACACCGTGGGCATCACATACCCAACTACACCGTGGGCATCACATACCCAAGTATACTGCGGGCACCACATACCCTAGTACACCGTGGGCGTACACCGCAGTGCCCGCGGTGTACTTGGGTATATAGTGCCCGCGGTGTACTAGGGTATGTGATGCCCGCGGTGTACTAGGGTATGTGGTGCCCGCGGTGTACTAGGGTATGTGATGCCCGCGGTGTACTTGGTTATGTGGTGCCCACGGTATACTTGGGTATGTGATGCCCGCGGTGTACTAGGGTATGTGATGCCCGCGGTGTATACCCTAGTAAACCGCGGGCACCACATACCCAAGTATACCACGGGCACCACATACCCTAGTACACCTCGGGTACCACATACCCTAATACACCGCGGGCATCACATACCCAACTACCGGTGTAGTTGGGTATGTGGTGCCCGCGGTGTACTAGGGTATGTGATGCCCGCGGTGTACTTGGGTATGTGGTGCCCGCGGTGTAGTTGGGTATGTGGTGCCCGCGGTGTACTAGGGTATGTGATGCCCGCGGTGTACTAGGGTATGTGATGCCCACGGTGTAGTTGGGTATGTGGTGCCCGCGGTGTACTTGGGTATGTGATGCCCACGGTATACTAGGGTATGTGATGCCCGCGGTGTACTAGGGTATTTGGTGCCCGCAGTGTACTAGGGTATATGATGCCCGCGGTGTACTTGGGTATGTGATGCTTGGGTATGTGGTGCCCGCGGTGTACTAGGGTATGTGGTGCCCACGGTGTACTAGGGTATGTGGTGCCCGCGGTGTAGTTGGGTATGTGGTGCCCGCGGTGTACTTGGGTATGTGACGCCCGCGGTGTACTTGGGTATGAGGTGCCCGCGGTGTAGTTGGGTATGTGATGCCCGCGGTGTACTTGGGTATGTGGTGCCTGCGGTGTAGTTGGGTATGTGATGCCCGCGGTGAACTAGGGTATGTGATGCCCGCGGTGTAGGCATCACATACCCACCTACACCGCGGGCACCACATACCCAAGTATTCCGCGGGCACTACATACCCAAGTACACCTCGGGCATCATATACCCAACTACACCGCGGGCATCACATACCCAACTACACCGCGGGCATCACATACCCTAGTACACCGCGGGCATCACATACCCAACTACACCGCGGGCACCACATACCCTAGTACACCGCGGGCATCACATACCCAAGTACATAGTACACCGCGGGCATCACATACCCTAGTACACCGCGGGCACCACATACCCTAGTACACCGCGGGCATCACATACCCAACTACACCGCGGGCACCACATACCCTAGTACACCGCGGGCACCACACTACACCGCGGGCACCACATACCCAACTACACCGCGGGCACCACATACCCTAGTACACCGCGGGCACCACATACCCAACTACACTGCGGGCATCACATACCCTAGTACACCGCGGGCATCACATACCCTAGTACACCGCGGGCACCACATACCCAACTACACCGCGGGCATCACCCAACCACCGCGGGCACCACATACCCAAGTATACCGCGGGCACCACATACCCTAGTACACTGCGGGCATCACATACCCAACTACACCGCAAGCACCACATACCCAAGTATACCGCGGGCACCACATACCCTAGTACAGCGCGGGCACCACATACCCTAGTACACCGCGGTGCCTGCCGCGGTGTACTAGGGTATGTGATGCCCGCTGTGTACTAGGGTATGTGGTGCCCGCGGTGTAGTTGGGTATGTGATGCCCGCGGTGTAGTTGGGTATGTGGTGTACACCGCGGGCATCACATACCCAACTACACCGCGGGCACCACATACCCAAGTACACCGCGGGCATCACATACCCTGGGTATGTGATGCCCGCGGTGTAGTTGGGTATGTGATGCCCACGGTGCACTAGGGTATGAGGTGCCCGCGGTGTAGTTGGGTATGTAGTGCCCGCGGTGTACTAGGGTATGTGATGCCCGCGGTATACTTGTGTATGTGGTGTCCGCGGTGTACTAGGGTATGTGATGCCCGCGGTGTAGTTGGGTATGTGGTGCCCGCGGTGTAGGTGGGTATGTGATGCCCGCGGTGTTATTGGGTATGTGGTGCCCGCGGTGTACTAGGGTATGTGGTGCCCGCAGTGTACTAGGGTATGTGGTGCCCGCGGTGTACTAGGGTATGTGGTGCCCACGGTGTACTAGGGTATGTGATGCCCGCGGTGTAGTTGGGTATGTGGTGCCCGCGGTGTACTAGGGTATGTGATGCCCACGGTGTAGTTGGGTATGTGATGCCCACGGTGTAGTTGGGTATGTGATGCCCGCGGTGTACTAGGGTATGTGGTGCCCGCGGTGTAGTTGGGTATATGATGCCCGCGGTGCACTGGGTATGTGGTACCCGCGGTGTACTAGGGTATGTGATGCCCGCGGTGTACTAGGGTATGTGGTGCCCGCGGTGTACGCGGTGTAGTTGGGTATGTGGTGCCCGCGGTATACGTGATGCCCGCGATGAACTAGGGTATGTGGTGCCCGCGGTGTACATGGGTATGTGGTGCCCGCGGTGTAGTTGGGTATGTGGTGCCCGCGGTGTACTAGGGTATGTGATGCCCGCGGTGTACTAGGGTATGTGATGCCCGCGGTGTACTAGGGTATGTGGTGTACTAGGGTATGTGGTGCCCGCGGTGTACTAGGGTATGTGGTGCCCGCGGTGTAGTTGGGTATGTGGTGCCCGCGGTGTACTAGGGTATGTGATGCCCGCGGTGTACTAGGGTATGTGATGCCCGCGGTGTACTAGGGTATGTGGTGTACTAGGGTATGTGGTGCCCGCGGTGTACTAGGGTATGTGGTGCCCGCGGTGTACTAGGGTATGTGGTGCCCGCGGTGTACTAGGGTATGTGATGCCCGCGGTGTACTAGGGTATGTGATGCCCGCAGTGTAGTTGGGTATGGGGTGCCCGCGGTGTAGTTGGGTATGTAGTGCCCGCGGTGTTTTTGGGCATCACATACCCAACTACACCGCGGGCATCACATACCCAACTACACCGTGGGCATCACATACCCACCTACACCGTGGGCATCACATACCCTAGTACACCGCGGGCACCACATACCCTAGTACACCGCGGGCACCACATACCCAACTACACCGCGGGCATCACATACCCAACTACACCTTGGGCACCACATACCCTAGTACACCGCGGGCACCACGGGCAGCACATACCCTAGTACACCGCGGGCACCACATACCCTAGTACACCGCGGGCACCACATACCCAAGTTTACCGCGGGCACCACATACACTAGTACACCGCGGGCACCACATACCCAAGTACCACGCAGTCATCTCATACCCTAGTATACCGTGGGCATCACATACCCAACTACACCGCGGGCACCACATACCCTAGTACACCGCGGGCACCACAAACCCTAGTACACCGCGGGCACCACATACCCTAGTACTCCGCGGGCACCACATACCCCCCAACTACACCGTGGGCATCACATACCCAAGTATACCGCGGGCATCACATACCCAACTACATCGCGTGAGCACCACATACCCTAGTACACCGCGGGCATCACATACCCAACTACACCGTGGGCATCACATACCCTAGTACACCGCGGGCACCACATACCCAACTACACCGTGGGCATCACATACCCTAGTACACCGCGGGCACCCCATACCCAACTACACTGCGCCGTGGGCATCACATACCCAAGTACACCGCGGGCACCACATACCCAACTACACCGCGGGCACCACATACCCAACTACACCGCGGGCACCACATACCCAACTACACCTCGGGCATCACATACCCAACTACACCGCGGGCACCACATACCCTAGTACACCGCGGGCACCACATACCCAAGTACACCGCGGGCACCACGGGCACCACATACCCTAGTACACCGCGGGCACCACATACCCAAGTACACCGCGGGCACCACATACCCTAGTACACTGCGGGCACCACAAACCCTAGTACACCGCGGGCACCACATACACAAGACTAGGGTATGTGGTGCCCGCGGTGTAGTTGGGTATGTGATGCCCGCGGTGTAGTTGGGTATGTGATTGCCGCGGTGTACTAGGGTATGTGGTGCCCGCGGTGTAGTTGGGTATGTGATGCCCGCGGTGTACTTGGGTATGTGATGCCCGCGGTGTAGTTGGGTATGTGATGCCCGCGGTGTAGTTGGGTATGTGGTGCCCGCGGTGTACTAGGGTATGTGACAGTGGGCATCACATACCCAACTACACCACGGGCATCACATACCCAACTACACCGCGGGCATCACATACCCTAGTACACCACATACCCAAGTACACCGCGGGCATCAGGGTATGTGGTGCCCGCGGTGTACTAGGGTATGTGATGCCCACGGTGTACTAGGGTATGTGATGCCCGCGGTGTAGTTGGGTATGTGGTGCCCGCGGCGTAGTTGGGTATGTGATGCCCGCGGTGTACTAGGGTATGTGGTGCCCGCGGTATACTTGGGTATGTGGTGCCCGCGGTGAAGTTGGGGTGGTGCCCGCGGTGTAGTTGGGTATGTGGTGCCCGCGGTGTACTAGGGTATGTGGTGCCCGCGGTGTACTAGGGTATGTGATGCCCGCGGTGTAGTTGGGTATGTGATGACCGCGGGCACCACATACCCTAGTTCACCGCGGGCATCACATACCCAACTACACCGCGGGCACCACATACCCAAGTACCACGCGGTCATCTCATACCCTAGTACACCGCGGGCACCACATACCCTAGTACACCGCGGGCACCACATACCCAACTACACCGTGGGCATCACATACCCTAGTACACCGCGGGCACCACATACCCAACTACACCGTGGGCATCACATACCCTAGTACACCGCGGGCACCACATACCCTAGTACACCGCGGGCACCACATACCCAAGTACACCGCGGTCATCTCATACCCTAGTATACCGTGGTGCCCGCGGTGTACTAGGGTATGTGATGCCCGCGGTGTAGTTGGGTATATGATGCCCGCAGTGTACTAGGGTATGTGGTGCCCGCGGTGTACTAGGGTATGTGATGCCCGCAGTGTAGTTGGGTATGGGGTGCCCGTATGTGGTGCCCATGGTGTAGTTGGGTATGTGGTGCCGGCGGTGTAGTTGGGTATGTGATGCCCATGGTGTACTAGGGTATGTGGTGCCCGCGGTATACTTGGGTATGTGGTGCCCGCGGTATACTTGGGTATGTGGTGCCCACGGTGTAGTTGGGTATGTGGTGCCCGCGGTGTACTAGGGTATGTGGTGCCCGCGGTGTACTAGGGTATGTGGTGCCCGCGGTGTACTAGGGTATGTGATGCCCGCGGTGTAGGTGGGTATGTGATGCCCACGGTGTAGGTGGGTATGTGATGCCCACGGTGTAGGTGGGTATGTGATGCCCACGGTGTAGGTGGGTATGTGATGCCCACGGTGTAGTTGGGTATGTGGTGCCCGGTATGTGGTGCCCGCGGTGTACTAGGGTTTGTGATGCCCGCGGTGTAGTAGGGTATGTGGTGCCCGCGGTGTACTAGGGTGTGTGGTGCCCGCGGTGTACTAGGGTATGTGATGCCCGCGGTGTACTAGGGTATGTGGTGCCCGCGGTGTACGTAATGCCCGCGGTGTACTAGGGTATGTGGTGCCCGCGGTGTACTAGGGTATGTGATGCCCACGGTGTAGGTGGGTATGTGGTGCCCGCGGTGTACTAGGGTATGTGGTGCCCGCGGTGTACTAGGGTATGTGATGCCCACGGTGTACTAGGGTATGTGATGCCCGCGGTGTAGTTGGGTATGTGATGCCCGCGGTGTACTATGGTATGTGGTGCCCGCGGTGTAGTTGGGTATGTGATGCCCGCGGTGTAGTTGGGTATGTGATACCCGCGGTGTACTAGGGTATGTGGTGCCCGCGGTGTACTAGGGTATGTGGTGCCCGCGGTGTAGTTGGGTATGTGATGCCCGCGGTGTAGTTGGGTATGTGGTGCCCGCGGTGTACTAGGGTATGTGATGCCCACGGTGTAGTTGGGTATGTGATGCCCACGGTGTAGTTGGGTATGTGGTGCCCGCGGTGTACTAGGGTATGTGGTGCCCGCGGTGTACTAGGGTATGTGATGCCCGCGGTGTAGTTGGGTATGTGGTGCCCGCGGTGTACTAGGGTATGTGATGCCCGCGGTGTACTAAGGTATGTGGTGCCCGCGGTGTACTAGGGTATATGGTGCCAGCGGTGAAGTTGGGTATGTGGTGCCCGCGGTGTACTAGGGTATGTGGTGCCCGCGGTGTACTAGGGTATGTGATGCCCGCGGTGTAGTTGGGTATGTGGTGCCTGCGGTGTAGTTGGGTATGTGGTGCCCGCGGTGTACTAGGGTATGTGATGCCCGCGGTGTACTAGGGTATGTGGTGCCCGCGGTGTACTTAGGTATGTGATGCCCGCGGTGTAGTTGGGTATGTGATGCCCGCGGTGTAGTTGGGTATGTGGTGCCCGCAGTGTACTAGGGTATATGATGCCCACGGTGTAGTTGGGTATGTGGTGCCTACGGTGTACTAGGGTATGTGATGCCCGCGTTGTAGTTGGGTATGTGGTGCCCGCGGTGTACTAGGGTATGTGATGCCCACGGTGTAGTTGGGTATGTGATGCCCACGGTGTAGTTGGGTATGTGATGCCCACGGTGTAGTTGGGTATGTGGTGCCCGCGGTGTACTAGGGTATGTGGTGCCCGCGGTGTACTAGGGTATGTGGTGCCCGCGGTGTAGTTGGGTATGTGATGCCCGCGGTGTACAAGGGTATGTGATGCCCGCGGTGTACTAGGGTATGTGATGCCCACGGTGTAGTTGGGTATGTGGTGCCCGCGGTGTACTAGGGTATGTGGTGCCCGCGGTGTACTAGGGTATGTGATGCCCGCGGTGTAGTTGGGTATGTGGTGCCTGCGGTGTAGTTGGGTATGTGGTGCCCGCGGTGTACTAGGGTATGTGGTGCCCGCGGTGTAGTTGGGGGGCATCACATACCCTAGTACACCGCGGGCACCACATACCCTAGTACACCGCGGGCACCACATACACAAGTATACCGCGGGCATCACATACCCACCTACACCGTGGGCATCACATACCCACGGTGTAGGTGGGTATGTGATGCCCGCGGTGTAGTTGGGTATGTGGTGCCCGCGGTGTACTAGGGTATGTGATGCCCGCGGTGTACTAGGGTATGTGATGCCCGCAGTGTAGTTGGGTATGGGGTGCCCACGGTGTACTAGGGTATGTGATGCCCACGGTGTAGGTGGGTATGTGGTGCCCGCGGTGTACTAGGGTATGTGAAGTATACCGCGGGCATCACATACCCTTGTACACCGCGGGCACCACATACATTAGTACACCGTGGGCAACACATACCCTAGTACACCGCGAGCACCACATACTCTAGTACACCGTGGGCATCACATACCCTAGAACACCGTGGGCACCCCATACCCAACTACACCGTGGGCATCACATACCCTAGTACACCGCGGGCACCACATACCCTAGTACACCGCGGGCACCACATACCCAACTACACCGCGGGCATCACATACCCAAGTACACCGCGGGCACCACATACCCTTGTACACCGCGGGCATCACATACCCTAGTACACCGCGGGCACCACATACCCAACTACACCGCGGGCACCACATACCCTAGTTCATCGCGGGCATCACATACCCAACAACACCGCGGGCACCACATACCCAACTACACCGTGGGCATCACATACCCAACTACACCGTGGGCATCACATACCCTAGTACACCGCGGGCACCACATACCCAACTACACCGTGGGCATCACATACCCTAGTACACCGCGGGCACCCCATACCCAACTACACTGCGGGCATCACATACCCTAGTACACCGCGGGCATCACATACCCTAGTACACCGCGGGCATCACATACCCTAGTACACCGCGGGCACCACATACCCAACTACACCGTGGGCATCACATACCCTAGTACACCGCGGGCACCACATACCCTAGCACACCGCGGGCATCACATACCCAAGTACACCGTGGGCATCACATACCCACCTACACCGTGGGCACCACATACCCTAGTACACCGCGGGCATCACATACCCAACTACACCGCGGGTACCACATACCCTAGTACACCGCGGGCATCACATACCCTAGTACACCGTCGGCATCACATACCCACCTACACCGCGGGCACCACATACCCTAGTACACCGCGGGCATCACATACCCAACAACACCGCGGGCACCACATACCCAAGTATACCGCGGGCACCTCATACCCTAGTACACCGCGGGCATCACATACGCAACTACACCGCGGGCATCACATACCCTAGTACACCGCGGGCACCACATACCCAACTACACCGCGGGCACTACATATCCAAGTATACCGCGGGCACTACATACCCAAGTATACCGCGGGCACCACATACCCTAGTACACCGCGGGCACCACATACCCAACTACACCGCGGGCACCACATACCATAGTACACCGCGGGTATCACATACCCAACTACACCGCGGGCATCACATACCCTAGTACACCGCGGGCATCACATACCCAACTACACCGCGGGCATCACATACCCTAGTACACCGCGGGCTTCACATACCCTAGTACACCGCGGGCACCACATACCCTAGTACACCGCGGGCACCACATACCCTAGTACACCGCGGGCATCACATACCCTAGTACACCGCGGGCACCACATACCCTAGTACACCGCGGGCACCACATACCCTAGTACACCGCGGGCATCACATACCCAAGTTTAGTTGCCCGCGGTGTACTAGGGTATGTGGTGCCCGCGGTGTACTAGGGTATGTGGTGCCCGCGGTGTACTAGGGTATGTTGTGCCCGCGGTGTACTAGGGTATGTGGTGCCCGCGGTGTACTAGGGTATGTGGTGCCCGCGGTGTAGATGGGTATGTGATGCCCGCGGTGTACTATGGTATGTGATGCCCGCGGTGTAGTTGGGTATGTGATACCCGCGGTGTACTAGGGTATGTGGTGCCCGCGGTGTACTAGGGTATGTGGTGCCCGCAGTGTACTAGGGTATGTGGTGCCCGCGGTGTACTAGGGTATGTGGTGTATGTGGTGCCCGTGGTGTATTTGGGTATGTGATGCCCGCGGTGTACTAGGGTATGTGATGCCCGCGGTGTAGTTGGGTATGTGGTGCCCGCGGTATACTTGGGTATGTGGTGCCCGCGGTGTAGTTGGGTATGTGATGCCCGCGGTGTATTTGGGTATGTGATGCCCGCGGTGTACTAGGTGATGCCCGCGGTGTAGTTGGGTATGTGGTGCCCGCGGTGTACTAGGGTATGTGATGCCCACGGTGTACTAGGGTATGTGATGCCCACGGTGTAGTTGGGCACCACATACCCAACTACACCGCAGGCACCACATACCCAACTACACCGCAGGCACCACATACCCAACTTCACCGCGGGCACCATATACCCAAGTACACCGCGGGCACCACATAGTTGGGTATGTGATGCCCGCGGTGTACTTGGGTATGTGGTGCCCGCGGTGTACTTGGGTATGTGATGCCCGCGGTGTACTTGGGTATGTGGTGCCCGCGGTGTAGTCGGGTATGTGGTGCCCGCGGTGTACTAGGGTATGTGGTGCCCGCGCTGTACTTGGGTATGTGGTGCCCGCGGTGTACTAGGGTATGTGGTGCCCGCGGTGTAGTTGGGTATGTGGTGCCCGCGGTGTACTAGGGTATGTGATGCCCGCGGTGTAGTTGGGTATGTAGGGTATGTAGTGCCCGCGGAGTACTAGGGTATGTGGTGCCCGCGGTGTACTAGGGTATGTGGTGCCCGCGGTGTACTATTGTATGTGGTGCCCGCGGTGCCCGCGGTGTTCTAGGGTATGTGATGCCCACGGTGTAGTTGGGTATGTGGTGCCCGCGTTGTACTAGGGTATGTGGTGCCCGCGGTGTACTAGGGTATATGATGCCCGCGGTGTACTTGGGTATGTGGGGCACCACATACCCAACTACACCGCGGGCATCACATACCCTAGTACACCGCGGGCATCACATACCCAACTACACCGCGGGCACCACATACCCAAGTATACCGCGGGCACCACATACCCTAGTACACCGCGGGCATCACATACCCAAGTACAACGCGGGCATCACATACCCAACAACACCGCGGGCACCACATACCCAAGTACACCGCGGGCACCACATACCCAAGTACACCGCGGGCACCACATACCCAAGTACACCGCGGGCACCACATACACAAGTATACCGCGGGCATCACATACCCTAGTACACCGCGGGCACCGCATACCCTAGTACACCGCGGGCACCGCATACCCTAGTACACCGCGGGCACCACATACCCTAGTACACCGCGGGCACCACATACCCAAGTACATCGCGGGCATCACATACCCAATTACACCGCGGGCATCACATACCCTAGTACACCGCGGGCATCATATACCCAACTACACCGCGGGCACCACATATTCTAGTACACCGCGGGCACCACATACCCAACTACACCGCGGGCATCACATACCCTAGTACACCGCGGGCACCACATGCCCAACTACACCGTGGGCATCACATACCCAACTACACCGTGGGCATCACATACCCTAATGTGATGCCCGCGGTGTACTAGGGTATGTGATGCCCGCGGTGTACTAGGGTATGTGGTGCCCGCGCTGTAGTTGGGTATGTGATGCCCGCGGTGTACTAGGGTATGTGGTGCCCGTGGTATACTTGGGTATGTGATGGCCGCGGTGTACTAGGGTATGTGGTGCCCGCGGTGTACTAGGGTATGTGGTGCTCACGATGTACTAGCGTATGTGGTGCCCGCGGTGTACTAGGGTATGTGGTGCCCGCGGTGTTGTTGGGTATGTGATGCCCGCGGTGTACTAGGGAATGTGGTGCCCGCGGTGTACTAGGGTATGTGGTGCCCGCAGTGTAGTTGGGCATGTGATGCCCACGGTGTACTAGGGTATGTGATGCCCGCGGTGTACTTGGGTATGTGATGCCCGCGGTGTACTAGGGTATGTGATGCCCGCGGTGTAGTTGGGTATGGGGTGCCCGCGGTGTACTAGGGTATGTGATGCCTGCGGTGTACTAGGGTATGTGGTGCCCACGGTGTACTAGGGTATGTGATGCCCGCGGTGCACTAGGGTATGTGGTGCCCGCGGTGTACTAGGGTATGCGGTGCCCGCGGTGTACTAGGGTATGTGATGCCCGCGGTATACTTGTGTATGTGGTGCCCGCGGTGTACTTGGGTATGTGGTGCCCGCGGTGTACTTGGGTATGTGGTGCCCGCGGTGTACTTGGGTATGTGGTGCCCGCGGTGTTGTTGGGTATGTGGTGCCCGCGGTGTAGTTGGGTATATGATGCCCGCGGTGTACTAGGGTATGTGGTGCCCGCGGTGTACTAGGGTATGTGATGCCCGCGGTGTAGTTGGGTATGTGGTGCCCGCGGTGTACTAGGGTATGTGGTGCCCGCGGTGTAGTTGGGTATGTGATGCCCGAGGTGTACTTGGGTATGTTATGCCCGCGGTGTACTAGGGTATGTGATGCCCGCGGTGTACTTGGGTATGTGATGCCCGCGGTATACTTGGGTATGTGGTGCCCGCGATGTAGTTGGGTATGTGGTGCCCGCGGTGTAGTTGGGTATGTGGTGCCCGCGGTGTACTAGGGTATGTGGTGCCCGCGGTGTACTAGGGTATGTGATGCCCGCGGTGTACTTGGGTATGTGGTGCCCGCGGTGTAGTTGGGTATGTGGTGCCCGCGGTGTACTAGGGTATGTGATGCCCACGGTGTAGTTGGGTATGTGATGCCCGCGGTGTAGTTGGGTATGTGGTGCCCGCGGTGTACTAGGGTATGTGGCACCACATACCCAGTGCACCGCGGGCATCATATACCCAACTACACCGCGGGCACCACATACCCAAGTACACCGCGGGCATCACATACCCTAGTTCACCGCGGGCACCACATACCCTAGTTCACCGCGGGCATCACATACCCAAGTACACCGCGGGCATCACATACCCAACTACATCGCGGGCATCACATACCCAAGTACACCGTGGGCATCACATACCCTAGTACACCGCGGGCACCACATACCCTAGTACACCGCGGGCACCACATACCCTAGTACACTGCGGGCACCACATACCCTAGTACACCGTGGGCACCACATACCCAACTACACCGTGGGCATCACATACCCACCTACACCGTGGGCATCACATACCCTAGTACACCGCGGGCACCACATACCCAACTACACTGCGGGCATCACATACCCTAGTACACCGCGGGCAGCACATACCCAACTACACCATGGGCATCATATACCCTAGTACACCGCGGGCATCACATACCCTAGTACACCGCGGGCACCACATACCCAACTACGCCGTGGGCACCACATACCCTAGTACACCGCGGGCACCACATACCCTAGTACACCGCGGGCACCACATACCCAAGTATACTGCGGGCACCTCATACCCTAGTACACCGTGGGCACCACATACCCTAGTATACCGCGGGCACCACATACCCAACTACACCGTGGGCATCACATACCCAAGTACACCGCGGGCATCACATACCCTAGTACACCGCGGGCACCACATACCCTAGTACACCGCGGGCACCACATACCCAAATACACCGCGGGCACCACATACCCTAGTACACCGCGGGCATCATATACCCAACTACACCGCGGGCACCACATACCTTAGTACACCGCGGGCACCACATACCCAACTACACCGTGGGCATCACATACCCAACTACACCGTGGGCATCACATACCCTAGTACACCGCGGGCACCACATACCCAACTACACCGCGGGCATCACATACCCTAGTACACCGCGGGCACCACATACCCTAGTACACCGTGGGCACCACATACCCAAGTACACCGCGGGCGTCACATACCCAACTACACCGTGGGCATCACATACCCTAGTACACCGCGGGCACCACATACCCAACTACACCGTGGGCATCACATACCCTAGTACACCGCGGGCACCACATACCCTAGTACACTTCGGGCACCACATACCCTAGTACACCGCGGGCACCACATACCCTAGTACACCGCGGGCATCACATACCCTAGTACACCGCGGGCATCACATACCCAACTACACCGCGGGCATCACAGGCCCGCGGTGTACTAGGGTATGTGGTGCCCGCGGTGTACTAGGGTATGTGATGCCCACGGTGTAGTTGGGTATGTGTATACCGCGGGCACCACATACCCAAGGTGTACAAGGGTATGTGGTGCCCGCGGTGTACTAGGGTATGTGGTGCCCGCGGTGTACTAGGGTATGTGATGCCCGCGGTGTAGTTGGGTATGTGATGCCCACGGTGTAGTTGGGTATGTGGTGCCCGCGGTGTACAAGGGTATGTGGTGCCCGCGGTGTACTAGGGTATGTGATGCCCGCGGTGTACTAGGGTATATGATGCCCATGGTGTAGTTGGGTATGTGGTGCCCACGGTGTACCACATACCCAACTACACCGCGGGCATCACATACCCAACTACACCGCGGGCATCACATACCCTAGTACACCGCGGGCATCACATACCCAACTACACCGCGGGCATCACATACCCTAGTACACCGCGGGCATCACATACCCAACTACACCGCAGGCACCACATACCCAAGTACACCGCGGGCATCACATACCCTAGTACACCGCGGGCACCACATACCCAACTACACCGCGGGCACCACATACCCTAGTACACCGCGGGCATCACATACCCAACTACACCGCGGGCCCCACATACCCTAGTACACCGCGGGCACCACATACCCTAGTATACCGCGGGCACCACATACCCAACTACACCGCGGGCATCACATACCCTAGTACACCGCGGGCACCACATACCCAAGTCCCAAGTACACCGCGTGCATCACATACCCTAGTACACCCCGGGCATCACATACCCAAATACACTGCGGGCATCACATACCCAACTACACCGCCGGCACCACATACCCTAGTTCACCGCGGGCACCACATACCCTAGTACACCGCGGGCACCACATACCCTAGTACACCGCGGGCATCACATACCCTAGTACACCGCGGGCACCACATACCCTAGTACACCGCGGGCACCACATACCTTAGTACACCGCGGGCACCACATACCCAAGTACACCGCGGGCACCACATACCCTAGTACACCGCGGGCACCACATACCCTAGTACACCGCGGGCACCACATACCCTAGTACACCGCAGGCACCACATTCTCAACTACACCGCGGGCGGTATGTGGTGCCCGCGGTGTACTAGGGTATGTGGTGTGTGGTGCCGTGGGCACCACATACCATAGTACACCGCGGGTATCACATACCCAACTACACCGCGGGCATCACATACCCTAGTACACCGCGGGCATCACATACCCAACTACACCGCGGGCATCACATACCCTAGTACACCGCGGGCTTCACATACCCTAGTACACCGCGGGCACCACATACCCTAGTACACCGCGGGCACCACATACCCTAGTACACCGCGGGCATCACATACCCTAGTACACCGCGGGCACCACATACCCTAGTACACCGCGGGCACCACATACCCTAGTACACCGCGGGCATCACATACCCAAGTTTAGGTGCCCGCGGTGTACTAGGGTATGTGATGCCCACGGTGTAGTTGGGTATGTGATGCCCGCGGTGTACTAGGGTATGTGGTGCCCGCGGTGTAGTTGGGTATGTGATGCCCGCGGTGTAGTTGGGTATTTGATGCCCGCGGTGAACTAGGGTATGTGATGCCCGCGGTGTACTAGGGTATGTGGTGCCCGCGGTGTAGTTGGGTATGTGATGCCCGCGGTGTACTTGGGTATGTGATGCCCGCGGTGTACTAGGGTATGTGATGCACGCGGTGTACTTGGGACTTGGGTATGTGGTGCCCGCGGTGTACTAGGGTATGTGATGCCCGCGGTGTACTAGGGTATGTGATGCCCACGGTGTAGTTGGGTATGTGGTGCCCGCGGTGTACTAGGGTATGTGGTGCCCGCGGTGTACTAGGGTATGTGATGCCCGCGGTGTAGTTGGGTATGTGGTGCCCGCGGTGTAGTTGGGTATGTGGTGCCCGCGGTGTACTAGGGTATGTGATGCCCGCGGTGTACTAGGGTATGTGGTCCCCGCGGTGTAGTTGGGTATGTGATGCCCGCGGTGTACTAGGGTATATGATGCCCACGGTGTAGTTGGGTATGTGGTGCCCACGGTGTAGTTGGGTATGTGGTGCCCGCGGTGTACTAGGGTATGTGATGCCCGCGGTGTACTAGGGTATGTGGTGCCCGCGGCGTACTAGGGTATGTGATGCCCACGGTGTAGTTGGGTATGTGGTGCCCGCGGTGTACTAGGGTATGTGATGCCCGCGGTGTACTTGGGTATGTGATGCCCACGGTGTACTAGGTTATGTGATGCCCGCGGTGTACTAGGGTATGTGGTGCCCGCGGTATACTTGGGTATGTGGTGCCCGCGGTGTACTAGGGTATGTGGTGCCCGCGCTATACTAGGGTATGTGGTGCCCGCGCTGTACTAGGGTATGTGGTGCCCGCGGTATACTTGGGTATGTGGTGCCTGCGGTGTAGTTGGGTATGTGGTGCCCGCGGTGTACTAGGGTATGTGGTGCCCGCGGTATACTTGGGTATGTGGTGCCCGCGGTGTACTAGGGTATGTGATGCCCACGGTGTAGTTGGGTATGTGGTGCCCACGGTGTACTAGGGTATGTGGTGCCCGCGGTGTACTTGGGTATGTGGTGCCCGCGGTGTACTAGGTTATGTGATGCCCGCGGTGTACTAGGGTGTGTGGTGCCCGCGGTGTAGTTGGGTATGTGATGCCCGCGGTGTACTTGGGTATGTGGTGCCCGAGGTGTACTAGGGTATGTGATGCCCGCGGTGTACTAGGGTATGTGGTGCCCGCGGTGTAGTTGGTTATGTGATTGCCGCGGTATACTAGGGTATGTGGTGCCCGCGGTGTACTAGGGTATGTGGCGGTATACTTGGGTATGTGGTGCCCGCGGTGTACTAGGGTATGTGGTGCCCGCGGTGTACTTAGGTATGTGATGCCCGCGGTGTAGTTGGGTATGTGATGCCCGCGGTGTAGTTGGGTATGTGGTGCCCGCGGTGTACTAGGGTATGTGGTGCCCGCAGTGTACTAGGGTATGTGATGCCCGCGGTGCAGTTGGGTATGTAGTGCCCGCGGTGTACTAGGGTATGTGATGCCCGCGGTGTACTTGGGACTTGGGTATGTGGTGCCCGCGGTGTAGTTCGGTATGTGGTGCCCGCGGTATACTTGGGTATGTGGTGCTCGCGGTGTACTAGGGTATGTGATGCCCGCGGTGTATTTGGGTATGTGGTGCCCGCGGTGTAGTTGGGTATGTGATGCCCGCGGTGTTATTGGGTATGTGGTGCCCGCGGTGTACTAGGGTATGTGGTGCCCGCGGTGTACTAGGGTATGTGGTGCCCGCGGTGTACTAGGGTATGTGATGCCCACGGTGTAATTGGGTATGTGGTGTCCGCGGTGTACATGGGTATGTGGCATCACATACCCAACTACACCGCGGGCACCACATACCCTAGTACACCGTGGGCACCACATACCCTAGTACACCGCGGGCATCACATACCCAACTACACCGCGGGCATCACATACCCTAGTACACCCCGGGCATCACATACCCTAGTACACCGCGGGCACCACATATCCTAGTATACCGCGGGCACCACATACCCAACTACACCGCGGGCATCACATACCCTAGTACACCGCGGGCACCACATACCGAACTACACCGCGGGCACCACATACCCAAGTCCCAAGTACACCGCGTGCATCACATACCCTAGTACACCGCGGGCACTACATACCCAAGTACACCTCGGGCATCACATACCCAACTACACCGCGGGCACCACATACCCTAGTACACCGTGGGCACCACATACCATAGTACACCGCGGGTATCACATACCCAACTACACCGCGGGCATCACATACCCTAGTACACCGCGGGCATCACATACCCAACTACACCGCGGGCATCACATACCCTAGTACACCGCGGGCACCACATACCCAACTACACCGCGGGCATCACATACCCTAGTACGCCGCGGGCACCACATACTCTAGTACACCGCGGGCACCACATACCGTAGTACAGCGCGGGCACCACATACCCTAGTACACCGCGGGCACCACATACCCAAGTATACCGCGGGCACTACATACCCTAGTACACCCCGGGCATCACATACCTAAATACACCGCGGGCATCACATACCCAAATACACCGCGAGCATCACATACCCAACTACACCGCGGGCATCACATACCCTAGTACACCGTGGGCATCACATACCCACCTACACCGCGGGCACCACATACCCAAGTACACCGCGGGCACCACATTCTCAACTACACCGCGGGCATCACATACCCTAGTACACCGCGGGCACCACATACCCAAGTATAACGCGGGCACCACATACCCAACTACACTGCGGGCATCACATACCCTAGTACACCGCGGGCAGCACATACCCAACTACACCATGGGCATCATATACCCTAGTACACCGCGGGCATCACATACCCTAGTACACCGCGGGCACCACATACCCTAGTATACCGCGGGCATCACATACCCTTGTACACCGTGGGCTACACATACCCAACTACACCGCGGGCACCACATACCCTAGTACACCGCGGGCACCACATACCCTAGTACACCGCGGGCACTACATACCCAAGTATACCACGGGCATCACATACCCTAGTACACCGCGGGCACCACATACCCAAGTATACCGCGGGCATCACATACCCTAGTACACCGCGGGCACCACATACCTAACTACACCGCGGGCACCACATACCCTAGTACACCGCGGGCACCACATACCCAACTACACCGCGGGCATCACATACCCTAGTACACCGCGGGCACCACATACCCAATCCGAGGTGTTCTAGGGTATGTGGTGCCCACGGTGTACTAGGGTATGTGGTGCCCGCGGTGTACTTGGGTATGTGATGCCCGCGGTGTACTTGGGTATGTGGTGCCCGCAGTGTAGTTGGGTATGTGATGCCCGCGGTGTACTTGGGTATGTGATGGCCGCGGTGAACTAGGGTATGTGATGCCCGCGGTTTACTAGGGTATGTGGTGCCCGCGGTGCACTAGGGTATGTGGTGCCCGCGATGTACTGGGGTATGTGGTGCCCGCGGTGTACTAGGGTATGTGATGCCCGCGGTGTAGTTGGGTATGTGGTGCCCGCGGTGTACTAGGGTATGTGATGCCCGCGGTGTACTAGGGTATGTGATGCCCACGGTGTAGGTGGGTATGTGATGCCCACGGTGTAGTTGGGTATGTGATGCCCGCGGTGTACTAGGGTATGTGATGCCCACGGTGTAGGTGGGTATGTGATGCCCACGGTGTAGTTGCATCACATACCCACCTACACCGTGGGCATCACATACCCTAGTACACCGCGGGCACCACATACCCTAGTACACCGCGGGCACCACATACCCAACTTCACCGCGGGCACCACATACCCAAGTATACCGCGGGCACCACATACCCTAGTACACCGCGGGCATCACATACCCAACTACGCCGCGGGCACCACATACCCAAGTACACCGCGGGCATCACATACCCAAGTATACCGCGGGCATCACATACCCTAGTACACCGCGGGCACCACATACCCTAGTATACCGCGGCAATCACATATCCAACTACACCGCGGGCATCACATACCCAAGTACACCGCGGGCATCACATACCCTAGTACACCGCGGGCACCACATACCCAAGTACACCGCGGGCACCACATACTCTAGAACACCGCGAGCATCACATACCCTAATACACCGCGGGCACCACATACCCTAGTACACCGCGGGCATCACATACCCAACTACACCGTGGGCATCATATACCCTAGTACACTGCGGGCACCACATACCCAACTACACCGCGGGCATCACATACCCAACTACACCGCGGGCATCACATACCTAAGTACACCGCGGGCACCACATACCCTAGTACACCGCGGGCACCACATACCCTAGTACACTGCGGGCACAACATACCCTAGTACACCGCGGGCATCACATACCCTAGTACACCGCGGGCACCACATACCCTAGTACACCGCGGGCACCGCATACCCTAGTACACCGTGGGCATCACATACCCTAGTACACCTCGGGCACCACATACCCTAGTACACCGCGGGCATCACATACCCAGGTACACCGCGGGCACCACATACCCAACTATACCGCGGGCACCACATACCCTAGTATACCGCGGGCACCACATACCCAACTACACCGCGGGCATCACATACCCAAGTACACCGTGGGCATCACATACCCACCTACACCGTGGGCATCACATACCCACCTACACCGCGGGCATCACATACCCTAGTACACCGCGGGCACCGCATACCCTAGTACACCGTGGGCATCACATACCCTAGTACACCTCGGGCACCACATACCCTAGTACACCGCGGGCATCACATACCCAGGTACACCGCGGGCACCACATACCCAACTATACCGCGGGCACCACATACCCTAGTACACCGCGGGCACCACATACCCAACTATACCGCGGGCACCACATACCCTAGTACACCGTGGGCATCACATACCCTAGTACACCTCGGGCACCACATACCCTAGTACACCGCGGGCATCACATACCCAGGTACACCGCGGGCACCACATACCCAACTATACCGCGGGCACCACATACCCTAGTATACCGCGGGCACCACATACCCAACTACACCGCGGGCATCACATACCCAAGTACACCGTGGGCATCACATACCCACCTACACCGCGGGCACCACATACCCAAGTATACCACGGGCATCACATACCCAACTACACCGCGGGCACCACATACCCAACAACACCGCGGGCATAGGGTATATGGTGCCCGCGGTGTACTAGGGTATGTGATGCCCGCGGTGTACTAGGGTATGTGGTGCCCGCGGTGTAGTTGGGTATGTGGTGCCCGCAGTGTAGTTGGGTATGGGGTGCCCGCGGTGTACTAGGGTATGTGATGCCCACGGTGTAGGTGGGTATGTGATGCCCACGGTGTACTAGGGTATGTGATGCCCGCGGTGTACTAGGGTATGTGATGCCCACGGTGTAGTTGGGTATGTGGTGCCCGCGGTGTACTAGGGTGTGTGGTGCTCGCGGTGTAGTTGGGTATATGATGCCCGAGGTGTACTTGGGTATGTGACGCCCGCGGTGTACTTGGGTATGTGGTGCCCACGGTGTACTTGGGTATGTGATGCCCGCGGTGAACTAGGGTATGTCACATACCCAACTACATCGCGGGCACCACATACCCTAGTTCACCGCGGGCCTACACCGCGGGCACCACATACCCAACTACACCGCGGACATCACATACCCTAGTACACCGCGGGCACCACATATCCAACTACACCGTGGGCATCACATACCCTAGTACACCGCGGGCACCACATACCCTAGTACACCGCGGGCATCACATACCCTAGTACACCGCGGGTATCACATACACAACTACACCGCGGGCACCACATACCCTAGTACACCGCGGGCATCACATACCCTAGTACACCGCGGGCACCACATACCCTAGTACACCGCGGGCACCACATACCCAACTACACCGTGGGCATCACATACCCTAGTACACCGCGGGCATCACATACCCTTGTACACCGCGGGCATCACATACCCTAGTTCACCGCGGGCATCACATACCCAACTACACCGCGGGCATCACATACCCAACTACACCGCGGGCACCACATACCCAAGTACACCGCGGGCACCACATACCCTAGTACACCGCGGGCACCACATACCAAGTATACCGCGGGCACCTCATACCCTAGTACACCGCGGGCATCACATACTTAACTACACCTCGGGCACCACATACCAAGTATACCGCGGGCACCTCATACCCTAGTACACCGCGGGCATCACATACCCAACTACACCGCGGGCACCACATACCTAAGTCCCAAGTACACCGCGGGCATCACATACCCTAGTACACCGCGGGCACCACATACCTTAGTACACCGCGGGCACCACATACCCTAGTACACCGCGGGCATCATATACCCAACTACACCGCGGGCACCACATACCTTAGTACACCGCGGGCACCACATACCCAACTACACCGCAGGCACCACAGACCCTAGTACACCGCGGGCATCACATACCCTAGTACACCGCGGGCACCACATACCCTAGTACACCGCGGGCACCACATACCCAAGTACACCGCGGGCACCACATACCCTAGTTCACCGCGGGCATCACATACCCTAGTACACTGCGGGCATCACATACCTCACATACCCTAGTACACCTCGGGCATCACATACCCATGTATACCGCTGGCACCACATACCCTAGTACACCGCGGGCACCACATACCCAAGTATACCGCGGGCACCACATACCCTAGTACACCGCGGGCACCACAATACCCAACTACACCGTGGGCATCACATACCCTAGTACACCGCGGGCACCACATACCCAATTACACCGCGGGCACCACATACCCTAGTACACCGCGGGCACCACATACCCTAGTACACCGCGGGTATCACATACCCAACTACACCGCGGGCATCACATACCCAACTACACCGCGGGCATCACATTCCCTAGTACACCGCGGGCATCACATACCCTAGTACACCGCGGGCACCACATACCCTAGTACACCGCGGGCACCACATACCCACCTACACCGTGGGCATCACATACCCACCTACACCGTGGGCATCACATACCCAACTACACCGTGGGCATCACATACCCTAGTACACCGCGGGCATCACATACCCAAGTACACCGCGGGCATCACATACCCTAGTACACCGCGGGCACCACATACCCTAGTACACCACGGGCATCACATACCCAAGTAGGGTGTGGGCATCACATACCCAAGTAAACCGCGGGCACCACATACCCTAGTACACCGCGGGCACCACATACCCTAGTACACCGCGGGCACCACATACCCTAGTACACCGCGGACACCACATACCCTAGTACACCGCGGGCATCACATAGTGGTGCCCGCGGTGTAGTTGGGTATGTGATGCCCGCGGTGTACTTGGGTATGTGATGCCCGCGGTGTAGTAGGGTATGTGATGCCCGCGGTGTACTAGGGTATGTGATGCCCGCGGTGTAGTTGGGTATGTGATGCCCGCGGTGTACTAGGGTATGTGGTGCCCGCGGTGTACTAGGGTATGTGGTGCCCGCGGTGTACTAGGGTATGTGGTGCCCGCGGTGTACTAGGGTATGTGGTGCTCACGATGTACTTGGGTATGTGGTGCCCGCGGTGTCGTTGGGTATGTGATGCCCGCGGTGCCCGCGGTGTAGTTGGGTATGTGATGCCCGAGGTGTACTTGGGTATGTAATGCCCGCGGTGTACTAGGGTATGTGATGCCCGCGGTGTACTAGGGTATGTGATGCCCGCGGTGTACTAGGATATTTGGTGCCCGCGCTGTACTAGGGTATGTGGTGCCCGCGGTATACTTGGGTATGTAGTGCCCGCGGTATACTTGGGTATGTAGTGCCCGCGGTGTACTAGGGTATGTGATGTCCGCGGTGTACAAGGGTATGTGATGCCCGCGGTGTACTAGGGTATGTGGTGCCCGCGGTATACTTGGGTATGTGGTGCCCGCGGTGTAGGTGGGTATGTGATGCCCGAGGTGTACTTGGGTATGTAGTGCCCGCGGTGTACTAGGGTATGTGGTGCCCGCGGTGAACTAGGGTATGTGATGCCCGCGGTGTACTTGGGTATGTGGTGCCCGCGGTGTAGTTGGGTATGTGATGCCCGCGGTGAACTAGGGTATGTGATGCCCGCGGTGTACTAGGGTATGTGGTGCCTGCGGTGTACTTGGGTATGTGCTGCCCGCGGTGTACTAGGGTATGTGGTGCCCGCGGTGTAGTTGGGTATGTGATGCCCGAGGTGTACTAGGGTATGTGATGCCCGCGGTGTAGTTGGGTATGTGATGCCCGCGGTGTACTAGGGTATGTGATACCCGCCATCACATACCCTAGTGGGTATGTGGTGCCCGCGGTATACTTGGGTATGTGGTGCCCGCGGTGTAGTTGGGTATGTGATGCCCGCGGTGTACTAGGGTATGTGATGCCCGCGGTGTAGTAGTACACCGCGGGCACCACATACCCAAGTACACCGCGGGCACCACATACCCTAGTTACACCGCGGGCACCACATACCCTAGTTCACCGCGGGCATCACATACCCAACTATGGGTATGTGGGCACCAAATACCCTAGTACACCGCGGGCATCACATACCCTAGTACACCGCGGGCATCACATACCCTAGTACACCGCGGGCACCACATACCCTAGTACACCGCGGGCGTCATATACCCAACTACAACGCGGGCACCACATACCCTAATACACCGCGGGCACCACATACCCTAGTACACCGCGGGCATCATATACCCAACTACACCGCGGGCATCATATACCCAACTACACCGCGGGCATCACATACCCTAGTACACCGCGGGCACCACATACCCTAGTACACCGCGGACACCACATACCCAGTGCACCGCGGGCATCATATACCCAACTACACCGCGGGCACCACATACCCTAGTACACCGCGGGCATCATATACCCAACTACACCGCGGGCATCATATACCCAACTACACCGCGGGCACCACATACCCAGTACACCGCGGGCATCATATACCCAACTACACCGCGGGCACCACATACCCTAGTACACCGCGGGCACCACATACCCTAGCTAGTACACCGCGGGCACCACATACCCTAGTACACCGCGGGCACCACATACCCTAGTACACTGCGGGCACCACATACCCAACTACACCGCGGGCATCATATACCCAAGTACACCGCGGGCACCACATACCCAGTACACCGCGGGCATCACATACCCAACTACACCGCGGGCATCACATACCCTAGTACACCGCGGGCATCATATACCCTAGTACACCGCGGGCACCTCATACCCAACTACACCGCGGGCACCACATACCCTAGTACACCGCGGGCATCACATACCCAACTACACCGCGGGCACCACATACCCTAGTACACCGCGGGCACCACACACCCTAGTACACCGCGGGCATCATATACCCAAATACACCGCGGGTATCCCTAGTACACCACGGGCACCACATACCCTAGTACACCGCGGGCACCACATACCCTAGTACACCGCGGGCACCACAAACCCAACTACACCGCGGGCATCACATACCCTAGTACACCGCGGGCACCACATACCCTTGTACACCGCGGGCACCACATACCCAACTACACCGCGGGCATCACATACCCAACTACACCGCGGGCATCACATACCCAAGTACACCGCGGGCACCACATACCCTAGTACACCGCGGGCATCATATACCCAAGTACACCGCGGGCACCACATACCCTAGTACACCGCGGGCATCATATACCCAACTACACCGCGGGCACCACATACCCAGTACACCGCGGGTATATACATACCCAACTACACCGTGGGCATCACATACCCTAGTACACCGCGGGCACCACATACCCTAGTACACCGGGTGCCCGCGGTGTACTAGGGTATGTGATGCCCGCGGTGTACTAGGGTATGTGATGCCCGCGGTGTATTTGGGTATGTGATGCCCGCGGTGTACTTGGGTATGTGGTGCCCGCGGTGTACCTGGGTATGTGGTGCCCGCGGTGTACTTGTGTATGTGATGCCCGCTGTGTACTAGGGTATGTGGTGCCCGCGGTGTACTAGGGTTTGTGGTGCCCGCGGTGTACTAGGGTATGTGATGCCCGCGGTGTACTAGGGTATATGATGCCCGCGGTGTACTAGGGTATGTGGTGCCCGCGGTGTACTAGGGTATGTGATGCCCGCGGTGTAGTTGGGTATGTGGTGCCCGCGGTGTAGTTGGGTATGTGATGCCCGTGGTGTACTAGGGTATGTGATGCCCACGGTGTACTAGGGTATGTGGTGTCCGCGGTGTACTTGGGTATGTGATGCCAACTACACCGCGGGCACCACATACCCAAGTCCTAAGTACACCGCGGGCATCGCATACCCAACTACACCGTGGGCATCACATACCCAACTACACCGCGGGCATCACATACCGCACCACATACCCTAGTACACCGCGGGCATCACATACCCAACTACACCGCGGGCACCACATACCCTAGTACACCGCGGGCATCACATACCCAAGTACACCGCGGGCACCACATACCCAACTACACCGCGGGCATCACATACCCTAGTACACCGCGGGCACCACATACCCTAGTACACTGCGGGCATCACATACCCAACTACACCGCGGGCACCACATACCCTAGTACACCGTGGGCATCACATACCCTAGTACACCGCGGGCACCGCCCGCGGTGTAGTTGGGTATGTGGTGCCCGCGGTGTACTAGGGTATGTGATGCCCGCGGTGTACTAGGGTATGTAGTGCCCGCGGTATACTTGGGTATGTGGTGCCCGCGGTGTAGTTGGGTATGTGATGCCCGCGGTGTACTAGGGTATGTGATGCCCGCGGTGTAGTTGGGGGGGTATGTGGTGCCCGCGGTGTACTAGGGTATAGGGTATATGATGCCCACGGTGTAGTTGGGTATGTGATGCCCGCGGTGTACTAGGGTATGTGATGCCCGCGGTGTACTAGGGTATGTGGTGCCCGCGGTGTACTAGGGTATGTGGTGCCCGCGGTGTAGTTGGGTATGTGGTGCCCGCAGTGTACTAGCTAGGGTATGTGATGCCCAACTACACCGCGGGCACCACATACCCTAGTACACTGCGGGCATCATATACCCTAGTACACCGCGGGCATCACATACCCTAGTACACCGCGGGCATCACATACCCTACTACACCGCGGGCATCACAAACCCTAGTACACCGCGGGCATTACATACCCTAGTACACCGCGGGCACCACATACCCAACTACACCGCGGGCATCACATACCCTAGTACACCGCGGGCACCACATATACACCGCGGGCATCACACAATGTGGTGCCCGCGGTGTAGTTGGGTATGTAGTGCCCGCGGTGTACTAGGGTATGTGATGCCCACGGTGTACTAGGGTATGTGGTGCCCGCGGTGTACTAGGGTATGTGGTGCCCGCGGTGTACTAGGGTATGTGGTGCCCGCGGTGTAGGTGGGTATGTGATGCCCACGGTGTAGGTGGGTATGTGATGCTGTATTTGGGTATGTGATGCTCGCGGTGTTCTAGGGTATGTGGTGCCCGCGGTGTACTAGGGTATGTGGTGCCCGCGGTATACTAGGGTATGTGATGCCCGCGGTGTACAAGGGTATGTGATGCCCGCGGTGTAATTGGGTATGTGGTGCCCGCGGTGTAGTTGGGTATGTGATGCCCGCGGTGTACTAGGGTATGTGATGCCCACGGTATACTTGGGTATGAGATTACCTCGGTGTACTTGGGTATGTGGTGCCCGCGGTGTACTAGGGTATGTGATGCCCGCGGTGTACTAGGGTATGTGATGCCCACGGTGTAGGTGGGTATGTGATGGCCACGGTGTAGTTGGGTATGTGGTGCCCGCGGTGTACTAGGGTATGTGATGCCTGCGGTGTAGTTGGGTATGTGGTGCCCGCGGTGTTTTAGGGTATGTGGTGCCCGCGGTGTACTAGGGTACGTGGTGCCCGCGGTGTAGTTGGGTATGTGGTGCCCGCGGTGTACTTGGGTATGTGGTGCCCGCGGTGTACTAGGGTATGTGGTGCCCACGGTGTACTAGGGTATGTGATGCCCGCGGTGTACTAGGGTATGTGGTGCCCGCGTTTTACTTGGGTATGTGGTGCCACATACCCAACTACACCGCGGGCATCACATACCCAACTACACCGTGGGCACCACATAACCAACTACACCGCGGGCACCACATACCCAACTACACCGCGGGCACCACATACCCTAGTACACCGCGGGCATCACATACCCAACTACACCGCGGGCACCACATACCCTAGTACACCGCGGGCACCACATACCCTAGTACAGTTGGGTATGTGGTGCCCGCGGTGTACTAGGGTATGTTGTGCCCGCGGTATACTTGGGTATGTGATGCCCGCGGTGTACTAGGGTATGTGGTGCCCACGGTGTAGTTGGGTATGTGGTGCCCACGGTGTAGTTGGGCCAACTACACCGCGGGCACCACATACCCTAGTACACCGCGGACATTTGTACACCGCGGGCATCACATACCCTAGTACACCGCGGGCACTACATACCCAAGTACACCGCGGACACCACATACCCTAGTACACCGCGGGCATCACATACCCAAGTACACCGCGGACACCACGTACCCTAGTACACCGCGGGCATCACATACCCAAGTACACCGCGGACACCACATACCCAACTACACCGCGGACATCACATACCCTAGTACACCGCGGGCACCACATACCCAACTACACCGCGGACATCACATACCCTAGTACACCGCGGGCACCACATACCCAACTACACCGTGGGCATCACATACCCTAGTACACCGCGGGCACCACATACCCTAGTACACCGCGGGCATCACATACCCACCTACACCGCGGGCACCACATACCCTAGTACACCGCGGGCATCACATACCTTAGTACACCGCGGGCACCACATACCCTAGTACACCCCGGGCACCACATACACTAGTACACCGCGGGCACCACATACCCTAGTATACCGCGGGCACCACATACCCTAGTATACCGCGGGCACCACATACCCAACAACACCGCGGGCACCACATACCCTAGTATACCGCGGGCACCACATACCCAACTACACCGCGGGCATCACATACCCTAGTACACCGCGGGCACGACATACCCTAGTACACCGCGGGCATCACATACCCTAGTTCACCGCGGGCATCACATACCCAAGTATACCGCGGGCATCACATACCCTAGTATACCGTGGGCATCACATACCCTAGTTCACCGCGGGCATCACATACCCAACTACACCGCGGGCATCACATACCCAACTACACCGCGGGCACCACATACCCAAGTACACCGCGGGCACCGCATACCCAACTACACCGCGGGCACCACATACCCTAGTACACCGTGGGCATCACATACCCAAGTATACCGCGGGCACCACATACCCTAGTACACCGCGGGCATCACATACCCAAATACACCGCGGGCATCACATACCCAACTACACCGCGGGCATCACATACCCTAGTACACCGTGGGCATCACATACCCTAGTACACGGCGGGCATCACATACCCAGGTACACCGCGGGCACCACATACCCAACTACACCGCGGGCACCACATACCCTAGTTCATCGCGGGCATCACATACCCAACTACACGGCGGTACACCGCGGGCACCACATACCCTAGTACACCGCGGGCACCACATACCCTAGTACACCGTGGGCATCACATACCCAAGTACATCGCGGGCATCACATACCCTAGTACACCGCGGGCATCACATACCAAAGTACACCGCGGTCACATACCCTAGTACACCGCGGGCATCACATACCCAACTACACCGCGGGCACCACATACCAAAGTACACCGCGGGCATCACATACCCAGTACACCGCGGGCATCACATACCCAAGTACACCGCGGGCACCACATACCCTAGTATACCGCGGGCATCATATACCCTAGTACACCGCGGGCACCACATACCCAGTGCACCGCGGGCATCACATACCCTAGTACACCGCGGGCACCACATACCCAACTACACCGTGGGCACCACATGCCCAACTACACCGTGGGCATCACATACCCAACTACACCGTGGGCATCACATACCCTAGTACACCGCGGGCACCACATACATACCCTAGTACTACACCGCGGGCACCACATACCCTAGTACACCTCGGGCACCACATACCCAACTACACCGCGGGCACCACATACCCAAGTATACCGCGGGCACCACATACCCTAGTACACCCCGGGCATCACATACCCAAATACACTGCGGGCATCACATTGCCCACGGTGTAGTTGGGTATGTGGTGCCCGCGGTGTACTAGGGTATGTGATGCCCGCGGTGTAGTTGGGTTTGTGATGCCCGCGGTGTACTAGGGTATGTGGTGCCCGCGGTGTACTAGGGTATGTGGTGCCCGCGGTGTAGTTGGGTATGTGATGCCCGCGGTGTACTAGGGTATGTGATGCCCGCGGTGTACTAAGGTATGTGGTGCCCGCGGTGTACTTAGGTATGTGATGCCCGCGGTGTAGTTGGGTATGTGATGCCTGCGGTGTACTAGGGTATGTGGTGCCCATGCCCACGGTGTAGTTGGGTATGTGGTGCCCGCGGTGTACGGTGTACTAGGGTATGTGATGCCCACGGTGTAGTTGGGTATGTGGTGCCCGCGGTGTACTAGGGTATGTGATGCCCGCGGTGTAGTTGGGTATGTGGTGCCCGCGGTGTACTAGGGTATGTGGTGCCCGCGGTATACTAGGGTATATGATGCCCGCGGTGTACTAGGGTATGTGGTGCCCACCGTGTACTAGGGTATGTGGTGCCCGCGGTGTATTTGGGTATGCGGTGCCATGCCCACGGTGTAGGTGGGTATGTGATGCCCGAGGTGTACTTGGGTATGTGGTGCCCGCGGTGTAGTTGGGTATGTGATGCCCGCGGTGTATCACATACCCAACTACACCGCGGGCATCACATACCCAACTACACCGCGGGCATCACATACCCTAGTACACCGCGGGCACCACATACCCTAGTTCACCGCGGGCATCACATACCCAAGTACACCGCGGGCATCACATACCCAACTCTACCGCGGGCACCACATACCCTAGTTCACCGCGGGCATCCCCGCGGTGTACTAGGGTATGTGGTGCCCGCGGTGTACTTGGGTATGTGGTGCCCGCGGTGTACTTGGGTATGTGGTGCCCGCGGTGTAGTTGGGTTTGTGGTGCCCGCGGTGTACTAGGGTATGTGATGCCCGCGGTGTAGTTGGGTATGTGGTGCCCGCGGTATACTTGGGTATGTGGTGCCCGCGGTGTAGTTGGGTATGTGATGCCCGCGGTGTACTAGGGTATGTGGTGCCCACGGCGTAGTTGGGTATGTGATCCTCGCGGTGTACTAGGGTATGTGGTGCCCGCGGTGTAGTTGGGTATGTGATGCCCGCGGTATACTAGGGTATGTGGTGCCCGCGGTGTACTAGGGTATGTGGTGCCCGCGGTGTACTAGGGTATGTGATGCCCACGGTGTAGTTGGGTATGTGATGCCCACGGTGTAGGGCATCACATACACCCATGTACACCGCGGGCACCACATACCCTAGTTCACCGCGGGCATCACATACCCAACTACACCGCGGGCATCACATACCCAACTACACCACGGTGTAGTTGGGTATGTGGTGCCCGCGGTGTTGTTGGGTATGTGATGCCCGCGGTGAACTAGGGTATGTGGTGCCCGCGGTGTAGTTGGGTATGTGGTGCCCGCGGTGTACTAGGGTATGTGATGCCCGCGGTGTACAAGGGTATGTGGTGCCCGCGGTGTACTTGGGTATGTGATGCCCGCGGTGCACTGGGTATGTGGTGCCCGCGGTGTACTAGGGTATGTGATGCCCACGGTGTAGTTGGGTATGTGATGCCCACGGTGTAGGTGGGTATGTGATGCCCACGGTGTAGGTGGGTATGTGGTGCCCGCGGTGTACTAGGGTATGTGGTGCCCGCGGTGTACTAGGGTATGTGGTGCCCGCGGTGTACTAGGGTATGTGGTGCCCGCGGTGTACACATACCCAACTACACCGTGGGCACCACATACCCTAGTACACCGCGATGACCGCGGTGTACTTGGGTATGTGGTGCCCGCGGTGTACTAGGGTATGTGATGCCCACGGTGTAGTTGGGTATGTGATGCCCGCAGTGTAGTTGGGTATGTGGTGTCCGCGGTGTACATGGGTATGTGGTGCCCGCGGTGTAGTAGGTAGGGCACCACATACCCAACTACACCGCGGACATCACATACCCTAGTACACCGCGGGCACCACATACCCAACTACACCGTGGGCATCACATACCCTAGTACACCGCGGGCACCACATACCCTAGTACACCGCGGGCATCACATACCCACCTACACCGCGGGCACCACATACCCTAGTACACCGCGGGCATCACATACCTTAGTACACCGCGGGCACCACATACCCTAGTACACCGCGGGCACCACATACACTAGTACACCGCGGGCACCACATACCCTAGTATACCGCGGGCACCACATACCCTAGTATACCGCGGGCACCACATACCCAACAACACCGCGGGCACCACATACCCTAGTATACCGCGGGCACCACATACCCAACTACACCGCGGGCATCACATACCCTAGTACACCGCGGGCACGACATACCCTAGTACACCGCGGGCATCACATACCCTAGTTCACCGCGGGCATCACATACCCAAGTATACCGCGGGCATCACATACCCTAGTATACCGTGGGCATCACATACCCTAGTTCACCGCGGGCATCACATACCCAACTACACCGCGGGCATCACATACCCAACTACACCGCGGGCACCACATACCCAAGTACACCGCGGGCACCGCATACCCAAATACACCGCGGGCACCACATACCCTAGTACACCGTGGGCATCACATACCCAAGTATACCGCGGGCACCACATACCCTAGTACACCGCGGGCATCACATACCCAAATACACCGCGGGCATCACATACCCAACTACACCGCGGGCATCACATACCCTAGTACACGGCGGGCATCACATACCCAGGTACACCGCGGGCACCACATACCCAACTACACCGCGGGCACCACATACCCTAGTTCATCGCGGGCATCACATACCCAACTACACGGCGGTACACCGCGGGCATCACATACCCTAGTACACCGCGGGCACCACATACCCTAGTACACCGTGGGCATCACATACCCAAGTACATCGCGGGCATCACATACCCTAGTACACCGCGGGCATCACATACCAAAGTACACCGCGGTCACATACCCTAGTACACCGCGGGCATCACATACCCAACTACACCGCGGGCACCACATACCAAAGTACACCGCGGGCATCACATACCCAGTACACCGCGGGCATCACATACCCAAGTACACCGCGGGCACCACATACCCTAGTATACCGCGGGCATCATATACCCTAGTACACCGCGGGCACCACATACCCAGTGCACCGCGGGCATCACATACCCTAGTACACCGCGGGCACCACATACCCAACTACACCGTGGGCACCACATGCCCAACTACACCGCGGGCATCACATACCCAACTACACCGTGGGCATCACATACCCTAGTACACCGCGGGCACCACATACATACCCTAGTACTACACCGCGGGCATCACATACCCTAGTACACCTCGGGCACCACATACCCAACTACACCGCGGGCACCACATACCCAAGTATACCGCGGGCACCACATACCCTAGTACACCCCGGGCATCACATACCCAAATACACCGCGGGCATCACATTGCCCACGGTGTAGTTGGGTATGTGGTGCCCGCGGTGTACTAGGGTATGTGATGCCCGCGGTGTAGTTGGGTTTGTGATGCCCGCGGTGTACTAGGGTATGTGGTGCCCGCGGTGTACTAGGGTATGTGGTGCCCGCGGTGTAGTTGGGTATGTGATGCCCGCGGTGTACTAGGGTATGTGATGCCCGCGGTGTACTAAGGTATGTGGTGCCCGCGGTGTACTTAGGTATGTGATGCCCGCGGTGTAGTTGGGTATGTGATGCCTGCGGTGTACTAGGGTATGTGGTGCCCATGCCCACGGTGTAGTTGGGTATGTGGTGCCCGCGGTGTACGGTGTACTAGGGTATGTGATGCCCACGGTGTAGTTGGGTATGTGGTGCCCGCGGTGTACTAGGGTATGTGATGCCCGCGGTGTAGTTGGGTATGTGGTGCCCGCGGTGTACTAGGTTATGTGGTGCCCGCGGTATACTAGGGTATATGATGCCCGCGGTGTACTAGGGTATGTGGTGCCCACCGTGTACTAGGGTATGTGGTGCCCGCGGTGTATTTGGGTATGCGGTGCCATGCCCACGGTGTAGGTGGGTATGTGATGCCCGAGGTGTACTTGGGTATGTGGTGCCCGCGGTGTAGTTGGGTATGTGATGCCCGCGGTGTATCACATACCCAACTACACCGCGGGCATCACATACCCAACTACACCGCGGGCATCACATACCCTAGTACACCGCGGGCACCACATACCCTAGTTCACCGCGGGCATCACATACCCAAGTACACCGCGGGCATCACATACCCAACTCTACCGCGGGCACCACATACCCTAGTTCACCGCGGGCATCCCCGCGGTGTACTAGGGTATGTGGTGCCCGCGGTGTACTTGGGTATGTGGTGCCCGCGGTGTACTTGGGTATGTGGTGCCCGCGGTGTAGTTGGGTTTGTGGTGCCCGCGGTGTACTAGGGTATGTGATGCCCGGGGTGTAGTTGGGTATGTGGTGCCCGCGGTATACTTGGGTATGTGGTGCCCGCGGTGTAGTTGGGTATGTGATGCCCGCGGTGTACTAGGGTATGTGGTGCCCACGGCGTAGTTGGGTATGTGATCCTCGCGGTGTACTAGGGTATGTGGTGCCCGCGGTGTAGTTGGGTATGTGATGCCCGCGGTATACTAGGGTATGTGGTGCCCGCGGTGTACTAGGGTATGTGGTGCCCGCGGTGTACTAGGGTATGTGATGCCCACGGTGTAGTTGGGTATGTGATGCCCACGGTGTAGGGCATCACATACACCCATGTACACCGCGGGCACCACATACCCTAGTTCACCGCGGGCATCACATACCCAACTACACCGCGGGCATCACATACCCTAGTACACCACGGTGTAGTTGGGTATGTGGTGCCCGCGGTGTTGTTGGGTATGTGATGCCCGCGATGAACTAGGGTATGTGGTGCCCGCGGTGTAGTTGGGTATGTGGTGCCCGCGGTGTACTAGGGTATGTGATGCCCGCGGTGTACAAGGGTATGTGGTGCCCGCGGTGTACTTGGGTATGTGATGCCCGCGGTGTAGTTGGGTATGTGGTGCCCGCGGTGTACTAGGGTATGTGGTGCCCGCGGTGTACTAGGGTATGTGATGCCCACGGTATACTTGGGTATGTGATGCCCGCAGTGTAGTTGGATATGTGATTGCCGCGGTATACTAGGGTATGTGGTGCCCGCGGTGGCACCACATACCCAACAACACCGCGGGCACCACATACCCAAGTGCACCGCGGGCATCACATACCCTAGTTCACCGCGGGCATCACATACCCAACTACACCACGGGCATCACATACCCAACTACATCGCGGGCATCACATACCCAAGTACACCGTGGGCATCACATACCCTAGTACACCGCGGTCACCACATACCCTAGTACACCGCGGGCATCACATACCCAACAACACCGCGGGCACCACATACCCAAGTATACCGCGGGCACCTCATACCCTAGTACACCGCGGGCATCACATACGCAACTACACCGCGGGCACCACATACCCAACTACACCGCGGGCATCACATACCCAACTACACCACGGGCACCACATACCCTAGTACACCGCGGGCACCACATACCCTAGTACATCGCGGGCACCACATACCCAACTACACCGCGGGCATCACATACCCTAGAATACCGCGGGCATCACATACCCTAGTATACCGCGGGCACCACATACCCAATTACACCCCGGGCATCACATACCCTAGTACACCGCGGGCACCACATACCCAACTACACCGTGGGCATCACATACCCTAGTACACCGCGAGCATCACATACCCTAGTACACCGCGGGCACCACATACCCAACTACACCGCGGGCACCACATACCCACCTACACCGCGGGCACCAAATACCCAAGTATACCGCGGGCACCACATACCCAAGTACACCGCGGGCATCACATACCCAAGTACACCGCGGGCACCACATACCCTAGTACACCGCGGGCACCACATACCCTAGTACACCGCGGGCACCACATACCCAAGTCCCATGTACACCGCGGGCATCACATACCCTAGTACACCGCGGGCACTACATACCCAAGTACACCTCGGGCATCACATACCCAACTACACCGCGGGCACCACATACCCTAGTACACCGCGGGCATCACATACCCTAGTACACCGCGGGCACCACATACCCAAGTACACCGAGGTAATCTCATACCCAAGTATACCGTGGGCATCACATACCCTAGTACACCGCGGGCATCACATACCCAACTACACCGCGGGCACCACATACCCAATTACACCGCGGGCATCACGGGCATCACATACCCTAGTACACCGCGGGCACCACATACCCTAGTACACCGCGGGCACCACATACCCAACTACACCGTGGGCATCACATACCCTAGTACACCGCGGGCATCACATACCCTAGTACACCGCGGGCACCACATACCCTAGTACACCGCGGGCACCACATACCCAACTACACCGCGGGCATCACATACCCTAGTACACCGCGGGCATCACATACCCAAGTACACCGCGGGCATCACATACCCAACTACACCGCGGGGCCCGCGGTGTAGTTGGGTATGTGATGCCCACGGTGTAGTTGGGTATGTGGTGCCCGCGGTGTACTAGGGTATGTGGTGCCCATGCCCACGGTGTAGTTGGGTATGTGGTGCCCGCGGTGTACTAGGGTATGTGGTGCCCGCGGTGTACTAGGGTATGTGATGCCCGCGGTGTAGTTGGGTATGTGATGCCCACGGTGTACTAGGGTATGTAGTGCCCGCGGTGTACTAGGGTATGTGGTGCCCGCGGTATACTTGGGTATGTGGTGCCCGCGGTGTACTAGGGTATGTGGTGCCCGCGGTGTACTAGGGTATGAGGTGCCCGCGGTGTACTAGGGTATGTGGTGCCCGCGGTGTACTAGGGTATGTGGTGCCCGCGGTGTACTAGGGTATGTGATGCCCGCGATGTACTAGGGTATGTGATGCCCGCGGTGTAGTTAGGTATGTGGTGCCCGCGGTGTACTTGGGTATGTGATGCCCACGGTATACTAGGGTATGAGATGACCGCGGTGTACTTTGTGATGCCCGTGGTGTACTAGGGTATGTGATGCCCGCGGTGTACTAGGGTATTTGGTGCCCGCGGTGTACTAGGGTATGTGGTGCCCGCGGTGTAGTTGCGTATGTGATGCCCGCGGTGTACTAGGGTATGTGGTGCCCGCGGTATACTTGGGTATGTGATGCCCGCGGTGTACTAGGGTATGTGATGCCCACGGTATACTTGGGTATGTGCTGCCCGCGTTATACGTACACCGTGGGCATCACATACCCAACTACACCGCGGGCATCACATACCCTAGTACACCGCGGGCATCACATACCCAACTACACCGCGGGCACCACATACCCTAGTACACCGCGGGCATCACATACCATAGTACACCGCGGGCATCACATACCCTAGTACACCGCGGGCACCACATACCCTAGTACACCGCGGGCATCACATACCCAACTACACCGCGGGCACCACATACCCTAGTACACCGCGGGCACCACACTACACCGCGGGCACCACATACCCAACTACACCGCGGGCACCACATACCCTAGTTCATCGCGGGCATCACATACCCAACTACACTGCGGGCATCACATACCCTAGTACACCGCGGGCATCACATACCCTAGTACACCGCGGGCACCACATACCCAACTACACCGCGGGCATCATATACCCAAGTACACCGCGGGCACCACATACCCTAGTACACCGCGGGCACCACATACCCTAGTACACCGCGGGCACCACATGCCCAACTACACCGCGGGCATCACATACCCAACTATGTACTAGGGTATGTGGTGCCCGCGGTGTAGTTGGGTATGTGTAGCCCACGGTATACATGGGTATGTGGTGCCCGCGGTGTAGTTGGGTATGTGATGCCCGCGGTGTACTAGGGTATGTGGTGCCCGCAGTGTACTAGGGTATGTGGTGCCCGCGGTGTACTAGGGTATGTGGTGCCCGCGGTGTACTAGGGTATGTGGTGCCCGCAGTGTACTAGGGTATGTGGTGCCCGCGGTGTACTAGGGTATGTGGTGCCCGCGGTGTACACCGTGGGCATCATATACCCTAGTACACTGCGGGCATCACATACCCAACTACACCGCAGGCACCACATACCCAAGTATACCGCGGGCACCACATACCCTAGTACAGCGCGGGCACCACATACCCTAGTACACCGCAGGCACCACATACCCAAGTACACCGCGGGCATCATATACCCAACTACACCGCGGGCACCACATACCCTAGTACACCGCGGGCACCACATACCCTAGCTAGTACACCGCGGGTACCACATACCCTAGTACACTGCGGGCACCACATACCCTAGTACACCGCGGGCATCACATACCCAATATGTGGTGCCCGCGGTGTACTAGGGTATGTGGTGCCCGCGGTGTACTTGGGTATGTGGTGCCCGCGGTGTAGTTGGGTATATGATGCCCGCAGTGTACTAGGGTATGTGGTGCCCGCGGTATACTTGTGTATGTGGTGCCCGCGGTGTTATGATGCCCGCGGTGTACTAGGGTATGTGATGCCGGCACCACATACCCAATGTATACCACGGGCACCACATACCCAAGTACACCTCGGACATCACATACCCAACTACACCGCGGGCACCACATACCCTAGTACACCGCGGTGTACTAGGGTATGTGATGCCCGCGGTGTAGTTGGGTATGTGATGCCCGCGGTGTACTTGGGTATGTGATGCCCGCGGTGTAGTTGGGTATGTGATGCCCGCGGTGTAGTTGGGTATGTGGTGCTCGCGGTGTAGTTGGGTATGTGATGCCCACGGTGTACTTGGGTATGTGATGCCCGCGGTGTACTAGGGTATGTGATGTACTAGGGTATGTGATGCCCGCGGTGTACTAGGGTATGTGGTGCCCTTGGTGTACTAGGGTATGTGATGCCCGCGGTGTACTAGGGTATGTGGTGCCCGCGGTGTACTAGGGTATGTGGTGCCCGCGGTGTTGTTGGGTATGTGATGCCCGCGTTGTACTAGGGTATGTGGTGCCCGCAGTGTACTAGGGTATATGATTACCCAACTACACCGCGGGCACCACATACCCAAGTATACCGCGGGCACCACATGTGTACTAGGGTATGTGGTGCCCGCGGTATACTTGGGTATGTGGTGCCCGCGGTGTAGTTGGGTATGTGGTGCCCGAGGTGTACTAGGGTATGTGATGCCCGCGGTGTAGTACTAGGGTATGTGATGCCCACGGTGTACTAGGGTATGTGATGCCCGCGGTGTAGTTGGGTATGTGGTGCCCGCGGTGTACTTGGGTATGTGTTGCCCACGGTGTACTAGGGTATGTGGTGCCCGCGGTATATTTGGGTATGTGATGCCCGCGGTGTAGTTGGGTATGTGATGCCCGCGGTGTACTTGGGTATGTGGTGCCCGCGGTGTAGTTGGGTATGTGATGCCCGCGGTGAACTAGGGTATGTGATGCCCGCGGTGTAGTTGGGTATGTGATGCCCGCGGTGAACTAGGGTATGTGGTGCCCGCGGTGTACTAGTGTATGTGGTGCCCGCGGTGTACTAGGGTATGTAGTGCCCGCGGTGTACTAGGGTATGTGATGCCCACGGTGTAGTTGGGTATGTGATGCCCGCGGTGTATTAGGGTATGTAGTGCCCGCGGTGTACTAGGGTATGTGATGCCCGCGGGGTAGTTGGGTATGTGATGCCGCGGGCACCACATACCCCAGTACACCGCGGGCACCACATACCCCAGTACACCGCGGGCATCACATACCCTAGTACACCTCGGGCACCACATACCCTAGTATACCGCGGGCATCACATACCCTAGTACACCGCGGGCACCACATACCCAACTACACCATACCGCGGGCACCACATACCCTAGTACACCGCGGGCACCACATACCCAATTACACCACGGGCATCACATACCCAACTACACCACGGGCATCACATACCCAACTACACCGCTGCCCGCGGTGTAGTTGGGTATGTGGTGCCCGCGGTGTACTAGGGTATGTGATGCCCGCGGTGTAGTTGGGTATGTGATGCCCACGGTGTAGGTGGGTATGTGATGCCCACGGTGTAGTTGGGTATGTGGTGCCCGCGGTGTACTAGGGTATGTGATGCCCGCGGTGTAGTTGGGTATGTGGTGCCCGCGGTGTACTAGGGTATGTGGTGCCCGCGGTATACTTGTGTATGCGGTGCCCGCGGTGTACTAGGGTATGTGGTGCCCGCGGTGCACTAGGGTATGTGGTGCCCGCGATGTACTGGGGTATGTGGTGCCCGCGGTGTACTAGGGTATGTGATGCCCGCGGTGTAGTTGGGTATGTGGTGTCCGCGGTGTACTAGGGTATGTGATGCCCGCGGTGTACTAGGGTATGTGATGCCCGCGATGTAGTTGACCGCGTTATACTTGGGTATGTGGTGCCCGCGGTGTACTAGGGTATGTGATGCCCACGGTGTAGTTGGGTATGTGGTGCCCGCGGTGTCCGCGGTGTACTTAGGTATGTGGTGCTACCCTAGTACACAGCGGGGCATCACATACCCAACTACACCGCGGGCACCACATACCCAAGTACACCGCGGGCACCACATACCCTAGTTCACCGCGGGCACCACATACCCTAGTACACCGCGGGCACCACATACCCAACTACACCGCGGGCATCACATACCCAACTACACCATGGGCATCATATACCCTAGTACACCGCGGGCATCACATACCCTAGTACACCGCGGGCATCACATACCCTAGTACACCGCGGGCACCACATACCCAAGTATACCGCGGGCACCACATACCCAAGTATACCGCGGGCACCACATACCCTAGTACACCGCGGGCACCACATACCCTAGAACACCTCGGGCACCACAAACCCTAGTACACCGCGGGGGTGCCCGCGGTGTACTAGGGTATGTGGTGCCCGCGGTGTACTAGGGTATGTGATGCCCGCGGTGTAGGTGGGTATGTGATGCCCACGGTGTAGGTGGGTATGTGATGCCCACGGTGTAGGTGGGTATGTGATGCCCACGGTGTAGTTGGGTATGTGGTGCCCGCGGTGTATTTGGGTATGTGATGCCCGCGGTGTAGTTGGGTATGTGATGGGGCACCACATACCCTATTACACCGCGGGCACCACATACCCTAGTACACCGCGGGCACGCACCACATACCCTAGTACGGCGCGGGCACCACATACCCTAGTACACCGCGGGCACCACATACCCTAGTACACCGCGGGCACCACATACCCAACTACACCGTGGGCATCACATACCCTAGTACACCGCGGGCATAACATACCCAAGTACACCTCGGGCATCACATACCCTAGTACACCGCGGGCACCACATACCCTAGTACACCGCGGGCACCACATACCCTAGTACACCGCGGGCACCACATACCCAACTACACCGCGGGCATCACATACCCTAGTACACCGCGGGCACCACATACCCAACTACACCTCGGGCATCACATACCCAAATACAACGTGGGCATCACATACCCAAGTACACCGCGGGCATCACATACCCTAGTACGCCGCGGGCACCACATACCCTAGTACACCGCGGGCACCGCGGGCACCACATACCCTAGTGCACCGTGGGCACCACATACCCAAGTACACCGCGGGCACCACATACCCTAGTACACCGCGGGCACCACATACCCTAGTACAGCGCGGGCACCACATACCCTAGTACACCGCGGGCACCACATACCCTAGTTCACCGCGGGCATCACATACCCAACTACACCGCGGGCACCACATACCCAAGTACACCGTGGGCATCACATACCCAACTACATCGCGGGCATCAAATACCCTAGTACACCGCGGGCACCACATACCCAACTACCCCGCGGGCACCACATACCCTAATACACCGCGGGATCACATACCCAACTACTGGGTATGTGATGCCCGCGGTGTACTAGGGTATGTGATGCCCGCGGTGTACTTGGGTATGTGATGCCCGCGGTGTACTAGGGTATATGATGCCCGCGGTGTACTAGGGTTTGTGGTGCCCGAGGTGTTCTAGGGTATGTGATGCCCGCGGTGTAGTTGGGTATGTGGTGCCCGCAGTGTACTAGGGCACCACATACCCAACTACACCGCGGGCATCACATACCTAAGTACACCGCGGGCACCACATACCCTAGTACACCGCGGGCATCACATACCCTAGTACACCGCGGGCACCACATACCCTAGTATACCGCGGGCACCACATACCCAAGTATACCGCGGGCACCACATACCCTAGTACACCGCGGGCACCACATACCCAAGTACACCGCGGGCATCACATACCCTAGTACACCGCGGGCACCACATACCCTAGTACACCGCGGGCACCACATACCCAACTACACCGCGGGCACCACATACCCAACTACACCGCGGGCATCACCTAGTACATCGTGAGCACCACATACCCTAGTACACCGCGGGCACCACATACCCAACTACACCATGGGCACCCCATACCCAACTACACTGCGGGCATCACATACCCTAGTACACCGTGGGCACCACATACCCAAGTACACCGCGGGCGTCACATACCCAAGTACACCGCGGGCACCACATACCCAAGTACACCGCGGGCACCACATACCCAACTACACCGCGGGCACCACATACCCAAGTACACCGCGGGCACCACATACCCTAGTACACCGCGGGCACCACATACCCTAGTACACCGCGGGCACCACATACCCAAGTACACCGCGGGCACCACATACCCTAGTACACCGCGGGCATCACATACCCAACTACACCGCAAGCACCACATACCCTAGTATACCGCGGGCATCACATACCCATGTATACCGCGGGCACCACATACCCTAGTACACCGCGGGCACCACATACCCTAGTACACCGCGGGCACCACATACCCTAGTACACCGCGGGCACTACACCGCGGGCACCGCGTATGTGGTGCCCGCGGTGTACTAGGGTATGTGGTGCCCGCGGTGTACTAGGGTATGTGGTGCCCGCGGTGTACTAGGGTATGTGGTGCCCGTGGTGTACTAGGGTATGTGGTGCCCGCGGTGTACTAGGGTATGTGATGCCCGCGGTGTACTAGGGAATGTGATGCCTGTACTAGGGTATGTGGTGCCCGCGGTGTAGTTGGGTATGTGATGACACCGCGGGTATCACATACCCAAGTACACCGCGGGCATCACATACCCTAGTTCACCGCGGGCAATACATACCCTAGTTCACCGCGGGCATCACATACCCTAGTATACCGCGGGCATCACATACCCTAGTACACCGTGGGCACCACATACCCTAGTACACCGCGGGCACCACATACCCTAGTACACCGTGGGCATCACATACCCTAGTACACGGCGGGCACCACATACCCTAGTACACCGCGGGCACCACATACCCTAGTTCACCGCGGGCATCACATACCCAACTACACCGCGGGCACCACTTACCCAAGTACACCGCGGGCACCACATACTGGGTATGGGGTGCCCACGGTGTACTAGGGTATGTGATGCCCGCGGTGTAGTTGGGTATGTGGTGCCCGCAGTGTACACCGCGGGCACCGCGTATGTGGTGCCCGCGGTGTACTAGGGTATGTGGTGCCCGCGGTGTACTAGGGTATGTGGTGCCCGCGGTGTACTAGGGTATGTGATGCCCACGGTATACTTGGGTATGTGGTGCCCGCGGTGTACTAGGGTGCCCGCGGTGTACTAGGGTATGTGGTGCTCGCGGTGTACTAGGGTATGTGGTGCCGCATCACATACCCAACTACATATGTGATGCCCGAGGTGTACTTGGGTATGTAGTGCCCGCGGTGTACTAGGGTATGTGATGCCCGCGGTGTAGTTGGGTATGTGGTGCCCGCGGTGTACTAGGGTATGTGATGTACTAGGGTATGTGGTACCCGCGGTGTACTAGGGTATGTGGTGCCCGCGGTGTACTAGGGTATGTGGTGCCCGCGGTGTACTTGGGTATGTGATGCCCACGGTGTACTAGGGTATGTGGTGCCCGCGGTGTACTAGGGTATGTGATGCCCGCGGTGTACTAGGGTATGTGGTGCCCGCGGTGTACTAGGGTATGTGATGCCCATGGTGTACTAGGGTATGTGGTGCCCGCGATGTACTAGGGTATGTGGTGCCCGCGGTGTACTAGGGTATGTGATGCCCGCGGTGAACTAGGGTATGTGATGCCCGCGGTGAACTAGGGTATGTGATGCCCGCGGTGTACTTGGGTATGTGATGCCCGCGATGTAGTTGGGTATGTGATGCCCGCGGTGTACTAGGGTATGTGGTGCCCGCTGTGTACTAGGGTATGTGGTGCCCGCGGTATACTTGGGTATGTGATGCCCGCGGTGTACTTGGGTATGTGGTGCCCGCTGTGTTATTGGGTATGTGGTGTATGTGATGCCCGCGGTGTACTAGGGTATGTGATGCCCGCGGTGTTGTTGGGTATGTGATGCCCGCGGTGAACTAGGGTATGTGGTGCCCGCGGTGTAGGTGGGTATGTGATGCCCGAGGTGTACTAGGGTATGTGATGCCCGCGATGTACTTGGGTATGTGATGCCCACGGTATACTAGGGTATGTGATGCCCGCGGTGTACTAGGGTATGTGGTCCCCGCGGTGTACTAGGGTATGTGGTGCCCGCGGTGTACTTGGGTATGTGGTGCCCACGGTGTAGTTGGGTATGTGATGCCCGCGATGTACCCAACTACACCGCGGGCACCACATACCCAAGTACACCGCGGTGTATTTGGGTATGTGGTGCCCGCGGTGTAGTTGGGTATGTGGTGCCCGCGGTGTACTAGGGTATGTGATGCCCACGGTGTGGTTGGGTATGTGATGCGTATGTGGTGCCCGCGGTGAACTAGGGTATGTGGTGCCCGCGGTGTAGTTGGGTATGTGATGCCCGCGGTGTACTTGGGTATGTGATGCCCGCGGTGTACTAGGGTATGTGATGCCCACGGTGTAGTTGGGTATGTGATGCCCACGGTGTAGTTGGGTATGTGGTGCCCGCGGTGTACTAGGGTATGTGGTGCCCGCGGTGTACTAGGGTATGTGATGCCCGCGGTGTAGTTGGGTATGTGGTGCCCGCGGTGTACTAGGGTATGTGATGCCCGCGGTGTACTAAGGTATGTGGTGCCCGCGGTGTACTAGGGTATATGGTGCCCGCGGTGTACTAGGGTATGTGGTGCCCGCGGTGTACTAGGGTATGTGATGCCCGCGGTGTAGTTGGGTATGTGGTGCCCACGGTGTACTAGGGTATGTGGTGCCCGCGGTGTACTTGGGTATGTGGGGCCCGCGGGCACCACATACCCAAGTATAACGCGGGCACCACATACCCTAGTACACCGCGGGCATCACATACACTAGTATACCGCGGGCTAGGGTATGTGATGCCCGCGGTGTACTAGGGTATGTGATGCCCGCGGTGTACTAGGGTATGTGGTGCCCGCGGTGTCCTTGGGTATGTGATGCCCGCGGTGTACTAGGGTATGTGGTGCCCGCGGTGTACTAGGGTATGTGATGCCCACGGTGTAGTTGGGTATGTGGTGCCCGCGGTGTACTAGGGTATATGGTGCCCGCGGTGTACTAGGGTATGTGATGCCCGCGGTGTACTAGGGTATGTGGTGCCCGCGGTGTACTAGAGTATGTGATGCCCGCGGTGTACTAGGGTATGTGATGCCCGCGGTGTACTAGGGTATGTGGTGCCCGCGGTGTACTAGGGTATGTGATGCCCGCAGTGTAGTTGGGTATGTGGTACCCGAGGTGTACTTGGGTGTGATGCCCGCGGTGTACTAGGGTATGTGGTGCCCGCGGTGTACTAGGGTATGTGATGCCCGCGGTGTACTAGGGTATGTGGTGCCCGCGGTGTAGTTGGGTATGTGATGCCCGCGGTGTTGTTGGGTATGTGGTGGGCATCACATACCCTAGTACACCGCGGGCACCACATACCCTAGTATACCGCGGGCATCACATACCCAACTACACCGCGGGCATCACATACCCTAGTACACCGCGGGCACCACATACCCTAGTACACCGCGGGCACCACATACCCAAGTACACCTCGGACATCACATACCCTAGTACACCGCGGGCACCACATACCCAAGTATACCGCGAGCACCACACACCCTAGTACACCGCGGGCATCACATACCCATGTACACCGCGGACACCACATACCCAAGTATACCGCGGGCATCACATACCCGGTGTACTAGGGTATGTGGTGCTCACGATGTACTAGGGTATGTGGTGCCCGCCGCGGGCACCACATACCCAACTACACCGTGGGCATCACATACCCAAGTATACCACGGGCACCACATACCCTAGTACACCGCGGGCATCACATACCCAACTACACCGTGGGCACTACATACCCAAGTACAGCGCGGGCACCACATACCCAAGTACACCTCGGACATCACATACCCAACTACATCGCGGGCACCACATACCCTAGTACACTGCGGGCACCACATACCCTAGTACACCGCGGGCATCACATACCCTAGTTCACCGCGGGCATCACATACCCAACCACACCGCGGGCATCACGGTGTACTAGGGTATGGTGATGCCCGCGGTGTACTAGGGTATGTGGTGCCCGCGGTGTACTAGGGTATGTGGTGCCCGCGGTGTACTAGGGTATGTGGTGCCCGCGGTGTACTGTACTAGGGTATGTGATGCCCGCGGTGTGACACCACATACCCAAGTACACCGCGGTCATCACATACCCAACTACACCGCGGACACCACATACCCTAGTACACCGCGGGCACCACATACCCTAGTTCACCGCGGGCATCACATACCCAAGTATACCGCGGGCACCACATACCCTAGTACACCGCGGGCACCACATACCCTAGTACACCGCCTGCGGTGTAGTTGGGTATGTGGTGCCCGCGGTGTACTAGGGTATGTGGTGCCCGCGGTGTACTAGGGTATGTGATGCCCACGGTGTACTAGGGTGTGTGGTGCCCGCGGTGTACTAGGGTATGTGGTGCCCGCAGTGTACTAGGGTATGTGGTGCCCGCGGTGTACTAGGGTATGTGGTGCCCGCGGTGAACTAGGGTATGTGGTGCCCGCGGTGTAGTTCGGTATGCGGTGTACTAGGGTATGTGATGCCCGCGGTGTAGTTATGTATGTGGTGCCCGCGGTGTACTAGGGTATGTGATGCCCACGGTGTAGTTGGGTATCATCACATACCTTAGTACACCGCGGGCACCACATACCCTAGTACACCGCGGACACTGGTGCCCGCGGTGTACTAGGGTATGTGATGCCCGCGGCACCACATACCCTAGTACACCGCGGGCACCACATACCCAAGTACACCGCGGGCATCACATACCCAACTTCACCGCGGGCACCACAAACCCAACTACACCGCGGGCATCACATACCCTAGTACACCGCGGGCACCACATACCCTAGTACACCGCGGGCACCACATACGCGGTGCCCGCGGTGTACTAGGGTATGTGGTGCCCGTACTAGGGTATGTGATGCCCGCGATGTAGTTGGGTATGTGATGCCCGCGGTATACTTGGGTATGTGGTGCCCGCGGTGTACTAGGGTATGTGGTGCTCACGATGTACTAGGGTATGTGATGCCCGCGGTGTAGTTGGGTATGTGATGCCCGCGGTGTAGTTGGGTATGTGGTGCATGCCCACGGTGTACTAGGGTATGTGATGCCCGCGGTGTACTTGGGTATGTGATGCCCGCGGTGTACTAGGGTATATGATGCCCGCGGTGTACTAGGGTTTGTGGTGCCCGAGGTGTTCTAGGGTATGTGATGCCCGCGGTGTACTAGGGTATGTGATGCCCGCGGTGAAGTTGGGTATGTGGTGCCCGCGGTGTAGTTGGGTATGTGGTGCCCTCATATACCCTAGTACACTGCGGGCACCACATACCCTAGTACACCGCGGGCACCACATACCCCCCCAACTACACCGCGGGCACCTCATACCCTAGTGCACCGTGGGCATCACATACCCAACTACACCGCGGGCATCACATACCCAGGGTATGTGATGCCCGCGGTGTACCTGGGTATGTGGTGCCCGCGGTGTACTTGTGTATGTGATGCCCGCTGTGTACTAGGGTATGTTGTGCCCGCGGTGTAGTTGGGTATGTGGTGCCCACGGTGTAGTTTGGTATGTGATGCCCACGGTGTACTTGGGTATGTGATCACATACCCTAGTACACCGCGGGCATCGGTATGTGATGCCCGCGGTGAACTAGGGTATGTGGTGCCCGCGGTGTACTTGGGTATGTGATGCCCGCGGTGTACTAGGGTATATGATGCCCGCGGTGTACTTTGGTATGTGATGCCCGCGGTGAACTAGGGTATGTGGTGCCCGCGGTGAACTAGGGTATGTGATGCCCGCGGTGTAGTTGGGTATGTGATGCCCGCGGTGTACTAGGGTATGTGATGCCCGCGGTGTACTAGGGTATCTACACCGCGGGCACCACATACCCTAGTACACCGCGGGCACCACATACCCTAGAACACCGCGGGCACCACATACCCAAGTCCCAAGTACACCGCGGGCATCACATACCCTAGTACACTGCGGGCACCACATACCCTAGTACACCGCGGGCATCACATACCTAAGTACACCGCGGGCATCACATACCCAACTACATCGCGGGCACCACATACCCTAGTACACCGCTATGTGGTGCCCGTGGTGTACTAGGGTATGTGGTGCCCGCGGTGTACTTGGGTATGTGGTGCCCGCGGTGTAGTTGGGTATGTGGTGCCCGCGGTATACTTGGGTATGTGATGCCCGCGGTGTACTTGGGTATGTGATGCCCGCGGTGTACTAGGGTATGTGGTGCCCGCGGTGTACTAGGGTATGTGGTGCCCGCGGTGTAGTTGTGTACTAGAGTATGTGATGCCCGCGGTGTACTAGGGTATGTGGTGCCCGCGGTGTAGTAAAGTATGTGGTGCCCGCGGTGTACTAGGGTATGTGATGCCCACGGTGTAGGTGGGTATGTGATGCCCACGGTGTAGTTGGGTATGTGGTGCCCGCGGTGTACTAGGGTATGTGGTGCCCGCGGTGTAGTTGGGTATGTGATGCAAGTACACCGCGGTCATCTCATACCCTAGTACACCGCGGGCACCACATACCCTAGTACACCGCGGGCATCACATACCCACCTACACCGTGGGCATCACATACCCTATTACACCGCGGGCATCACATACCCAACTACACCGCGGGCACCACATACCCTAGTACAGCGGTGTACTAGGGTATGTGGTGCCCGCGGTGTACTAGGGTATGTGATGCCCGCGGTGTAGTTGGGTATGTGGTGCCCGCGGTGTCGTTGGGTATGTGATGCCCGCGGTGTAGTTGGGTATGTGGTGCCTGCGGTGTACTAGGGTATGTGATGCCCGCGGTGTAGTTGGGTATGTGGTGCCCGCGGTGTACTAGGGTATGTGATGCCCGCGGTGTACTTGGGTATGTGGTGCCCGCGGTGTACTAGGGTATGTGATGCCCACGGTGTACTAGGGTATGTGGTGCGGCATCACATACCCTAGTACACCGCGGGCACCACATACCCTAGTACAGTACTAGGGTATGTGATGCCCACGGTGTACTAGGGTATGTGGTGCCCGCAGTGTACTAGAGTATATGATGCCCGCGGTGTACTTTGGTATGCACATACCCTAGTACACCGCGGGCATCACATACCCAACTACACCGCGGGCACCACATACCCTAGTACACCGCGGGCACCACATACCCTAGAACACCGCGGGCACCACATACGTATGTGATGCCCGCGGTGTACTAGGGTATGTGATGCCCGCGGTGTAGTTGGGTATGTGATGCCCGCGGTGTACTTGGGTATGTGGTACACCGCGGGCACCCGCGGTGTACTAGGGTATGTGGTGCCCGCGGTGTACTAGGGTATGTGATGCCCACGGTGTAGTTTGCTTAGTTCGGGACTAGAAGGCGTGATTGGATAGTTATTGTATTCATTGTGTGGAAAGACAACTTGATTGTGGAACTGTGGCGCCCGCGGTGTAGTTGGGTATGTGGTGCCCGCGTTATACTTGGGTATGTGGTGTCCGCAGTGTAGCATCACATACCCTAGTACACCGCGGGCACCACATACCTAAATACACCCCGGGCACCACATACCCTAGTACACCGCGGGCATCACATACCCTAGTACACCGCGGGCATCACATACCCTAGTACACCGCGGGCATCACATACCCAAGTACACCGCGGGCACCACATACCCTGGTATGTGATGCCCGCGGTGTACTAGGGTATGTGGTGCCCGCGGTGTACTAGGGTATGTATTGGGTATGTGGTGCCCGCGGTGTAGTTGGGTATGTGATGTCCGCGGGCATCACATACCCTAGTTCACCGCGGGCATCACATACCCAAGTATATCGCGGGCATCACATACCCTAGTACACCGTGGGCATCACATACCCAAGTACACCGCGGGCATCACATACCCTAGTACACCGTGGGCATCACATACCCAAGTACACCGCGGGCATCACATACCCTAGTACACCGCGGGCATCACATACTTAAGTACACCGCGGGCATCACATACCCAAGTGCACCGCGGGCACCACATACCCTAGTACACCGCGGGCATCACATACCCAACTACACCGCGGGCACCACATACCCTAGTACACCGCGGGCACCACATACCCTAGTACACCGTGGGCATCACATACCCAACTACACCGTGGGCATCACATACCCTAGTACACCGCGGGCACCACATACCCTAGTACACCGCGGGCATCACATACCCTAATACACCGCGGGCATCACATACCCTAGTACACCGCGGGCACCACATACCCTAGTACACCGCGGGCACCACATACCCAACTACACCGCGGGCACCACATACCCTAGTACACCGCGGGCACCACATACCCTAGTACACCGCGGGCACCACATACCCAATAACACAGCGGTGGGTATGTGATGCCCACGGTGTACTAGGGTATGTGATGCCCGCGGTGTACTAGGGTATGTGGTGCCCGCGGTGTGGTTGGGTATGTGGTGCCCGCGGTGTACTAGGGTATATGATGCCCGCGGTGTACTAGGGTATGTGGTGCCCGCGGTGTACTAGGGTTTGTGGTGCCCGCAGTGTACTAGGGTATGTTGGGCCCGCAGTGTACTAGGGTATGTGGTGCCCGCGGTGTACTAGGGTATGTGATGCCCGCGGTGTACTAGGGTATGTGGTGCCCGCGGTGTACTTGGGTATGTAGTGCCCGCGGTGTACTAGTGTATGTGGTGCCCGCGGTGTACTAGGGTATGTGGTGCCCGCGGTGTACTAGGGTATGTGGTGCCCGCGGTGTACTAGGGTATGTGAAGCCCGCGGTATACTAGGGTATGTGGTGCCCGCGGTGTACTAGGGTATGTGATGCCCGCGGTGTACTAGGGTATGTGGTGCCCGCGGTGTAGTTGGTTATGTGATTGCCGCGGTGTACTAGGGTATGTGGTACCCGCGGTGTACTAGGGTATGTGGCGGTATACTTGGGTATGTGGTGCCCGCGGTGTACTAGGGTATGTGGTGCCCGCGGTGTACTTAGGTATGTGATGCCCGCGGTGTAGTTGGGTATGTGATGCCCGCGGTGTAGTTGGGTATGTGGTGCCCGCGGTGTACTAGTACTTGGGTATGTGATGCCCGCGGTGTACTAGGGTATGTGGTGTCCGCGGTGTACTTAGGTATGTGGTGCCCGCAGTGTACTTGGGTATGTGATGCCCACGGTGTACTAGGGTATGTGATGCCCGCGGTGTACTAGGGTATGTGGTGCCCGCGGGGCACTACATACCCTAATACACCGCGGGCATCACATACCCAACTACACCGTGGGCATCACATACCCTAGTACACCGCGGGCACCACATACCCTAGTACAACGCGAGGATCACATACCCAACTACGCCGTGGGCACCACATACCCTAGTACACCGCGGGCATCACATACCCAACTACACCGCGGGCACCACATACCCAACTACACCGCGGGCATCACATACCCT
>CAKOBJ010000011.1:12500-25000 GCA_932527185.1 Ecliptopera silaceata
CTAACCTAACCTAACCTAACCTAACCTAACCTAACCTAACCTAACCTAACCTAACCTAACCTAACCTAACCTAACCTAACCTAACCTAACCTAACCTAACCTAACCTAACCTAACCTAACCTAACCTAACCTAACCTAACCTAACCTAACCTAACCTAACCTAACCTAACCTAACCTAACCTAACCTAACCTAACCTAACCTAACCTAACCTAACCTAACCTAACCTAACCTAACCTAACCTAACCTAACCTAACCTAACCTAACCTAACCTAACCTAACCTAACCTAACCTAACCTAACCTAACCTAACCTAACCTAACCTAACCTAACCTAACCTAACCTAACCTAACCTAACCTAACCTAACCTAACCTAACCTAACCTAACCTAACCTAACCTAACCTAACCTAACCTAACCTAACCTAACCTAACCTAACCTAACCTAACCTAACCTAACCTAACCTAACCTAACCTAACCTAACCTAACCTAACCTAACCTAACCTAACCTAACCTAACCTAACCTAACCTAACCTAACCTAACCTAACCTAACCTAACCTAACCTAACCTAACCTAACCTAACCTAACCTAACCTAACCTAACCTAACCTAACCTAACCTAACCTAACCTAACCTAACCTAACCTAACCTAACCTAACCTAACCTAACCTAACCTAACCTAACCTAACCTAACCTAACCTAACCTAACCTAACCTAACCTAACCTAACCTAACCTAACCTAACCTAACCTAACCTAACCTAACCTAACCTAACCTAACCTAACCTAACCTAACCTAACCTAACCTAACCTAACCTAACCTAACCTAACCTAACCTAACCTAACCTAACCTAACCTAACCTAACCTAACCTAACCTAACCTAACCTAACCTAACCTAACCTAACCTAACCTAACCTAACCTAACCTAACCTAACCTAACCTAACCTAACCTAACCTAACCTAACCTAACCTAACCTAACCTAACCTAACCTAACCTAACCTAACCTAACCTAACCTAACCTAACCTAACCTAACCTAACCTAACCTAACCTAACCTAACCTAACCTAACCTAACCTAACCTAACCTAACCTAACCTAACCTAACCTAACCTAACCTAACCTAACCTAACCTAACCTAACCTAACCTAACCTAACCTAACCTAACCTAACCTAACCTAACCTAACCTAACCTAACCTAACCTAACCTAACCTAACCTAACCTAACCTAACCTAACCTAACCTAACCTAACCTAACCTAACCTAACCTAACCTAACCTAACCTAACCTAACCTAACCTAACCTAACCTAACCTAACCTAACCTAACCTAACCTAACCTAACCTAACCTAACCTAACCTAACCTAACCTAACCTAACCTAACCTAACCTAACCTAACCTAACCTAACCTAACCTAACCTAACCTAACCTAACCTAACCTAACCTAACCTAACCTAACCTAACCTAACCTAACCTAACCTAACCTAACCTAACCTAACCTAACCTAACCTAACCTAACCTAACCTAACCTAACCTAACCTAACCTAACCTAACCTAACCTAACCTAACCTAACCTAACCTAACCTAACCTAACCTAACCTAACCTAACCTAACCTAACCTAACCTAACCTAACCTAACCTAACCTAACCTAACCTAACCTAACCTAACCTAACCTAACCTAACCTAACCTAACCTAACCTAACCTAACCTAACCTAACCTAACCTAACCTAACCTAACCTAACCTAACCTAACCTAACCTAACCTAACCTAACCTAACCTAACCTAACCTAACCTAACCTAACCTAACCTAACCTAACCTAACCTAACCTAACCTAACCTAACCTAACCTAACCTAACCTAACCTAACCTAACCTAACCTAACCTAACCTAACCTAACCTAACCTAACCTAACCTAACCTAACCTAACCTAACCTAACCTAACCTAACCTAACCTAACCTAACCTAACCTAACCTAACCTAACCTAACCTAACCTAACCTAACCTAACCTAACCTAACCTATCCTAACCTAACCTAACCTAACCTAACCTAACCTAACCTAACCTAACCTAACCTAACCTAACCTAACCTAACCTAACCTAACCTAACCTAACCTAACCTAACCTAACCTAACCTAACCTAACCTAACCTAACCTAACCTAACCTAACCTAACCTAACCTAACCTAACCTAACCTAACCTAACCTAACCTAACCTAACCTAACCTAACCTAACCTAACCTAACCTAACCTAACCTAACCTAACCTAACCTAACCTAACCTAACCTAACCTAACCTAACCTAACCTAACCTAACCTAACCTAACCTAACCTAACCTAACCTAACCTAACCTAACCTAACCTAACCTAACCTAACCTAACCTAACCTAACCTAACCTAACCTAACCTAACCTAACCTAACCTAACCTAACCTAACCTAACCTAACCTAACCTAACCTAACCTAACCTAACCTAACCTAACCTAACCTAACCTAACCTAACCTAACCTAACCTAACCTAACCTAACCTAACCTAACCTAACCTAACCTAACCTAACCTAACCTAACCTAACCTAACCTAACCTAACCTAACCTAACCTAACCTAACCTAACCTAACCTAACCTAACCTAACCTAACCTAACCTAACCTAACCTAACCTAACCTAACCTAACCTAACCTAACCTAACCTAACCTAACCTAACCTAACCTAACCTAACCTAACCTAACCTAACCTAACCTAACCTAACCTAACCTAACCTAACCTAACCTAACCTAACCTAACCTAACCTAACCTAACCTAACCTAACCTAACCTAACCTAACCTAACCTAACCTAACCTAACCTAACCTAACCTAACCTAACCTAACCTAACCTAACCTAACCTAACCTAACCTAACCTAACCTAACCTAACCTAACCTAACCTCCGATAATATAATGATATAACTCCGATATCCTGACTAACATTATGAACAAATGCTTATCAAACTCGTACTTCCCCAAAGCCTGGAAAGTGGCATTTGTCAAAACACTCCCGAAACCTAGCAAGGATGACTACTCTGATCTAGCGTCATACCGTCCTATTGGTCTTATCAACGTTCTGGGTAAACTACTCGAGAAATTAATAATTACACGATTAAACTACCACATGTATAAAACTGGGAGCCACAGTTCCCATCAATTTGGCTTTAAGGAACAAACATCTACTGTAGTCGCGTTAAAAACTGCGACGGATAAGATCAAGGAACTTAAGAGTCAAGGAAATCTCGTCACGGCCGTGTCATTGGACATTGCATCGGCCTTTGACAACGCATGGTGGCCCGCTTTGCTCTTGAGACTTCAATCGATGAAATGCCCACGGAACATCTACTGTATTATCCAAAGCTACCTGCAAGACAGAAGTGTCACTCTCAATTATTCAGATGCTACAGAGTCCAAATATACATCTAGAGGCTGCGTACAGGGTTCCGTCTGCGGCCCTACCTTCTGGAACATTATCCTTGACGAACTACTGGAAACATGTCTTCCGGAGGGATGTCACATCCAGGCTTTTGCCGACGATGTGCTACTTATCGTTGGCGCTAAGAACGTGCCCACCCTCCAGCGTATCACTGATACTGCTCTCAGTCTAGTAACTAATTGGGGACAGAAGGTGAAGCTTAATTTCGGGCCATCAAAGACCCAATTAATAGCGTTTTCATCTGGAGCAAAAAAAGCTAAAATAACTATGGACGGTAAAGAACTACTATTTGTGGAACAAATTAAAATTTTAGGAGTCATTATAGACTCAAAACTTAAATTCATTCAGCACGCTAAATTTGCAATTAATAAGGCCACCAAAATTTACAACAGATTGTCAATATTCGTTAGACCCACCTGGGGAGTCAATTCTGAGAACATCAAAATCATTTACCAACATGTTATCGAGCCCATCGTCCTATATGCCGCTGGCATATGGGGTGTCTCTGCTGCGAGCTTCAAATGTGTGCGAGATGCTCTCAGGTCTTTCCAGCGAGGCTTTGCTATTAAGGCCATTCGTGGATTTAGAACCATCTCTGCTACTGCTTCAATAGCATTGGCAGGATTCACTCCACTACATCTAAAGCTGGAAGAACGAGCTGAGATCGAGAGAGCCAGACTTGAAGGACGCACAAAGTATCTTCCCCACGACGTTTTGCTTGAGAGCCCTGTAAAACCGGCTAACCTACTGCACCCATCACTTAGAAAACCCATAGAAGTAGATTTTGACTCACCACTAGAGGAGGAGGACGTTTCTGACAGTATTAAAATCTACACTGACGGCAGCAAAACTGGAGACAGGAACGTGGGTGCTGCTTTTGTAGCCTATCTCCCTTCTGGAAAGCCTCCTGTCAGGAAAAAATTTAAACTCCACGACTCTTGCTCAGTTTTCCAAGCAGAAATGCTGGCCATTCAGAGAGCCTGTTCATGGATGGCCAGCAACTGTGTCAAATTAAATATCTATAATGCAACCATTTTCTCTGATTCCATGTCCAGTCTGTATGAAATTAAAAATGCCAACTCAACGAACTTATTTGCATCATCCATTCAGAAATTTATCAACGAACATAATGGTATCATCAACTTCGTATGGGTGCGAGCACACGTAGGACTTACTGGGAACGAAGAAGCTGACAAAGCAGCCAAAGAGGCAGGACTATCTCATAAAGCTCCAGACTACTCTCAATTCCCTATTAGTTACGTGAGGGCTAAGGTTAGAGCTGACTCATCGGTGGAGAGCGATCGGCTGTACCAGACCAGCCAAACTGGCGCTCAGACCCGCGCTTGGTGTCCAGACTTGGCTAGTGTGGATTATCTTCTCTCTAAAGTCAAGATCGGATTCGCACTAGCCCAAGTACTCACTGGGCATGGCTGGCACCGTGAATATCTCCACCGGTTTAAAGTCAGCCCGACTGACCTATGCCCCTGCGACGGCATCAGCGTCCAGAGCATTACCCACCTTCTCAAACACTGTCCTCGCTTTGGTAAACATAGATTCCACCATGTACAAACATGTCAAAACTTAAGGCTGGACCCGTTTCATCTCCAGTCTATTCTAGCTAAGGAAAGTTCTACAGAATCTTTTGTCAAATTCGTAAATAGCATAGTAAATAACCTCAAGGAGTTTAATAAATAGAAGATTAACCTTGTAAATATTACTTTAGTTTCCTACGAATGTATGTATACCATGTTAAATAGTTTTAATTACTAACCCTAAGTTTGACTGTTGCCGCTGTCGTTCGAGTCGATAGACCAAATCTTAAGATTTGTATCAGTGTAGACTCGATCGGCAGCGGCAATATAAATCTGGGTGAATATAAATTGTAATCATCTTGTAAATATTGTATTGGCTCCTAATCGTTTGTCTTATATAGTTTTCTGCAAATGTATGTACATTATGTTAAATAGTTTTGTAATTAACCCAAAATTCCAATGTTGCCGCTGTCGTTCGGGTCGATAGACCAAATCTTAAGATTTGTATCAGTGTAGACTCGATCGGCAGCGGTAATGTGGAATTTTGTAAATTTATATAATTAAAAGTAATCTTATACATATAAAAAAAAAAAAAAAAAAAAAAAAAAAAACCTCTTATGTACATATTTTAACTACAAACAAATGTCTTTAACATGTAAATAACTTATTGTTTAAATTTTGATATTCTATTTGTCAATGTTAATGTCGATCGGGTCGATAGACCAAATCTTACGATTTGCATCAGTGTAGACCCGATCAACTACAATATTCTTCTCTCTATCTTTTTAATCATATTGAACTCAAATCTAACTTCCACTTCTTATTTTCTAAATCAACTGCCAAATACTACAAATATTACTTTAACTTCTACAAAATTCTAACTTACAATTATCTTCATAAAACTTTATTTTTCGCCTGTATAAAATCGCGGGCAAATAAATCAACTTGGCAGTTGATTCAAAAAAAAAAAAAAAAAAAACCTAACCTAACCTAACCTAACCTAACCTAACCTAACCTAACCTAACCTAACCTAACCTAACCTAACCTAACCTAACCTAACCTAACCTAACCTAACCTAACCTAACCTAACCTAACCTAACCTAACCTAACCTAACCTAACCTAACCTAACCTAACCTAACCTAACCTAACCTAACCTAACCTAACCTAACCTAACCTAACCTAACCTAACCTAACCTAACCTAACCTAACCTAACCTAACCTAACCTAACCTAACCTAACCTAACCTAACCTAACCTAACCTAACCTAACCTAACCTAACCTAACCTAACCTAACCTAACCTAACCTAACCTAACCTAACCTAACCTAACCTAACCTAACCTAACCTAACCTAACCTAACCTAACCTAACCTAACCTAACCTAACCTAACCTAACCTAACCTAACCTAACCTAACCTAACCTAACCTAACCTAACCTAACCTAACCTAACCTAACCTAACCTAACCTAACCTAACCTAACCTAACCTAACCTAACCTAACCTAACCTAACCTAACCTAACCTAACCTAACCTAACCTAACCTAACCTAACCTAACCTAACCTAACCTAACCTAACCTAACCTAACCTAACCTAACCTAACCTAACCTAACCTAACCTAACCTAACCTAACCTAACCTAACCTAACCTAACCTAACCTAACCTAACCTAACCTAACCTAACCTAACCTAACCTAACCTAACCTAACCTAACCTAACCTAACCTAACCTAACCTAACCTAACCTAACCTAACCTAACCTAACCTAACCTAACCTAACCTAACCTAACCTAACCTAACCTAACCTAACCTAACCTAACCTAACCTAACCTAACCTAACCTAACCTAACCTAACCTAACCTAACCTAACCTAACCTAACCTAACCTAACCTAACCTAACCTAACCTAACCTAACCTAACCTAACCTAACCTAACCTAACCTAACCTAACCTAACCTAACCTAACCTAACCTAACCTAACCTAACCTAACCTAACCTAACCTAACCTAACCTAACCTAACCTAACCTAACCTAACCTAACCTAACCTAACCTAACCTAACCTAACCTAACCTAACCTAACCTAACCTAACCTAACCTAACCTAACCTAACCTAACCTAACCTAACCTAACCTAACCTAACCTAACCTAACCTAACCTAACCTAACCTAACCTAACCTAACCTAACCTAACCTAACCTAACCTAACCTAACCTAACCTAACCTAACCTAACCTAACCTAACCTAACCACAGACAATATTTTAAATTTCGCGCTAAAACATTTTTATTTGTCGCGAATTAATTTTCTTTAGGTGCCTATAGTTATAATAAGTAGTAGTAATAAGCGGACACCTAATATTATTCGTGTTTTAACACGATTACTTAGCATTTTTCAAAATTAATTCAAACATTGACATTTTTAGTAGTTTTTATTCGATATTTGGCAATTTTCGGTGGATTTCTCTGCTTCTTTCTGCTGGAACACGATCGCCTGGGGCGCCCGCGTGGACCTGCAAAAGAAAAACACTGAAATTAGCACATTAAAAATTAAAAAATCGCCCTCCCACCCACCCGGTCCGCATTTACTACGTAAAGTTGCGTCAATTTCGACAGACCAAAACTTGTTTTTGACCTATTTACTTCTGGTTTTCAACAGAATCACTGACGTTACCTTAGGAAAGGTAACTTATTTTATTTTAGCGACGCTTACGACTACGTAATTAATTTTAAGTTAGTTTTAGTATATACAATTTGACAAAATCATTAACAAATTATTAACATTTTACAACTTATACAATTTTACATTAGATTCATTCCCTTATCCCCTATTTTTAGTGTCCCCCAAATTCAAACACCATGTTTGGTTTTCGCACCCCGTCGAAAGGCTCCAAGCCCTCTCAAGAACCCCCACGTAGGATCTCAACTGGCACACCACCAACAGTGCCAGTGAGTGAGCGGCCCACGTCGAGCGTTCGGAGAAGCATCGGGGAGTGGGAGTCTGGCAGAGCGGACCCACTCACCCCAACTTCTCCGAAAAAGGTTGCGCCGGTGGAACCCCCGAAGCCGAAAAAGGTGCTTTCGCAGGGAAGTAAAGTGGCTGCGAAGGCACCTGTAGAAGCTTCGGGGAGTCCACCGACTCAACCTAAATACACCAGTCGCTTGGCGGAGGCCAAGGCCTGTCTGACCAAGGCCAAGCTCAACCTCGGCAACTCCCGGAACATAAAGACGGAGATAAAAACCGAGGTGCTACACGCGATTGAGAGACTGTATCAGTTAGTTAAGGAGTCAGAAAGTGACAGTGGAAAGGTTAATAAGAAAGCTGAGGGATCGGAAAAGGATAGAGTGCCGGAAAAGGAGCCAGTGAAGGAAAAGAGCAAGGAAGAGATAGACCTGATAGAAAAATTAGAAGAACATGCAAAGCTCATACGAGAAAACAGCGAAAGAATGACAAAGCTACAGGAGAAAATGGACGAACATCAAGAAAGGGTTGAGAAACAATCGTACGCGAGTGTAGTAGCGGCTCAGCCCGGAAGGCAGCTTCCTGAGCGGGCCGCACTATACTCGGTGATTGTGACCTCGAAAGATGAGGAGGAAAAAGGAGATTTAGTTTTGGAGAGGATAAGAAATACGATTAAGGCAAAGGAAGGAGGAATTGAAATAGAGAACATCAGGAAAGCAAAGGATAGAAAAGTAATAGTTGGATGTAAAACGGAAGAAGAAAGACAGAAGGTTAAGGAACGGCTAAGGGGTGCGGAAAAGTATCTAACCGTTGAGGAAATTAGGAACAAGAATCCATTGGTTATAATAAAAAATGTATTTAAATTTAATAGTGACGAAGATATAATTAATTCCCTTTGGCAACAAAATTCAAAAATTTTAAAAGATTTAGGAAAAACCGACAACAAAATTGATATCGTCTATAAAAAGACGAGCAGAAACCCTCAGACGCATCACGTCGTCATGAGAGTGTCTCCCGCAGTATGGCAGCGCCTGGTCCACGCTGGGACCGTCGTCATAGACCTCCAGCGAGTACAAGTGGCTGACCAGTCTCCACTTGTACAATGCTCGCTGTGTCTGGGCTATGGCCACGGACGACGGTTCTGCGTGGAGACCACCGTCAAGTGCAGCCACTGCGGGGGGCCTCACATGAGGACGGAGTGCGCCGATTGGCTCGCCGGTGCGACCCCTTCCTGCTGCAACTGTTTGCACGCAAAGGCTGACAAGGCAGATCACAGCGCCTTCAGTCCTGAGTGTGCAATCAGGAGGAAGTGGGACGCACTGGCCAGGGCCACAATAGCCTACCACTGCTAAAGTGGCCCCAGGCAGTGAGATATGCGATCAACACCACTACCACCGATGTGCCAAGAAAAAAGCTGTCCAAGTAAACGGTCTGGGCCATGTTGAACATGGGCCGCCGATTACCCCTGAAATGCAAAAAATGCACTCGATGGGAAGAGCCTCGGGGGCACAAAAGAGAAGAGTGGCCATAAACTGTAACATAGTAAGTAATAATAGTATAAGTAAACAATTAATAATTAGTTATATAAGTCTTGTTGGCCGTTATATATTAAAATATATAAACCAAACAGCAATAATTTTAAGCATAGTACTAATAAAAAACAGTAAAATAGGATATTAAAAAACCAGAAAACAACAAAAACAGATACTTTATAAAAATAGTTTGTATAATAGTTAAAAATTTAATAATTAGTCTTAAGTTGTAAGTAAAAACACGTTAGTAAATAATTTTAGATTAAAAACACGTTAGATAGTAAACACATTAGTAAAACTGAACAGTAATTATAATCTCGATATCTGAACTAGTAAGTATTTGAACATAAAATATAGATAAAATTAGCACAAAATAGATATAAAAATTTAAGTCAAAATTTACATTAGCTATTTTTTTTAGAAAAACAATCTTTGATATAAAATGAATAAAACAGTATTAAAAAGGACTCGGCTTTATGGCTGGGGGACACTGTAATACCGATAGAACGGTATTGTTCTAAAAAAAAAAAAAAAAAAAAAAACCTAACCTAACCTAACCTAACCTAACCTAACCTAACCTAACCTAACCTAACCTAACCTAACCTAACCTAACCTAACCTAACCTAACCTAACCTAACCTAACCTAACCTAACCTAACCTAACCTAACCTAACCTAACCTAACCTAACCTAACCTAACCTAACCAAAAAATTAATTCAAACTTTGACATTTTTAGTAGTTTTTATTCGATATTTGGCAATTTTCGGTGGATTTCTCTGCTTCTTTCTGCTGGAACACGATCGCCTGGGGCGCCCGCGTGGACCTGCAAAAGAAAAACAGCGAAATTAGCACATTTAAAATTAAAAAATCGCCCTCCCACCCACCCGGTCCGCATTTACTACGTAAAGTTGCATCAATTTCGACAGACCGAAATCCGTATTTGACGTATTTACTTCTGGATTTCACCAGAATTACGGACGTTACCTTAGGAAAGGTAAATAATTTTAATTTTAGTGACGCTTACGACTACGTAATTAATTTTAAGTTAGTTTTAGTATATACAATTTGACAAAATCATTAACATTTTACAACTTATACAATTTTACATTAGATTCATTCCCTTATCCCCTATTTTTAGTGTCCCCCAAATTCAAACACCATGTTTGGTTTTCGCACCCCGTCGAAAGGCTCCAAGCCCTCGCAAGAGCCCCCCCGTAGGATCTCAACTGGCACACCACCAGCAGTGCCAGTGAGTGAGCGGGCCACGTCGAGCGTTCGGAGAAGCATCGGGGAGTGGGAGTCTGGCAGAGCGGACCCACTCACCCCAACTTCTCCGAAAAAGGTTGCGCCGGTGGAACCCCCGAAGTCGAAAAAGGTGCTTTCGCAGGGAAGTAAAGTGGCTGCGAAGTTACCTGTGGAAGCTTCGGGGAGTCCACCGACTCAGCCTAAATACACCAGTCGCTTGGCGGAGGCCAAGGCCTGTCTCACCAAGGCCAAGCTCAATCTGGGGAACTCCAGAAACATCAAGACGGAGATCAAAACCGAGGTGCTACACGCAATCGAAAGATTGTATCACCTAGTGAAGGAGTCGGAAAGTGACAGTGGAAAGATGAATAAGAAAGATGAGGGATTAGAAAAAGAAAGAGAAAAGCCGGAGCCAGTGAAGGAAATGAGAAAGGAAGAAAAAGTCCTCATAGAAAAAATGGAAGAGCATGCAAAGCTAATAAGAGAAAACAGCGACAGAATGAAAAAGCTACAGGAAAAAATGGATGACCAACAGGAAAGAATTGACAGGCAATCGTACGCAAGTGTAGTAGCGGCTCAGCCCGGAAGGCAGCTTCCTGAGCGGGCCGCACTATACTCCGTCATTGTAACCTCGAAGGACGAGACTGAAAAAGGAGATGAAGTTTTGGGAAGAATACGCGATACGATCAAGGCGAAGAAAGGAGGAGTTGAAATTGAAAACATCAGGAAGGCAAAGGACAGAAAAGTAATAGTAGGATGTAAAACGGAAGAGGAAAGGCAGAAAGTTAAAGACCGGCTAAGGGGTGCGGAAAAATACCTAAACGTGGAAGAAATAAAAAACAAGAATCCATTAGTGATCATCAAAAATGTATTTACCTTCAACAGTGATCAGGACATCATCGATTCAATTTGGCAACAAAATTCTAAACTTCTAAAAAATTTAAACAAAACCGAAAATAAAATTGAAATAGTATATAAAAAGAAAACTAGGAACCCTCAGACGCATCACGTCGTCATGAGAGTGTCCCCCGCAGTATGGCAGTGCCTGGTCCACGCTGGGACTGTCGTCATAGACCTCCAGCGAGTACAAGTGGCTGACCAGTCTCCACTTGTGCAATGCTCGCTGTGTCTGGGCTATGGCCACGGACGACGGTTCTGCGTGGAGACCACCGTAAAGTGCAGCCACTGCGGGGGGCCTCACATGAGGACGGAGTGCGCCGATTGGCTCGCCGGTGCGACCCCTTCCTGCTGCAACTGCTTGCACGCAAAGGCTGACAAGGCAGATCACAGCGCCTTCAGTCCTGAGTGTGCAATCAGGAGGAAGTGGGACGCACTGGCCAGGGCCACAATAGCCTACCACTGCTAAAGTGGCCCCAGGCAAAGAGATTAGCGTCCAACACCGCTACCACCGAAGTGCCAATAAAACAGCTATACAAGTAAACGGTCTGGGCCATGTTGAACATGGGCCGCCGTTTACTCCTGTAATAAAGCACTCGATGGGGAAAGCCTCAGGGGCACAAAAGAGAAAAGTGGCCATAAACTGTAACATAGTAAATAATAATAGTATAAGTAAACAATTAATCATTAGTTATATAAGACTTGTTGGCCGTTATATATTAATATATATAATCCAAACAGCAATAATATAAGCATAGTATTAAGAAAAAACAGTAAAATAGGATATTAAAAAACTCTGAAAAAACAACAAAAACATTTAATAAAATAGTATAAAAACAATAAATATGTAATAAAATAGTCTTAAGATTGAAGTAAAACACGTTCGTAAGTAATTATT
>CAKOBJ010000011.1:30000-36909 GCA_932527185.1 Ecliptopera silaceata
TAACCTAACCTAACCTAACCTAACCTAACCTAACCTAACCTAACCTAACCTAACCTAACCTAACCTAACCTAACCTAACCTAACCTAACCTAACCTAACCTAACCTAACCTAACCTAACCTAACCTAACCTAACCTAACCTAACCTAACCTAACCTAACCTAACCTAACCTAACCTAACCTAACCTAACCTAACCTAACCTAACCTAACCTAACCTAACCTAACCTAACCTAACCTAACCTAACCTAACCTAACCTAACCTAACCTAACCTAACCTAACCTAACCTAACCTAACCTAACCTAACCTAACCTAACCTAACCTAACCTAACCTAACCTAACCTAACCTAACCTAACCTAACCTAACCTAACCTAACCTAACCTAACCTAACCTAACCTAACCTAACCTAACCTAACCTAACCTAACCTAACCTAACCTAACCTAACCTAACCTAACCTAACCTAACCTAACCTAACCTAACCTAACCTAACCTAACCTAACCTAACCTAACCTAACCTAACCTAACCTAACCTAACCTAACCTAACCTAACCTAACCTAACCTAACCTAACCTAACCTAACCTAACCTAACCTAACCTAACCTAACCTAACCTAACCTAACCTAACCTAACCTAACCTAACCTAACCTAACCTAACCTAACCTAACCTAACCTAACCTAACCTAACCTAACCTAACCTAACCTAACCTAACCTAACCTAACCTAACCTAACCTAACCTAACCTAACCTAACCTAACCTAACCTAACCTAACCTAACCTAACCTAACCTAACCTAACCTAACCTAACCTAACCTAACCTAACCTAACCTAACCTAACCTAACCTAACCTAACCTAACCTAACCTAACCTAACCTAACCTAACCTAACCTAACCTAACCTAACCTAACCTAACCTAACCTAACCTAACCTAACCTAACCTAACCTAACCTAACCTAACCTAACCTAACCTAACCTAACCTAACCTAACCTAACCTAACCTAACCTAACCTAACCTAACCTAACCTAACCTAACCTAACCTAACCTAACCTAACCTAACCTAACCTAACCTAACCTAACCTAACCTAACCTAACCTAACCTAACCTAACCTAACCTAACCTAACCTAACCTAACCTAACCTAACCTAACCTAACCTAACCTAACCTAACCTAACCTAACCTAACCTAACCTAACCTAACCTAACCTAACCTAACCTAACCTAACCTAACCTAACCTAACCTAACCTAACCTAACCTAACCTAACCTAACCTAACCTAACCTAACCTAACCTAACCTAACCTAACCTAACCTAACCTAACCTAACCTAACCTAACCTAACCTAACCTAACCTAACCTAACCTAACCTAACCTAACCTAACCTAACCTAACCTAACCTAACCTAACCTAACCTAACCTAACCTAACCTAACCTAACCTAACCTAACCTAACCTAACCTAACCTAACCTAACCTAACCTAACCTAACCTAACCTAACCTAACCTAAGCTAACCTAACCTAACCTAACCTAACCTAACCTAACCTAACCTAACCTAACCTAACCTAACCTAACCTAACCTAACCTAGCCTAACCTAACCTAACCTAACCTAACCTAACCTAACCTAACCTAACCTAACCTAACCTAACCTAACCTAACCTAACCTAACCTAACCTAACCTAACCTAACCTAACCTAACCTAACCTAACCTAACCTAACCTAACCTAACCTAACCTAACCTAACCTAACCTAACCTAACCTAACCTAACCTAACCTAACCTAACCTAACCTAACCTAACCTAACCTAACCTAACCTAACCTAACCTAACCTAACCTAACCTAACCTAACCTAACCTAACCTAACCTAACCTAACCTAACCTAACCTAACCTAACCTAACCTAACCTAACCTAACCTAACCTAACCTAACCTAACCTAACCTAACCTAACCTAACCTAACCTAACCTAACCTAACCTAACCTAACCTAACCTAACCTAACCTAACCTAACCTAACCTAACCTAACCTAACCTAACCTAACCTAACCTAACCTAACCTAACCTAACCTAACCTAACCTAACCTAACCTAACCTAACCTAACCTAACCTAACCTAACCTAACCTAACCTAACCTAACCTAACCTAACCTAACCTAACCTAACCTAACCTAACCTAACCTAACCTAACCTAACCTAACCTAACCTAACCTAACCTAACCTAACCTAACCTAACCTAACCTAACCTAACCTAACCTAACCTAACCTAACCTAACCTAACCTAACCTAACCTAACCTAACCTAACCTAACCTAACCTAACCTAACCTAACCTAACCTAACCTAACCTAACCTAACCTAACCTAACCTAACCTAACCTAACCTAACCTAACCTAACCTAACCTAACCTAACCTAACCTAACCTAACCTAACCTAACCTAACCTAACCTAACCTAACCTAACCTAACCTAACCATTCCGCTCCCAACCGTGGTCGAGAGCGCTGCTAAAAACAGCCGCTCCACGCTCGAAAAAATCGGAAAAATAGCTATATACGCGTTTTACACCAGTGCGATACGTCAAAAGTTGCGGAATCACGAGGCGCACCTACTCGTGAAAACCGCGCATCGCGAAGTGAAGTGTACGCGAAGATATAAGCGTTTAAGTGCAATTTTGTGATTTTTCCAAGTTTCAAAGTGAATTATCTTTGATTTATCAGCGACGACCCCCAAATTTTTTGGTGCCTTAGGAAAGGCCTTCTGGAGATCTACGGATTGACACCTTTTGCCGATTTTTAGCGCGGAGATATCGGCAAAAAAACAAAAACCACGTGGCCACGAGGTCATACTTCCAGAACAGCTGGAACAAATCTGGAAACGAGGCTACGTGGACTTTTTGGACGACACCCCGGAGGCACCGGCAGATTTGAGAAAAGTTAAGTTTTGACAATTTTATAGACATTTAAAGTTTTAGTGCATTTTCAAAAATTAATAACTCTTTCTAGAGATCTGTGACATACACTTTTTTGTGTTCTAAATTGTAGACATTTAGGTCCTCTACCTATAATAAAAAATTGGACACTAGTTTATCAACTAGTTTTTTAAATATTAAATTTTTAAATTTTCGGTGTGCCATGAGGTACCCTCAAAATAAGAGTTAGATTTTTAGTTATAATTTATTTTAATAGTGCATATTTAGTAGGTACTTTCTGTATTTTTTGTTTTTAATTAGGACCAAAATTGAATTTTTTACAAAATGTTTTGTAAAATTTTATTGTTTTTTATGTTTTAAAAATCGGGGGTTGTAAATTGTGACAATTGGTGGAGCGCATTAGATCGGGGTTAAAAAACCCTTTAATTCAAGCCCAAACACGGGGGGTTTTGATCAAAAATTGTGGAAGTTGGATTTTGGTCGGCCATCTTGTCCGCCATATTAGATTTTTAAAAGTCTTGTAACTTGAGTATTTGTCGTCCGATTTCCACGGGATTTTTTGTGACGAGATCGTCCCGGCCGTTGCTATTCTGCTATCTAATAAAAAGCTCTAGGTAGAGCAAAATTTTCACCATCACTTTTGACCAGCGGAAACGATAGGCTGCCACGATTTCGATCATACACCGAAAACCCCAGTGCGCTACGACCGAAATTGAAGGAGTAGCGGTAGTTTTAAGTTTCAGCGGCCATTGTGGCCGCCATCTTGAAAAGTTGTAAAGTCTCGTATCTCTCGAACGGAAGCTCGTATCGCTACGGGATTTTTTGCATACAGCTTGTAATCGTATGACCTATTACGTCGCATATAAGGACTGACTCTAGGTAGAGCCAAAACCTCTTTTTGACAAAAACTGTTTCTGCCGTTTTACACTCTAGTCAGTAAAGCAAACCGACCCTCCTATCGACTAAAAAGCCCAAATACCTAGGTAGAGTCAGCAACTCTACATAGAGCAGATATAAAAACAAGCAGTTAGGATAGTTAAAATCTACAATACTTACCTGAGTATCGAATACACGGTCCATCAGTGTTGCGCGCTGTGTCGGTCGGTGCTGGAAGCTGCATCTGAAACAGAAAACACAATTAGAATAAGAAATTAATATTTACAAATAGGAACATTTTTATCATTTTATTTTATATATTGTATTTACAACTTTTACAAATTTTTTAATCTTTTATAAATTGTACTTGACGTGCCTCTGGCGTAAGCAAACAAGATGTTTGGAATACGCACACCCGCGAAAAAAGTGAAGCCCAGTGACAGAGATGCTGAATCTCAAAAATCCCCGGATCGGACTGAGCAGGCAGGACCTTCTCAAGAAGGACTAGAGTCGACCCAGAGTTCGAACGTTCGACGCAGTATTGGAGAATGGGAGGCTGGAAAGTCGGAGCCACAACCGCTCAAAACTCCTACCCCTCCAAAAAAGACCGCTGCCCCGAGCAAACCTAAGCCAAGAGCATTGGTGTCGCAAGAGGGAAAAGTGACAACCCGCAGACTATCGGTGGAAGTTGTCGGAAGCCCTCCGAGGCCAGAAAAACAGAAGTACGCGAATAGGACATCGGAGGCAAAAGCGTGGCTTACTAAGGCGAAACAGCATCTGAACAACTCCAGAAACCTCCGGACCGACATAAAAACCGAGGTCACACAAGCCGTAGAGCGTCTGTATGAGTTAGTGAAGGAAGGGGAAACAGGAAGTACGCGTGAAAAGGTGCCGAACAAAGAACTAGGAAAAGTGAAAGAGCAAGAAAACATCCAGGAAGAAGAAGACCTTAGAAAAGTGATAGAAAAGCATACTAAACTGCTCAGAGAAAACAATGAAAAGATGGAGAGCCTGAAAGATGCTATGGATAAACAAAAAGAGATCCTGGAGAAAACCACATACGCGAGCGTAGCAGCAGCTGGCCAGCCCAGGAGACAACCCTGCGAGCAGGCTGTGCTCCACTCTGTAGTGGTGACCTCCAAGGATGAGAAGGACTCAGGAGATGAAGTCTTAAACAAGATAAGAGAGGCGGTGAATGCTAAGGATGGCTGGGTAACAGTGGACAGAGTCAGGAAGGCGAAAGACAGGAAGGTCATTGTGGGATGCAGGACACAAGAGGAAAGGCAAAAGATCAAGGAAAGACTCGGGAAATCGGAGACCCACCTCAATGTCGAGGACATAAAGAACAAGGATCCACTCCTGATCCTTAGGGACGTTCTACAGTTTAACAGCGACGAAGACGTCCTAAACGCCCTAAGGAATCAGAACGAGAACATTTTCCAGGGACTCGACAAAGAGGATAACAGGGTTGAAATCCGATACAGGAAACCCGCAAGGAACCAGCACATCTGCCACATAGTCCTGAAAGTATCTCCCAAGATATGGAATCGCATGATGGACGCGGGAGATGTCCGCATTGACCTTCAAAGGATTAGAGTGGCGGACCAGTCACCTTTGGTCCAGTGCTCGATGTGCCTGGCATATGGACACGGGAGGCGCTTTTGTAAGACCGCGGTCGAAAAATGCAGTCACTGCGGAGGGCCTCATATGAAGTCGGACTGCGCCGACTGGCTGGCCGGAGCGCCCCCGTCATGCTGCAACTGCCGGCATGCGAAACTGGACAGAACTGAGCATAACGCATTTTCGCAGGAGTGCCCAGTGCGCAGAAAATGGGATGCATTGGCCCGAGCTACCATAGCGTACTGTTAAGGGCACCCCCAGCAACACAATGGCAACCACCTCGGGCGCCCCAACCAACGAAAAGCGTTACCTTGTCATCCAAGCTAATCTACAGCGCAAAAACTTGGCAACAGATGAGTTGATGATCGAAGCCGATAAAAGGAGAGCAGCTCTTGCGCTGCTGCAGGAACCATATGTGGGTGGAGTAAAGAGAATGAAGGAGTATCGAGGATCGAGAATCTTCCAGAGCACTAGTCAAGGAGAAGGGACTGTAAAAGCGGCTATTGTGGTTTTCGATCATAGCCTGGACGTCATACAGTTCCCAGAATTTACCACAAACAACATCGTGGTGGTAAAGATCCGAACTAGTGCCTGGGAGATCTCAGTGATCTCTTTCTATTTTGAACCAGACCTACCGATAGAGCCGTACCTGCAGCAGCTCAAGAAAATAGAGGGAAGGCTCGGACCGAAGAGACTCATCATGGGAGGAGATTCCAATGCAAAGAACGTTTGGTGGGGTAGTCCAAAAATAGACCATAGGGGTGTAGACATGTCAGGAGCCATTGAGGACATGAGCTTGCAGGTGCTCAACAACGGAGATTTGCCCACTTTCGACACAATCAGAGGAGGGAAGACGTATTCCAGCTACGTAGACATAACGGCTAGCTCCCTAGACATGTTAGATTTGGTGGAAGATTGGAAGGTCAGAGATGACTTGACTAGCTCGGACCACAACGGCATCACGTTCAGCATAAGACTTCGAAAAGCTGTAGGAATCAATATAACAAGAACCACTAGAATCTATAACACCAAAAAGGCTAATTGGAGTCAGTTTCATGAGAAACTGGCCCAATTAACAATAGAGAATAACCTAAATACGATAGAAATAGATAAAATAGAAAACAAAATAGACATAGATAAATTAGTAGAAAAATACACAAACACCATAACACAAACATGCACAAACACTATACCTAAAAAGAAAATGAATGAAGTACTTACCATGCCGTGGTGGTCCGAGGAGCTCGCCGATCTGAAGAAGACAGCCAACACCATGAAGAGGAGAATAAAGTGCGCCGCGCCGGTCCGAAGAAAGAAAGTCGTTGATGAGTACCTGCAAGCAAAACAAAAGTATGAGAATGAAGTTCAAATATCAAAAATAGAAAGTTGGAAGGGTTTCTGTGAAAGGCAAGATAAGGAAAGCATGTGGGAAGGGATATATAGGGTCATAGGAAGGACTAGGAAAAGGGAAGAGGATCTACCGCTAGTTGACAAAAACGGTA
>OW052219.1:0-17539 GCA_932527185.1 Ecliptopera silaceata
AATATAATCAGAATTTTATTAGGATGAGATGGATTAGGGTTAGTCTCTTATTGTTTAGTTATTTATTATCAAAATTTAAAATCTTTTAATGCTGGAATATTAACTGCGTTATCTAATCGTATTGGGGATGTTTTAATTTTAATAGTTATTTGTTGAATAATAAATTATGGAAGTTGAAATTATATTTTTTATTTAGAGTTTATAAAAAATGATTTTAGAATGCAATTAATTTCATTTATGGTAATTATAGCTGCTATAACAAAAAGTGCTCAAATTCCTTTTAGTTCTTGATTACCTGCTGCAATAGCTGCTCCAACTCCTGTATCTTCCTTAGTTCATTCATCGACTTTAGTGACTGCTGGTGTTTATTTATTAATTCGATTTAATATTTTATTAGTAGATACTATTTTTTTAAAAATATTATTACTTTTATCTAGATTAACAATATTCATAGCCGGTATTTCAGCGAATTATGAATTTGACTTAAAAAAAATTATTGCTTTGTCAACTTTAAGTCAATTAGGGTTAATAATGAGAATTTTAAGAATAGGAATTCCATTATTAGCTTTTTTTCACCTTCTCACGCATGCTATATTTAAAGCTTTATTATTTATATGTGCTGGAGTTGTTATTCACATAATAAATGATACTCAAGATATTCGATTTATGGGAGGAATTAGACTTTATATTCCTATAACTTGTTTATGTATAAATATTTCTAATATAGCTTTATGTGGTATTCCATTTTTATCTGGATTTTATTCAAAAGATTTAATTTTAGAAATGATAAGATTTAGAAATTTTAATTTTTTAATTTTTTTTTTATATTATATTTCTACTGGATTAACAATGTTTTATACTATCCGTTTAACAATATATTTAATAATTAATGATTTTAATTTAATTGGAGTTTTTAATTTATATGATGAAGATTATGTAATGTTAAAAAGAATAATAGTATTATTATTTATAAGTTTATTAAGAGGTAGAATATTAATATGATTAATTTTTTATTATCCTTATATAATTTATTTACCTTTTAATATAAAAATAATAGTTATTTATGTGAGATTCATTGGTGCAATAATAGGATTTATTATTAGTCAAATGAGAATTTATTCGATAAATAAATTTTTAAAAACTTATGATGTGAGATTTTTTTTATGTGTGATATGATTTTTACCTAACTTAAGAACTTATGGTATTGTTTATTATTATTTAAATTATGGTCAAAAATTAATAAAAAATATTGATTTAGGCTGAAGTGAATTATATAGTGGGTGGGGAATATTTAAAATTGTAAAAAATTATTCTATTTTTTATAATAATTTTCAAATAAATAATTTTAAAATTTATTTATTTAGATTTATTTTATGAATTATAATTTTTTTATTTATTTATATTATTTAATATTTAAATAGCTTATAATTTAGAGCATAATATTGAAGATATTAAGGAAATAATTTTATTTTTAAATAATTAATATAATTTATAAAAAAAAGTTTTTTATTTTTACGATGAAAATGTAATGTTTTTTTTTTAAACTATATAAATATAATATATATATATATATATATATATATATATATATATATATATATTATTAAAATAAAGAAATATTAATGGAATTTAACCACTAAAAATCAAGTTAGCAGCTTAATTTTAGACATTATATTTCTTTAATTGGAATTATTATTCAATTTTATCATTAACAGTGATATACCTCTTTTTGGTTTCAATTAATTATTATAAATAAGGAGTTTTTACTCTATCTTTTAAGTCGAAATTAAATGCAATAAGTTGCTTCTTATTTATTTGTTGTTTTATTTCATTTTTTTTTTTTATTAAAATAAGATAAATTATTAAAATAATATTTTTTGAATGCAAATCAAATGTTTTGGGTTAAACTATAATCCTAATAACTATGTTATTTAATTTATATTTATTAATATATATATATATATATATATATTAATTAATTAATTAGTTCAATTTAATATATTTTGATTTCATTCATGATAAAGTCCTAATAATAAAATACAAATAAAAAAAAAACTAATTTTTATTCATAAAAAAAAATTTACTAAATTAAATAATTTAATAATTGGAAAAATTAAAGCAATTTCTACATCAAAAATTAGAAAAATTATTGTAATTAAAAAAAAATGTAAAGAAAAAGGAATTCGCGCGGAGGATTTAGGATCAAATCCACATTCAAATGGAGAACATTTTTCACGATCTAAAAATGATTTTTTTGATAAAATAATTGATAAAAATATTATAATATTGGAAATAATAAAGATAATAACTGATATAATTGTTATAAAAATAATTATTTATATTAAAAAAAATTAAACTTTTTGATTGGAAGTCAAATATACTAAATATATTATATAAATAATTAATTACCTCATCAGTAAATAGAAATATAAAGAAATAATCAAACTACATCTACAAAGTGTCAATATCATGCTGCAGCTTCAAATCCAAAATGATGGTTATTAGAAAAATGACTTTTTAAGTGGCGAATTAAACACACAACTAAAAATAATGTTCCAATTATTACATGTAAACCATGGAATCCTGTAGCCATAAAAAATGTAGAACCATAAATACTATCTGCAATAGTAAAAGGAGCTTCAATATATTCATAAGCTTGAAGAATAGTAAAATAAATCCCTAATAATACAGTTAAAAATAAGCTTTGCTTACATTGATCAAAATTATTTTCTATTAAAGCATGATGAGCTCAAGTAACAGTCACTCCTGATCTAATTAAAATAATAGTATTTAATAAAGGAATTTGGAAAGGATTAAAAGGAATAATTCCTTTAGGGGGTCATATAGAACCAATTTCAATGTTAGGTGATAAACTTCTATGAAAAAAAGCTCAAAAAAAAGATAAAAAAAAAAAAATTTCTGATACAATAAATAAAATTATTCCTCATCGGAGTCCTTTTGTTACTAAAATAGTATGTTTACCTTGGAAAGTTCCTTCTCGGCAAATGTCTCGTCATCATTGAAATATAGTTAAAATAACAATAATATACCCAATAATTAATAAACTTATATCAAAATCATGGAATCATTTAACTATTCCTGACACTAAAGTCAAGGTTCCAATAGCACCTGTCAAAGGTCAAGGACTATAATCTACTAAATGAAATGGATGATTAAAATTTATTTTCATTTGTTAATTAACTTCACTAGAATATAAAGTTCTTAAAATAGCAATTACATACGATTGAATTACAGCTACTGCAGATTCTAAAATTAATAATAAAATTTGAATAATAACTAAAATGATAATTAAATAAGAAGGAAAATTAGGTCCAGTTCCTCTTAATAATGTTATTAATAAATGACCTGCAATTATATTAGCTGTTAAACGAACAGCTAAAGTTCCTGGGCGAATAATATTTCTAATAGTTTCAATTAATACTATAAAAGGTATTAAAATTGTAGGAGTACCTTGAGGAATTATATGAATAAATATATGTTGATAATTATTAATTCATCCATATAATATAAAACTTAATCATAAAGGTAAAGAAATAGATAATGTAAGAGTTAAATGTCTAGTACTTGTAAAAATATAAGGAAAAAGGCCTAAAAAATTATTAAATAAAATAAATGTAAAAAGAGAAATAAAAATAAAAGTTGATCCATTAAAATAATTATTTTTTAATAAAGTTTTAAATTCATTATGTAATTTAATTAGAATGAAATTTCATAATATAAAATGACGGTTAGGAATTAATCAAAAAGTATAAGGTAAAAATAATAATCCTAAAGTAGTTCTTAATCAATTTAAGGGTAAGTTAAACAAATTAGTAGTTGGGTCAAAAATTGAAAATAAATTACTTATCATTTTCAATTATAATTTTTTTTTAAAATTTTAGAATTAAAATTTTTATTATTACTAAAATTAAAATTTATTACATAATAATTTATAATATTAAAAATAATAAAGATAAATACAAATAAAAAAAAAGAAATTAATCAATTAATTGGTATTATTTGAGGAATAAAAGAATATTACTTAAGTAATAATTTAAATTTGACATATTTATGTTATGAAATTAACTAATTCTTTCCATTAAGAGTAGTTGTTAGATTACTATGAAATGGTTTAAGAGACCAATACTTACTTTCAGTCACTTAATGATGAATAATTATTAATTCAATTAATAAAGTTTTTTATAGAAATACTTTCAATTACAATGGGTATAAATCTATGATTTGCTCCACAAATTTCTGAGCATTGCCCAAAATAAATTCCAGGACGATTAATATAGAAATTAGTTTGATTAAGTCGTCCAGGGTTAGCATCAACTTTGACTCCTAAAGATGGAATAGTTCAAGAATGAATTACATCTGTAGCTGTTACTATAATTCGAATTTGATTATTTATAGGGATAATAATACGATTATCAACATCTAATAAACGAAAATTATTTTTATTAAGTTCATTACTTGGAATTATATAAGAATCAAATTCAATATTATGAAAATCAGAATATTCATAACTTCAATATCATTGATGTCCAATAGATTTTAATGTAATTAAAGGATTATTTAATTCATCTAATAAGTACAATAAACGAAGAGAAGGTAGCGCAATAAAAATTAAAGTAATTGCTGGTAAAATAGTTCAAATTAGTTCAATTATTTGTCCTTCTAATAAAAATCGGTTAATATATTTATTAAATAATAAATTAATTATTAAATAACCTACTAAAATAGTAATTATTACTAAAATAATTAAAGTATGATCATGAAAAAAAATAATTTGTTCTATTAAAGGAGATGCTCCATTTTGTAAATTTAAATTAGATCATGTTGCCATTTCTAAAAAAAGGATGATCCTTTATAAATGGGGTTTAAATCCATTACATATAATCTGCCATATTAGAATCTTCTTAAAATAGGTAATTCATTATAAGAATGTTCTGCAGGAGGGAGATTTTGGAATCATTCAATTGAAGATGATATATTTAATGTAAATAAGATTATTCGATGATTAATTATAGATTCTCAAATAATAATTAAAATTAATATAACAGCTAATAAAGAAATATAAGATCCTAATGAAGAAATTATATTTCATGAAATATATGAATCTGGATAATCAGAGTATCGACGAGGTATTCCTGCTAATCCTAAGAAATGTTGAGGAAAGAATGTTAAATTAACACCAATAAATATAACAAAAAATTGGATTTTTAATAAATATGGATTTAAATATAGTCCTGTAAATAAAGGATATCAATGAATAAATCTTCCTAAAATAGCAAATACAGCTCCTATTGATAAAACATAATGAAAGTGAGCTACAACATAATAAGTATCATGAAGAGTAATATCAATAGAAGAATTAGCTAAAATAACTCCTGTTAGACCCCCTACAGTGAATAAAAATACAAATCCTAATCTTCATAAAATTGATGGTGTATAAAGGATTTGAGTTCCATGAAGAGTAGCTAATCAACTAAAAATTTTAATTCCTGTAGGAACTGCAATAATTATAGTTGCTGAGGTAAAGTAAGCTCGAGTATCAATATCTATTCCTACTGTAAATATATGATGAGCTCAAACAATAAATCCTAAAATTCCAATTGCTATTATAGCATAAATTATCCCTAAGCATCCAAAAGTTTCTTTTTTACCTCTTTCTTGCGAGATAATGTGAGAAATTATTCCAAATCCTGGTAGAATTAGAATATAAACTTCTGGGTGTCCAAAAAATCAAAATAAATGTTGGTATAAAATTGGATCTCCTCCTCCTGCAGGGTCAAAAAATGATGTATTTAAATTTCGGTCTGTTAAAAGTATAGTAATTGCTCCAGCTAAAACTGGTAAAGATAATAATAATAAAAATGCTGTAATTCCAACAGCTCAAACAAATAAAGGTAATTGATCAAAAAATATATTATTTAATCGTATGTTAATAATAGTTGTAATAAAATTAATTGCTCCTAAAATAGAAGAAATACCTGCAAGATGTAAGGAAAAAATAGCTAAATCAACAGAACTTCCTCCATGAGCAATATTTGAAGATAAAGGGGGGTAAACTGTTCAACCAGTTCCAGCTCCATTTTCTACAATTCTTCTCGAAATTAGAAGAGTAATAGATGGGGGGAGTAATCAGAATCTTATATTGTTTATTCGTGGGAAAGCCATATCAGGAGCTCCTAGTATCAGGGGTACTAATCAATTACCAAATCCTCCAATTATGATTGGTATAACTATAAAAAAAATTATAATGAAAGCATGAGCTGTTACAATGGTATTATAAATTTGGTCGTCTCCAATTAAAGATCCGGGGTTTCCTAATTCAGCTCGAATTAGTAATCTTAAAGAAGTTCCAATTATACCGGCTCAAATTCCAAAAATAAAATATAAAGTTCCAATATCTTTATGATTTGTTGAATAAAGTCATTTTCGCATTAAATAAAATGGCTGAGATTTAAGCGATAAATTGTAAATTTATTAACGAGAAAGTTCTCTTTTATTAAATTTAAATAAATAGGGGGAAAATTGTCTTATAGTCAAAAAAAATGATATAAAATTGCAAATTTTAAGTTATAAAAAATTATTAAGGCTTAAAGATAATAATTCTTTATAAATAATTTTGAAGATTACTAGTTTCATTTAACTTAAAACCTTCTAAAAAAAAAAAAATGTTCTAAAAATAATTCCTAAAATTGAAATAATAGAAAAAAAATTTATGGTAATAAAAAAATTATTTTTTAAATAAATTTTAAATCATTTTATTTTAAAGTAGTTTATTATAAAAGAAGAATAAATAATACGAATATAAAAAAATAATAAAATTAATCTTCTTATAACAAAAATAAATGTTAATAAATAAAGATTATTTATTATTAAAAAATTAATTACAATTCATTTGGGGAAAAATCCAATAAAGGGGGGTAATCCCCCCAAAGAAAGAAAATTAATTAATAAATTAATTTTAATGATAGGTTTAATATTTACAATAAATAATTGATTTAAAAAAAATATATTTAAAAAATAAAATAAAAAGCATATAATAGAAATTAAAAATGTATATATAGTTAAATAAAATATTCATAAATTTTCTCTAATGATAATTGATGAAATTATTCAACCTAGGTTGTTAATTGAAGAAAAAGCTATTATTTTTCGTAAAGAAGTTTGATTTAAACCTCCAATAGCTCCAATTATTATATTCATAATAATTGAAAAAATTAATAAATTTATATTAAAATAATATGACAATAAAATTATAGGGGTAATTTTTTGTCAAGTTATTAAAATAAAATTATTAAATCAAGATAAACCTTCAACAATATTGGGGAATCAAAAATGGAATGGGGCGGATCCTATTTTTATTAATATTGAAGAATTAATTATAATTGATATAAAATTATTAATTTCAAAATTATTAAATATAATTATTTTTAAAATAATGCAAAATAAAAAGTTAATTGATGCAATTGATTGAGTTAAAAAATATTTTAAGGAAGCTTCAGAAGATAATAAATTATTAGATCTAGAAATTAGGGGAATAAAACTTATTAAATTAATTTCTAACCCAATTCAAGCTCCAAATCATGAATTGGAAGAAATAGAAATTATAGTTCTAAATATAAGAATAAATATAAAAAATATTTTATTTGAATTAATATTAAAAATAATATAAAATAACTACTACTGTAGTTTTAATGAATGAATTCATTATTAATGTTTATTATATTTTAGTGTAAGATGCACTTTAATTTTTGATATTAAAAGATATAGTTTAATTCTATAAAATATAATAAAGGTAGAATACTACTTAATTTATCCTATCAGAATAATCCTTTAATCAGGCACTTTATTATTTTAAAAAAAAGGTGTTTTCTTTATATTTGGGGTATGAACCCAAAAGCTTATGTTAGCTTATTTTTAATTATTTATTATTTAATAGAAAATTTATTACCTACGGTCTAAGAAATTTTTATATAGTTTAAAAATTTAATATTATTAAATTATTAAATATTTAAAATAAATTATTTTTTATAATACATTAAGTTAATAGAAAGATAATCCATAATAATTATTTTAATATTTAGGTATTTAGAATTAATATTAATTGTTTATTCATGAGATTGTATTTATATTCAATATTATAAAGAAAAAAAGAGAAAGATTATTAAAAATTTAATAATTTATAATATTTTTTATAATATAATTAATATTTAATTTTTAATGTTAATTATTAATATTAAAAATTTAATTTTAAAATTTTACATATATGTATATATATAGGGATATATAGATATATATGTATATATATATATATATTCCTATATATATACATATCGTTAATTAACTAAAAATAATAATTTAATAATATTATATAAATTAAATTTTTAATATAATTATATAGTTTAAAAATTTAATATTATTAAATTATTAAATATTTAAAATAAATTATTTTTTATAATACATTAAGTTAATAGAAAGATAATCCATAATAATTATTTTAATATTTAGGTATTTAGAATTAATATTAATTGTTTATTCATGAGATTGTATTTATATTCAATATTATAAAGAAAAAAAGAGAAAGATTATTAAAAATTTAATAATTTATAATATTTTTTATAATATAATTAATATTTAATTTTTAATGTTAATTATTAATATTAAAAATTTAATTTTAAAATTTTACATATATGTATATATATAGGGATATATAGATATATATGTATATATATATATATATTCCTATATATATACATATCGTTAATTAACTAAAAATAATAATTTAATAATATTATATAAATTAAATTTTTAATATAATTATATAGTTTAAAAATTTAATATTATTAAATTATTAAATATTTAAAATAAATTATTTTTTATAATACATTAAGTTAATAGAAAGATAATCCATAATAATTATTTTAATATTTAGGTATTTAGAATTAATATTAATTGTTTATTCATGAGATTGTATTTATATTCAATATTATAAAGAAAAAAAGAGAAAGATTATTAAAAATTTAATAATTTATAATATTTTTTATAATATAATTAATATTTAATTTTTAATGTTAATTATTAATATTAAAAATTTAATTTTAAAATTTTACATATATGTATATATATAGGGATATATAGATATATATGTATATATATATATATATTCCTATATATATACATATCGTTAATTAACTAAAAATAATAATTTAATAATATTATATAAATTAAATTTTTAATATAATTATATAATTTAAAAATTTAATATTATTAAATTATTAAATATTTAAAATAAATTATTTTTTATAATACATTAAGTTAATAGAAAGATAATCCATAATAATTATTTTAATATTTAGGTATTTAGAATTAATATTAATTGTTTATTCATGAGATTGTATTTATATTCAATATTATAAAGAAAAAAAGAGAAAGATTATTAAAAATTTAATAATTTATAATATTTTTTATAATATAATTAATATTTAATTTTTAATGTTAATTATTAATATTAAAAATTTAATTTTAAAATTTTACATATATGTATATATATAGGGATATATAGATATATATGTATATATATATATATATTCCTATATATATACATATCGTTAATTAACTAAAAATAATAATTTAATAATATTATATAAATTAAATTTTTAATATAATTATATAGTTTAAAAATTTAATATTATTAAATTATTAAATATTTAAAATAAATTATTTTTTATAATACATTAAGTTAATAGAAAGATAATCCATAATAATTATTTTAATATTTAGGTATTTAGAATTAATATTAATTGTTTATTCATGAGATTGTATTTATATTCAATATTATAAAGAAAAAAAGAGAAAGATTATTAAAAATTTAATAATTTATAATATTTTTTATAATATAATTAATATTTAATTTTTAATGTTAATTATTAATATTAAAAATTTAATTTTAAAATTTTACATATATGTATATATATAGGGATATATAGATATATATGTATATATATATATATATTCCTATATATATACATATCGTTAATTAACTAGAAATAATAATTTAATAATATTATATAAATTAAATTTTTAATATAATTATATAATTTAAAAATTTAATATTATTAAATTATTAAATATTTAAAATAAATTATTCTTTATAATACATTAAGTTAATAAAAAGATAATTTATAATAATTATTTTAATATTTAGGTATTTAAAATTAATATTAATTGTTTATTCATAAAATTATATTTAATATTATACATAAAAAAAAAAAAAAAAAAATCTAATTAAAAATAGTTTCTAGTAAATAAATTTTTTATGATTTTATGAATTTATTTTAAGTTTATTTTACATATAAATTTTAGTGTTAAGTTTTAATTATTTTAATAATATTTAATTTAATCTTGTAGTAATTAGTATTAAAAAATTTAAGAAATTAAGATTTAGTAATATAAAAATTATTAACCAATTTTGTGCCAGCAGTTGCGGTTATACAAAAATTAAATTAAATTTTCTTGGATTTTAAAAAATATAAATTAAAAATTAAATTAAAAATTAAATTATTAAGTGAAATTTTAATTTAATATAAATTTAAATATAATTTTTTATGATTTTAATAAATTTTTTTTAAAAACTAGGATTAGATACCCTATTATTAAAAGATTAAATTTTGAGTCTGAAATAGTATATGATTATTTATTGAAACTTAAATAATTTGGCGGTATTTTAGTTTATTTAGAGGAATCTGTTTATTAATTGATAATCCACGATTAAATTTACTTAATTTATTATTTTGTATATCGTTGTTAAAAAAATATTTTTTTAAGATAATAATATTTTAAAATTTTAATTAAAAATTAAATCAGATCAAGATGCAGATTATAATTAAGAATATAATGGATTACAATAAATTTATTTAAATGAATTTTAATTTGTAAAAATTAATTGAAAGTGGATTTAAATGTAATTTTATTTAATATAATAAAATGATTTAAAATTAAAATATGTACATATTGCCCGTCACTTTCATATAAAAATTGAAATAAGTCGTAACAAAGTAGAGGTACTGGAAAGTGTTTCTAGAAAGATCAAATTATAGCTTGAAAAAGTATTTCATTTACATTGAAAAGATTATTAATAATATTAATTAATTTGAGGGGAAAAATTAATTGTTTATTATTAATAAAAAAAGTTTTAATTAAAATATTTTAATTGGGGGGTTAAAGTATTTTTAAGAAAAAATTTTTTAATTTATAGTGTATTAGTATTGTGAAAGAATTTTTAAATAATTTAAAAAAAATTATTAAAAAAGTAAATTTAATTTATTGTATCTTGTGTATCAGAGTTTATTAAAAATTTTTAATTATAAATTAATTTCTCGAATTTAAAAGAGTTAATTAATTAGAAAAGTTAATGTAGCAAAATTATTTTTAATAATTAATTAGAAATGAAATGTTAATCGTTTTTAAATATATCTAGTTTTTTCAGAAAAAAATTTAATTTTAAATTTTTTTTAATAAATATTTAATTGATTAATTATTTTAAAAAAAAATTTTATATTTTAGGGGATAAGCTTTAAATTAAAAAGTTATAATTATGATTAATTACATTGAAAATTTTATGATTTAAATTATCAATAAAATTTAATTTATTATAAATAATTTCATTTTAATTAAAATTTAATTTAAATTTAATTTTTTATGGGGAAAAAAAATTGAAATAATTTAAAATTTAGTTATAATGATAAAATTAGTATATTTTATTAAAGAAAAAATATTTATTAATTAATTTAAGTTAATAAAAAGGAATTCGGCAAAAATTTATATTCACTTGTTTATCAAAAACATGTCTTTTAGGAGTAAATTTAAAGTCTAATCTGCCCACTGATTTAATTATTAAAGGGCTGCAGTATATTGACTGTACAAAGGTAGCATAATCATTAGTCATTTAATTGATGACTTGTATGAAAGATTGAATGAAATATATACTGTCTCTTTATTAATTTATAAAACTTAATTTTTTAATTAAAAAGTTAAAATAGATTAAAAAGACGAGAAGACCCTATAGAGTTTTATAAAATAATTTTATTAAAAAATTTTTGTAAATAATAAAAATAAAATAAGATTTTTTATTTTATTGGGGTGATAAAAAAATATAAAAAACTTTTTTTTTTAATTAAAACATAAATAAATGATTTATTGATCCAATTATATTGATTAAAAGAAATAATTACCTTAGGGATAACAGCGTAATTTTTTTTTTTAGTTCAAATAAGAAAAAAAGTTTGCGACCTCGATGTTGGATTAAGATAAAATTTAGATGCAAAAGTTTAAAATTTTGATCTGTTCGATCATTAAAATCTTACATGATCTGAGTTCAAACCGGTGTGAGCCAGGTTGGTTTCTATCTTTTAAGAATAAAAATATTTTAGTACGAAAGGATCAAGTATTTAAATTAAATTTAAAATAAAGAATATTATTAATTTAATTTATTAATAAATTTTTATAAATAAATTAATAAATAAATATATGTATATATATATATATATATACAAGTTATTTTACATTATATAATATGCTATTTTGGCAGAAAAATGTAATGGTTTTAGAAATCATAAATATATAATTTAATTATATAAATAGTAAATGTTTATATATGATTTAATTATAATAGTTATTGGGGTTTTAATTTTAATTTTGGGGGTTTTAATTGGTGTTGCTTTTTTAACTTTATTAGAGCGTAAAGTTTTAGGTTATATTCAAATTCGTAAAGGACCTAATAAGGTAGGTTTTTTAGGGATTTTACAACCTTTTTCAGATGCTATTAAATTATTTACAAAGGAACAAACTTTTTTAATTTATTCTAATTATATTTCTTATTATTTTTCTCCAATTTTAAGATTTATATTGTCCTTAATAATTTGAATATTAATACCTTATTATTTTAATTTATTTAGATTTAATTTGGGGATTATATTTTTTTTTTGTTGTACAAGATTAGGAGTATATACAGTAATAGTTGCTGGTTGATCCTCAAATTCAAATTATGCATTATTAGGGGGATTACGAGCAGTTGCTCAAACTATTTCTTATGAAGTAAGATTAGCATTAATTTTATTATCTAGAATTATCATAATTATAGGGTTTAATTTAATAAATTTTTATTTATATCAAAATGTAATTTGATTTTTATTTTTAATATTTCCATTAGCTATGTGTTGATTTTCTTCAAGTTTAGCTGAAACTAATCGAACTCCTTTTGATTTTGCGGAGGGGGAGAGAGAATTAGTTTCTGGGTTTAACGTAGAATATAGAAGAGGAGGGTTTGCATTAATTTTTTTAGCTGAATATTCAAGAATTTTATTTATAAGAGTGTTATTTACTTTAATTTATTTAGGGGGGTATGATTTAAGTTTTTTTTTTTACATAAAAGTAACTTTTATTTCTTTTTTATTTATTTGAGTTCGTGGGACTTTACCTCGTTATCGTTATGATAAATTAATATATTTAAGTTGAAAAATATATCTTCCTATTTCGTTAAATTATATATTATTTTATTTAGGGTTAAAAGTTTTATTATAATTTTATTTTATTTTTAGTATAATAAATTAATAGAATAAAAATTCTTTCTTAAGTTTTCAAAACAAATGCTTATACAAGCTCATTAATTACTTAAATAATAAATTATCTCAATATTTACCAATTAATGGATTTAATAAAAAATAAGTAAAATAAATAATAGTTAAAATTTGTCCTGTTAAAATATAAGGATTTTCAACTGGTCGAGCTCCAATTCAAGTTAATAAAATAATAACTGTAATTATAAATCAAAATAATAGTTGATTAATTGGATAAAATTGAATTCCTTGAATTTTTTTATTAGATGTAAAAGGTAAAATAATTAAAATTAAAATAGATGTAACTAAAGCAATTACACCTCCTAATTTATTAGGAATAGATCGAAGAATAGCATAAGCAAATAAAAAATATCATTCAGGTTGAATATGAACAGGTGTCACTAAAGGGTTAGCAGGAGTAAAATTATCGGGGTCTCCCAATAAATTAGGATTTGTTAAAGTTAATAAAATTAAAAAAAATATTATAAGAATAAATCCAATTAAATCTTTAAAGGTAAAAAATGGGTGAAAAGGAATTTTATCTAAGTTTCTATTAATTCCTAATGGATTATTTGATCCTGTTTGATGTAAAAATAATAAGTGAATTATAGATATTATTAAAATAATAAATGGTAATAAAAAATGGAAAGTATAGAATCGAGTTAGAGTTGCGTTATCAATAGCAAATCCTCCTCAAATTCAATTAACTAATATGGTTCCTAAATAAGGAATAGCCGATAATAAGTTAGTAATTACTGTTGCCCCTCAAAAAGATATTTGGCCTCAAGGTAGAACATAACCTATAAAAGCTGTTCCTATTAATAAAAAAAGAATAATAACACCAACTATTCAAGTATATTTAAAATTAAAAGATTCATAATAAATACCTCGTCCAATGTGAAGATAAATACAAATAAAAAAAAAAGATGCTCCATTTGCATGTAAAGTTCGGATTAGTCACCCATAATTTACATTTCGGCAAATATAATTAACTCTATAAAAAGCTAATTCGATATTAGCTGTGTAATATATTGTTAAAAATAATCCGGTGACAATTTGGATGATTAGACATAAAGCTAATAAAGAACCAAAATTTCATCAAGCTGAAATATTAATAGGGGAAGGTAAATCGATTAAAGATGAGTTTATAATTTTAATAATAGGATGAGTTTTTCGTAATAAAAAAAAATTATTTTTCATTTGTTACTTTTTTTAATTTATTTTAAAAAGTTCGTAAAGGACCATAAAAAATATTAGTAATTTTTACGATTGCTACTAAAGCAATAAAAAGATAAATTACTATTATTATTATTAATATAAAATTATGGCTATTATAGAGTTTGTTTAAGTTAATTTTATTTTCATTATTAAAAAAATATAAATTAAAAAAATTATCTGTGTCTCTAATATTGGTTCTTAAATTTATTCAATTTAATTTATTATAAAATAAAATTTGTAAAAAAAAAATACAAATAAAAAATATAAAAAATATAATTTTTGTTTTTATATTGATTGATAAAAATATTTCATTTGATGCAACACTAGATACATAGATGAATAAAACTAATAGTCCTCCTAAAAATGTTAAAAATAAAATATATGAAAATCAATAAGTTTTAATTATTAATCCTGAAATTAAACATATGATTAAAGTTTGAGTCAAAATTAATAATCCTATAGATAAAGGATGGTTTAAAAATAGTATACAAATAGAAAAAAAAAATAATCTGACTGTTAAAAAAATTTTTGTTATTTCAAAGAATAGTTTAATAAAAATTATAATTTTGGAGATTATAGATAAAGAAATTCTTTTTCTTTGAAATTTTAAAAGAAAAAATCTTAATTTTGATTTACAAGACCAATGTTTTTTTTAAACTATTAAAACAAATGATAATTATAAATTTATATATTATTATTATTTTTATGTTTATTGTAGGTAATTTAATTTTTGTTTCTAAGCATAAACATTTATTAATTGTTTTGTTAAGTTTAGAATTTATAGTTTTAAGAGTTTTTTTTTTATTTTTAACTTATTTATTAATAGTAGATTATGATATATATATGTTAATAGTATTTTTAGTTTTTTCTGTTTGTGAAGGAGCTTTAGGATTATCTATTTTAGTTTCAATAATTCGTACGCATGGTAATGACTATTTTCAAAGTTTTAGTTTATTATAATGATAAAATTTTTTTTTATAATATTATTTATAATTCCTTTATGTTTTAAAAAAAAAATATTTTGAATGGTTCAATTTTTTTTATTTTTTATAATTTTTATGTTTATAAATGTAAGTTTAAATCTTAATAATTATAGTAATATTAGCTATATATATTCATGTGATTTAATTTCTTTTGGTTTAATTATGTTAAGAATATGAATTTGTGTTTTAATAATTATAGCGAGAGAAAATTTATTAAAAATAGATTTTTATTCTAATTTTTTTTTATTTAATATTATTATTTTATTAATAATATTATATATAACTTTTAGAGTTATAAATTTATTTCTTTTTTATTTTTTTTTTGAAGGTAGATTAATTCCAACTTTAATATTAATTGTAGGTTGAGGGTATCAACCTGAACGTATTCAAGCGGGTATATACTTATTATTTTATACATTATTTGCTTCTTTACCGTTATTAATAGGTATTTTTTATTTATTTAATGAAATAAATTGTATTATAATTTATTTTTTAAAATTTTATAATTTAAATTATTATTTATTATATTTATCTATAATTTTAGCTTTTTTAGTAAAAATACCAATATATTTAACTCATTTATGATTACCTAAGGCTCACGTAGAAGCTCCTGTTTCAGGATCAATAATTTTAGCTGGTATTATATTAAAATTAGGGGGGTATGGACTATTACGGGTTTTAATTTTTTTACAAGAAATTAATATAAAATTAAATTATTTATGAATTGTAATTAGTTTATTAGGTGGATTTTATATTAGTTTAATATGTTTTTGTCAAGTAGATATTAAATCTTTGATTGCTTATTCTTCAGTTGCTCATATAAGAATTGTGATTGGAGGTATTATAGTTATAAATTATTGAGGATTTATTGGCTCTTATTTATTAATAATTGGTCATGGATTATGTTCTTCTGGAATATTTTGTTTAGCTAATATTAATTATGAACGATTAAATAGACGAAGATTAATAATTAATAAGGGTATATTAAATTTTATACCTTCAATGAGTTTATGATGATTTTTACTTTTATCCTCTAATATAGCGGCTCCTCCTTCTTTAAATTTGATAGGTGAAATTTTATTAATTAATAGCTTAGTGAGTTGATCTTATTTATCAATAATTATACTATGTTTAGTTTCATTTTTTAGAGCTGGGTATAGATTATATTTATATTCTTATATTCAACATGGTAAATATTATTATGGAGTTTTTAGATTTTATGTAGGGGTATCTCGTGAATATTTATTATTAATATTACATTGATTACCATTAAATATTTTAATTTTAAAAATTGATTATAGAATGATTTGATTTTATTTAAATAATTTAAATAAAATATTGATTTGTGGTATCAAAAATATGATAAAGTCATTTTAAATTATATTTATGAAAAATTATTCAGTTTGTTTTATTTCATTTTTTTTTTTAATATTTTTTAGTTTAGTAAATTTTTTTTTTTTTATATTTTTTATCATAAGTAATATGGTAGTTTTTATTGAGTGGGAATTAATTTCTTTTAATTCAGTTAGAATTGTAATATCAATTTTATTAGATTGAATATCTTTATTATTTATAATATTTGTTTCTTTAATTTCTTCTGTTGTTATTTATTATAGAAAAAGTTATATAAGATCTGAATTAAATTTAATACGTTTTATTGTATTAGTTTTATTATTTGTTTTTTCTATAATTTTATTAATTATTAGTCCT